>JAANYP010006368.1:0-55034 GCA_020465985.1 Centrapalus pauciflorus | reverse complement strand
CGACTTAGAACAATACACTAGGAAAACTTTTTGGGACCTACAACTTGGTATACAGTTGTTCTTTCTCCAACAATTCCAGAATCAGTCTTAAATGTTGCTCGTGCTCATCCTTGTTTCTTGAGTAGATTAAGATGTCATTCATGAGACAATCACGAATTTGTCTAAATAAGGTTTGCACACCCGATATATGAGGTCCATGAATACTGTTGGGGCATTGGTTAACCCAAATGGCATTACTAGGAATTTATGATGACCGTAACGGGATCTGAAGGTTGTCTTTGGAATATCTTCCTTGCGGACTTTAACCTGATGATAACCAGACCTTAGGTCGATCTTTGAATAGAAGCTTGATCCTTGGAGTTGGTCAAACAAGTCATCGATCCTTGGGAGTGGATACCAGTTCTTTATGATTAATCTATTTAGCTCCTGGTAATCGATGCACATTCTGAAGGTTCCATCCTTCTTCTTTACGAACAAAACTGGAGCTCCCCAAAGTGAGGAACTCAGTTTGATAAACCCTTTATCTAAGAGCTACTGTAGCTGGCTGGACGATTCCTACATTACTGATGGGGCTAATTGGTATGGTGCTCGAGCCACTGGTGCAGCACCTGACACTAGGCCGATTTTGAATTTGACTTGCCATGATGGTAGGAGCCCAGGTATGTGTTCTGGAAAAACTTTGGGGTAGTCACAAATAATAGTAAAATATCTTCGAGCCGCTTCTCCTTTGGCTCCTTCTCGGTCATGTGGACTTGGATTATGTTGGTACACCCTATGTGACGATAGCAGTCTAAGTGTGTTAGCATTTTGTCTAAGCGATATTACAAGGTATTGAGTATTAACTAGTGTTTGATATATGTGATCTTGTGTGTTTGATATTATTTGATTGTATGTTTGAACTTGATGTAATGTATTACAAGAAGTTCAAACATAAAGTCCAAAGATTAATTCAAACATAAGTTAAAACATATGTTCAAATAGAAGTTTGTCTTGTGAAATTCGAATTTAGAGCATATTCGAATTTACACATAAGCCAGATTCGAATTTAGTAAAAGTTTGAATTAGGCAAATTCGAATTTGTCAAGGGGACAAATTCGAATGGGCCTTGGGCCTGATTCGAGTTTTGCCCATGACAAACTCGAATGGATCACTATAATTACGGATTAACTCGAATGATTTGTAGACTTTTGCAGAATTCGTGTGTGATTAAGCAGAAGGGCGATCTCGAGTTTATCAGTATTCTTAGAGTGTTTTCGGAGAGAATCATCGCGTAAGTTCGTTCGTATTCGTTCGTACAACGCCGTGGTAGTCTCCGTGTTCGGTGAGTGTGATATATCCGTCAAGCCGCTAATGAGGATTCCGCACTCGTTGGTGTGTGTCGCGTCAAGATAGATCCGTAGTTACAAGACCTTACAAGTGGTATCAGAGCCTAAGGGGTGTTCTTCGTGTTCAAAAGATACATCCTAGGTTTCTTGACGTATTTGGACGGTTATTATCATATTTGTGAGATTTTCGAGCTTATCAAATTGAATTCCGGGAAATACTTTGTTGTAGTTCATGTTTTTGATCAAAATCAATATTTTTACTTGTAAAAATATTGATTTAATCTGAAAAACGTGAAAAACTCGAGGTATTAGCCGTTTTTCGAATTTGCGGCGCTCGACTTTGTTAAGGAGAAATTAGGGTTTGCTCACATTCGAGTTTGACCAAAATACGCTCCTTTCGAATTTCCTTAGAGTTTGCTTCGAATTTGGCCATTTCGAAATTGCTTGGGGATTTTGACTTTCCTCTAAAGTCGAATTCAGGACATTCGAGTTTGCTTGGTTTTCAAATTTAAGTGGGTTTCGAATTTAAGTGGGGTTCGAGTTTAGTAACATTCGACTTTGCCATTAATTTCGAATATCGTTTGATTTCGAACATAATTTCGAATTTAGTTCCAAAACAGTTTAAAATTAATTAGGTTCGAATTTATCCAAATTCGAAAGGATTATTTTAAATTAATAGAATTAAATTAAGGGTTAAGTGTTAATTTAACCATCCAACTTTTAAATTTTTTTCGATTTAGCCATTAAACTATTTTTTGTCTCGATTTAGCCACTAAACCATTTTTTGTATACATATTTAGCCACTAAACTTTTTGTTTTACTGATTTAGCCATTGAAAATTTCCCAATTTGACCACTAAACTATAATATTTTGTTTCGATTTAGCCATTACTTTTATTCATTTTTCCCAAAATAGAACATTAAACAAAGTTTAGTGGTTAAATCAGGATAAAAAATAGTTTAGTGGCTAAATGGGACAAATCTGAAAGTTGGATGGTCAAAATGGTACTTAACCCTTAAATTAATTAAGTTTAAATCAAAAAATATCTGAAACAATGACAAGTCTTCAGAGGTTTATGGAGATGGATCACGAGGTTGGAAAAGCCAATATTCCACCAAAGTTGATGAAACTTGAAGATTATTACTGGTGGAAAGATCGGTTTGCCGACTTCACACGATTTAACGATATGCGCATGTGGATCTTTATCGACGAGGGATACATTCCACCTACAGCTGAGGTAGAAGGACGACAAAAGGTTGTTCCTTATTCTATGATGAAGGATGATGATAAGAAATTGTATGAAGCAGAGAACCGTGCATACGCTATCATTCGGATGGCGTTACCTCAGGACATACTGCACACCTTCCGTAATCAGAAGACAACAAAAGAGCTGTGGGATGCGTTGGAGAAAAGGTGTGAGGGTAACCCGAGGGTTAGAAGGAAACCAATGGAAATGCTCAAGCAACAGTTTGCTATCTTCAAAGCATTGAAGGATGAAAAGCTGGATGAGACTATCACACGTTTCTATCATCTGCTTACTGAGTTAGACAGTCATGACATTGAGTATAGTGACACTGAGAAGAATAATAAGCTTCTGGATGCTTTACCGGCCAAATGGGAGATGTATGTGGCCTTAATTAAGCATGATGAAGATAAATACTATACTCTGACTCTAGAGAATGTTGTGGGAATGCTGAGGGCATATGATTTCGAGTTACTGAAGAAGGAGTCGGATTTTGATCAAGTTCAAGATCCTGCAATGTACTTCGGGAAATCAAAACCTTCAGTGGCAGCTGAAATGAAGACAACTACAGCCTTCTTCTCGGGAGAAACGTCGTCACCGGCTGAGACTAAAGACTCACAGAGTAGGGCTTTCTTAGGGTTCGCTAGACCAGAAGAAAAGCAGCAGCATCAGGGTACTCCGGCATCTACATCTCAAGTATTTTCTAAGATGCCTATGAGCGCAAAATCGGCTGAAGACCATCTGAATCTGTTGGCTTCATTCTTGGCCGCTTACGGCAATTGCGTTCAAGGCAAAATTAACGATCCTGCGCTTTGGGATGAGGATTATGATCAGGTAGACCCTGATGATCTTGAAGAGATGGATCTGCAATGGCAACTGGCCATGGTAACTCAGAGAGTTAAGAGGTTCATCAAGAGGACGGGTAGAAATCTTAATATGAGTAACAACAAGATTGGATTCGATAAGTCCAAGGTAAAATGTTACAACTATCAGGGGTTAGGACACTTCGCTAGAGAGTGTCAGAGACCGAAGGTAGAGAATTACCACGGACAGTATCAGAATCAACAGGGACAATATCAGAATCAATCGCAAGGGCGATATCTACCAAGTCTTTCTACCAGTCTAGCAAATATAGCTGGTCTGTTATCCAATGTCACATCTGACAGACAGCTAGATGGCACTTATGACTGGAGTACACATCCAGAATCGAATGCTAGAGCCTTTATGGCTGAAGTTACTGAGACTGGAAGTGAAGGGGCAGAGGAAATTACAAGGGACAGCAGTCAGAA
This sequence comes from Centrapalus pauciflorus, assembly GCA_020465985.1. Classification (NCBI taxonomy): domain Eukaryota; kingdom Viridiplantae; phylum Streptophyta; class Magnoliopsida; order Asterales; family Asteraceae; genus Centrapalus; species Centrapalus pauciflorus. The sequence goes on along the minus strand of JAANYP010006368.1, from coordinate 51,177 downwards.
TGAAAGCAGTCCGATGTGGGTAGAGAAGTCAAATGATCAGACAATTCTGGAGTTTGCCGCTCAGATGGCCAACGTGGAATCCGATCATACCAAGGTAAGTCTGAACTTTTCTCTTTTCCGTGATATATGTGTTTTATGTGTTACATCTAACGATAGGTTGAATTTAGTACTAGAATCACATCAATCTATATCTGCTCAAAATGAATCGTTAAAATCAGATAATGCTAGCTTAGTAGATATAAAGCAAGATCTTAGGGATAAGCTCAAGGCTGATGCACAGGATGTTATAGTTCTAAAGGACAAACTGAGCGAACAGTGTGTTAGGTTAGAACTCATGTATGAACATGTTGAGGCATTAACCAAGGAGCTGAAAACCAAAGACATAGAGCTAGCTGAATCTAAGGGAAAGGTAGCTGAGGTAAATAGTAAACTTGAAAAGTTTAGGAACTCATCTCTTAACCTAAGGAAAATTTTAGATGCACAACGTCAATCTAAAAAGCCTGTAGGTCAAGGATATCATGAGAGTCCTCCACCTTTCAATGACAATTATGTACCCCAACCTCAGGAGAAAACTGAGAAATCGGTTGACTCAGAGGAATTACCGGAACCAGTGTCTGAAACTGTTAAGGAGAATGAAACTAAGGTAACTGATACTAATATCAAGATCAAGAAAGTTAAATTTGTGCCATCCTCTAGTGATAAACCAGTAGGACAACACAAAATTGACTTTAATGATCAAGATGATGAACCAGTCGCTATAGTTGAACAAAAAGAGCCAGACACTAGTGAGACACCAAAATCAAAGGGCACACACAAAAAGTCAATTGATAAAATGTCTTGCTTTAGATGTCACGAAAGGGGGCATGTTGCTTCTAAATGTCCGCATAGGAAAGTAGATACTACACCTAAGACGGGAAAGCTAGAACAATCTAAGCCTTCTACAAGTGTTGCAAGCACTAGTAGTTCTCAGAATACCGGAAGACTGTGCAAGCTACACCAAAATCTACTGTGAAACAAATACCGGTGTTAGGTCGACCGAAAGAAGTGATTAGGACTAATTCACCAAATCGAGTCGTTAATCAATCTAGGTCTGGACCGCAACAGACCTATAGGAGTACCACACCAAGCAGAGCTTACACTCCGGTTAGGTCACATACACCTGTAAGACAACAAACACCAGGTAGAGCTCAGGGATATCAGTCCGACATGCATTATAATCGTAATTATTCAAGAGCTCTACAGCAAATGCCTACACAAAGGCAAAGAGTGAATTCAAATCACTCGGCACCACAACAGACTCCAGTTCAAAGACCCAATGTCACATCCTTGCTTTAAACATTCTTGCTTAATCCCAGGGTTAATTAACAATTGCCATAAACATAATAATAAGTCTAAAGCTTGCATGAATCTAAATAAAGATTACAATAAGTCATGCACTATACGTACTACAAGGTTACAGTACTAAATTGCTATTACATCACAATATAATTAAAGGCAGCTACCCAGATCCCAAAGCAGCTCAATACTATACCACAAGCTGAATAGTGAGGTAAGTCCTCTGGGTTGATCAGAAAATAGACCTAAGTAGATGGTCCAGCTTGCTCTTTACCTTTTCCTGTAAAAAAAATTGTGAGTAGCAACTGTAAGCTAATTGCTTAGTGAGTAAACAGATATTCATGAATGCATGTAAAATGTGTGGTGAAAGTGCCTACAAAGGCTGTTATGCTTGCTTGCTTGCTTAATACCCAGAAAGAATGTTTGCACAATTGAGACATTTCACGCAGAAAGGAGATGCCACCACTAGGGGTTACCGCTTTCGATGATCAGACGGTGATACGGGGCTAGCTACCCGCATAATGCTTGGGATAGTGGTGAGCATCAGAATTACTTGCTTGCTAAGTGTAAAGCTTATGAAATGCACAAAGAAACGCTCAAACAAAGCTTGCTGTATAGTATGCAGAATAATAAGCAGATAGCAAATAAGTATGCACATTAATAGATCAGATGTAAGATCCGGCTAAGCTGGGCATCACCTTTACCACAATGTACGCCTTCACTCACAAAAGTCTATTGAATTCCAAAGAAATCATATAGAAGCAATTTACGTCTCAATTTCATATAAAACATGTAAACAAGAATAACTGTTACTCACTAAGCAATTAGCTTACAGTTGCTACTCATAATTTTTTTTACAGGAAAAGGTAAAGAGCAAGCTGGACCATCTGCTTAGGTCTATTTTCTGATCAACCCAGAGGACTTACCTCACTATTCAGCTTGTGGTATAGTATTGAGCTGCTTTGGGATCTGGGTAGCTGCCTTTAATTATATTGTGATGTAATAGAAATTTAGTACTGTAAGCTTGTAGCACATGTAGTGCATGACTTATTGTAATCTTTATTTAGATTCATGGAAGCTCTAGACTTATTATTATGTTTATGGCAATTGTTAATTATTCCTGGGATTAAGCAAGCATGTTTAAAGCAAGGATGTTGAAAACCGTATACCGAAACCCTTGTTATCTATATAGAAACCTACCTAAACTATATATATGTATGTACCGAGACCATGAATTGAAAAGGACCGAGACCCAAAGACAAATACCGAAACCTCTATAAGGTTTCGGTAATCCCATATATACCGAGACTCTCAATACCGAAACCTTCCTAAGGTTTCGTTACATTCTACTGAAGCTGTGAATCTTCTACTGAAACTAATGAAGGGACCGAAACCTGGATAAAGTACTGAAACCATTAAAGTTTCGGTATTGTTGAAACAGAAACAATAAATTTATAAAAATTCATGGTCTCATGTATATGTGATATATATATATATATATATATATATATATATATATATATATATATATATATATATATATATATATATATATATATATATATATATATATATATATATATATTCCTAAATTGAATAGTTTATGCTTAAATGAAATGACATCTTTAAATACAATTAAGTGGTCAATGACCAAACTTAATTGTATTTAAAAGCTACAAAATATTTAGTAAAGAATTATGATTTGAAGCCTTAAATTATTAAGCTAGTAAATTAAATTATTATGTAATCTGTAATTGATTACAGACACGTCGTAGCAAGCTCGTTATTAAATTAAAGCATATAGTTGAGTTATGAGTTAAAGCGAGTGCCGGAATGTATTAAAGTCTATTTAATAGTGTCAAAGCCAGATAGCAGAATTTCAAGTCAGTTAAGCAATGCCAAAGCCAAAAGCAACATTAAAACCTAGATAAGCAAGTGCAAGCATTTCAGAGCAATTTAAAGCGTAGAAAAGCCAGTGCAAGCATTTTCAGTACAGTGAGTAACAGTTATTCTTGTTTACATGTTTTATATGAAATTGAGACATAAATTGCTTCTATATGATTTCTTTGGAATTCAATAGACTTTTGTGAGTGAAGGCGAACACTGTGGTATAGGTGATGCCCAGCTTAGCCGGATCTTACATCTGATCTATTAATGTGCATACTTATTTGCTATCTGCTTATTATTCTGCATACTATACAGCATGCTTTGTTGTTTGAGCTTTTCTTTGTGCATTTCATAAGCATTACACTTTGCAAGCAAGCAATTCTGATGCTCACCACTATCCCAAGCATTATGCGGGTAGCTAGCCCCGTATCACCGACTGATCATCGGAAGCGGTAACCCCTAGTGGTGGCATCTCCTTTCTGCGTGAAATGTCTCAATTGTGCAAACATTCTTTTTGGGTATTAAGCAAGCAAGCAAGCATAACAGCCTTTATAGGCACTTTCGCCACAAATTATACATGCATTCATGAATATCTGTTAACTCACTAAGCAATTAGCTTACAGTTGCAACTCACAATTTTTTTTACACGAAACGGTAAAGAGCAAGCTGGACCATCTGCTTAGGTCTATTTTCTGATCAACCCAGAGGACTTAGCTCACTATTCAGCTTGTGGTATAGTATTGAGCTGCTTTGGGATCTGGGTAGCTGCCTTTAATTATATTGTGATGTAATAGATATTTAGTACTGTAACCTTGTAGCACGTGTAGTGCATGACTTATTGTAATCTTTATTTAGATTCATGCAAGCTCTAGACTTATTATTATGTTTATGGCAACTGTTAATTATTCCTGGGATTAAGCAAGCATGTTTAAAGCAAGGATGTGACAGGATGGTATCAGAGCATTAGTTTGAGGGATTCAAGTGTTAGCAATAACACTTGGAATCAAACTTTTAAGCAAAGATATTAGCTTCGAATATCTAGGCTTTAACTTGACCTGAGATAGGCTTTGACTTTGCTTTAGGAATTGGGAAATGGGGTAGAATAGGAGTTATGCCTATTCTTATGCAAGTATTATTTATATAATTTCAGGACATGTCTGGATCTGGTGAAGGAGCTGGAGGTGGACTCACTCCTGAATAGATCATGCAAATTATGCAAACTATGCTTAATAAGAACAGCGAACGTCAAGCTAAGTTTTTGCAAGATCAGTTTCGTGCTCGTGATGAAGCCGAAACTAGGCGTAGTGAAGAACGTAGGAAAAAGCAACACGATGATACTGGACGCCACAACGACGACACCGATGAGGAGGAAACTCCTGTAGTCCCTCCTAAGGGCTGCAACTTCCGTTACTTCAAAGCTTGTGGAGCTCAACCTTTCAAAGGAGCTGCAAACTCTATCGAAGCGCTCGAGTGGATCACTGGTATTGAGCGAATATTTCTCATCAGCGACTGTGCGGAAGAATCCAAGGTCAGCTTTGCTACTACACTGTTCGAAGGTGGCGCTGTTATGTGGTGGAGATCTCAGGAGAACATGCACGGAGCTAATTGGATTAAGTCCCTATCTTGGGATGACTTCAAAGTGATTTTTTTTTCGATAGTACTGTCCGGCAGATGAAAAGAAACGTCTGGAAGAGAGACTGATGTCTCTTACTCAGGGAACCAAATCGGTGACCGAGAATGAGATCGAATTCATGCGTTTAAGCTTGCTGTCTGATTACCAAGTTGATACGGAGGAGCGAAAGATCGACCGTTTTCTGATGGGTTTGCATCTCGAGTATCAGAAGTTCTTGAAGCACCAGAGGTATACCAACTATGTAGATGTCGTTGAAGGTGCTCGAATTCTCGAGCAGGATTTTATTCGAGCTGGAGGAGTTCCTGCTTCATCTATCAACCCGACGTGTCCGTCACCACCTAAGAAGTCCCGTACTGGAAGTTATTCTGGATCTTCATCCAGATATTCTCAGCCACAACAGTCTCAGTACCGACAGTTCAGCTCACCTCCGGCGCAGCAAGCTCGTTCCTATACTGTACATTCTGAGCCGAGGCAGTGTCGCCGCTGCCAAAAGTCACACATTGGGCGTTGTAACCCCAATGATGTGAGATGTTATGTGTGCAATGACATAGGGCATAGCAGTGACAGGACATGTTCCATAGCTTTCCATAAAATTAACTAACTTTCTGCCAGAAAACATGTGAATTGTTGCAATCTTTAACTTTGTTAGGACATTCTTCACTGCTATGCCCTGGACATACTGAGCGGGCATGCACGCATCCGTTCAGTTTAATTTATCCAAGTGCAGAGCATCATCCACGTCTGCAACAACAACAGCACCGACCCCAGCAACAACAACAACAACAACAAAGACAAAACCAACCGGCCCGACATAGCACATCACGTGGAGGTTCTAGCCGCCGTAATGAACTAGCACGAAATCAGAATCGCGCATTCCAAATAACGGCCGAGCAAGCGAAGGAAATACTAGATGTGGTATCTGGTATGTTTCTTGTTAAGTCTATCTGTGAATTCATATTTCTAGCAATTCATAACAACATTAAACAATATATGAACAACTATAACAATCTAACACAATCTATTGAATGATTAAGAGAAGAATATTACATTTGGTTCATGGCTTTCTTGCAAAGCAAACTTCTATTCTCTCTCTAGATCCGTATCCACTTTCTATTCTGTTCGATCCACTCCAAAATAGAAATACTACTTCTATTTATATACACAATATAACTATTGTGTATTTACAATAAATTCCCCTGAACTATTACAAAATATTGTTTTCAACTCTACTTATAATTGTACCCAACAATCTCCCCCTTAGAGATGAAAACAATTTTTCATTTAAAGTTCTCTGTTCAGGTTAATTCTTATCTTGAATCTTCTTCTTTTCTATGATCTCTGAATCTTCTGATTTAGAAACTTCTTCTTTATTGTCTCTCTTTGATCTTCTCATCTCTTCTTTTCTGATCTTCTCTTTTCTTGATAGGACACTCCCCCTTGAATCATGAATAGCTATTAAATCTCTTTCTTGATCAATTGTCTTGAGATGATGTAGCAATCGTCTTCAATCTACTCAACAGTTGTCTCTGAAAACTAGCTTTTCTCCCCCTCATGATGATCATAAGAAATATGAACAGCATGCAAAGTATTCAGAGACATTAATGCATTGAATATACAGTAGATGAAATTCAACAAGAAATTATTACAAATTGATTTTCTCCCCTTACACTGATATCTCTCCCCCTATACAAAACAAATTTATCTCACTCCCCCTCAAATTGATACATTTTCTTTACAAAACAAAATCAAAGCTTTTCAACTTGACTTGAGGAAAATGAAACAAATTCATTTGTGAAATAACGAGTCCAGGTCCACATAGGATTCCTGTTTGCACAATAGACATAATCTATGTGACCTACTTTCAGCGCTGGCATGATGTTAACACTGGTAGGATTTCCAAATAGTCATCGTGAAATCCTTTATCATGAAAGAATCACTCATATTTGTTCCGGCTTAGTCACTTTGGACTAGCAGTTTATAGTCACACAGACTGATAGACTCGATGTGTCCTAAAAGTGTATATAATCAGCTCTAGACACAATGTGCATCAAATGAAGTGGGAGACCGGAGCAACTGTCTTCCTTGTTTCAATATCAATAATATCCAAATGATATATCGATAGAAATGTGTTATATCTCCGTGATTATTGAAACAGAAATCTTTTGAGAGATAACTGAGTAGTTGGTGGGGTTAAGTGCATGCGTCACTGGGTCCATGACGTCTTTTTCAATATCAAGTCGCCTAGGGCTTGATAGATTATGTGGTTTACCCAGTAGACACAGTGTTGGTAGGATTTTATTTTCTTCAAATCCTTTCTCAACACTCAGCTCTCAGTATTTTTCAACTAAACTCCCTCCGGCTCACTTTTAAGAAATGAATTCAGTCAGCTTTATAGCAAAAGCATGATCTGATGCACCCCCATCTCCTTTCAATATCAATATCCCTCTCATTTACATTTTATCTCTGCTCGACCCTGTCAGTATCCCGTGATAACTGACACTTCTCAACTAATAAACCTAAAGAACCCTCACCCGCACAATCTATAGATGGTTTGCTTCTTGGGTAGGTCTTCCGGTTCTAGTTAGACCATAGAAGCGATATTTATGCCTATCACTCAGATTGGTGCATAATTGGAGTCAGCAGAAAGATTTTCAGCTTTGAAGCTCAAGAGATATCAGAGAGATTATTTTCAAATAATATGGGAGATATCATAATGAAATAGAAAATCTGATATATGATATGAAAAGAACCAGACTTTCTTGAAAGAATTAGCATTTGGGAGATAACGGAAGAATCCAGTATAAATTTGAAGAGTTATAACAAAGAGAATCTCAGAAGAAATGAGATTATGAAAATCAAAGAGATTAGATCAATTAATCTCAATGATAGATTCAGAGATTCATAAAAAAAATTTCTTTCAGCTCAAAAACTCTTTTTATGTGTGTGTCAAATATTTTCGTGAAAAACCACACATAGTTTTGAAGAATGTCATCGTCAAAGAATGTCTGAAACTCCCCCTGGAAATAAGCACACGCAGCTAGTCAACTCATAGAAATGAAATCAGGAGCAAAAAATTATAAAAATAAAACTCCCTCTTTGTCAATTTCAGCTTCGGAGTTGAATTCAGGGCAAGAATTCCAGTAAGATTTGTCTCTCAGACTCGGGTTTCAGTCTGATGTAACTGAAAGCCTTTGACTCTGGTTCATTGAAGTCCGGGTTCTAGTCTGAATTAACTAGAAACCATATGATTGAACTGAAGAACGGGTTTTAGTCTAGATTAACTAAAAACCATTTTGATTTGAAACACGGGTCTTGATCTGATGTAATCAAGAGCCTATTGAAATGAAGAACGGGTCCTTATCTGAAATGATAAGAAACCTATAACCTGCAGAATTTAAGATGTCTTTGGTATCCAAACAGATTTGGATCCAGACTTGTTAGCGCTCTTGGGTACCCATTTCAAAACAGGTTTTGGTACCCACTTGTACTTGGGTTTAGGTACCCATTGCATGTTATAACTATCAGCTTCTCTTTCAAACGCAGAAAACAAATTTCTTTGAGTATGAGAAAATTGAATATCTGAATTTCTAAAGAAACTTGAATTTGAATGATCAGACTTTTGCGAACTCTTCTTTTTGAAAAACTGTCCGGTTCTTGCCTGTTTCTGATAATACTTGGTATTTTTCTGTGAAAATGTTTTCTGATTAGAATGACCAGTATTTTCAGAAACTTTAAGAAAATTTGACTTCGAAGATTCACCGGTGTAAATCTTGACCGGAAGTTGTTCAACAATTTTATCTTTGCCGCTGTGTATCTTTAACAGATACTTAAGTTTAAGATCTGAAGAAGAATCAAACTTAGCAGAGTTAGTTAGATTCACTTCACTTTCAGAAGACAAACCAGAGTGATTAACATTGGATTTTAAACACACTGAAGAAGGGGTCTTAACCTTTGACTCAGTTGATGAAGTAAACACATGTAATTGTTTTGTAAGATGAAGTATCTGATCTTCCAAACTTTTGATAATGACTAAATTTGAATTTCTGTCATGATCAAATGATTGGTAATCAGATTTAAAAGATTGTTCTTTGATTAAGAACATTTGTCTTTCATCTTCAAACAATTCAGATTCTGATTTAAAATCTTGTTCTTTAAGTAAGAACTCATGTCTTTCCTTCTCAATCAAATCTTTAGTTAAAGATAACTCTTGTTGAAGAGCAAAAATTTCTTCATTTTTGTTTAAAATACAATTCTGATCAGTTGGTTTTGTCTTACAAAGTGTATCTTCAAGATCCTGAACTTTCTTGTAAAGATCAGATCTTTCAGGCAAAAGATATTTCAGTTGAGTTGCATTCTGAAAATTTTCTTGTTTCAGCTCATCGAGTTCTTTAAGTAATTCAGATATTTTCAATTGATGAGCACAACTCTCATAGTTTTGTTTTTCTTTTAAGTTTTGAATTTCTTCATTCAGTATTTGTACGTCACGTAACGCCAAATGTTTATCAGTATTTAACTGAACAAGAATGTCGTAATTGTTCTTACGAATCTTTTCAGATTCAGTAAGTTTGGCGATCAGCTCAGATTTTGAAAGTTGTTCATATGCCATTTTGAATTGCTTGAAATTGAATCTTCCAAGATCTTTTATGGAAAAATGAGTGAATTCTGATAAAACTTTGAGAATTATATCTAAAAATGATAACTTGTGAAAAATCAGCTCGGAAATGACTTTTTGACGTTGAAATTTTAGATTTTCTGTAGAAAAATGCCCGTAACTTTTTTCTGGAGTGGAATTGGGCCTCGAAAATTTACCGAACCGGCTATGCCTGTTCTAGAAATGTAGATCTCTTTTCAAGCTTCGATTTGACGTATGGTAGGCCTTCTAACTATGTTCCAGTCAAAAGTTATGGTCAATTTAAGCAGAATAGGTCATATAGTCAAACTCGAATGATAAAAGAATGAAACTCGAATGGTTATGACTGAAACTCGAATGAAGAATGATAAAACTCGAATGATTAAGTATGAAACTCGATTGATTAAGTATAAAACTCGATTGATTAAGTATGAAACTCGGATGAAGCTTATTGAATCTCGAATGAAGAATGATTCAACTCGAATTACACTGTGCTCAACTCGAATGAAACATGAAGTTTCTCGATTGATGCTTTGATCAACTCGAATGAAACATGAAGTTTCTCGATTGATGCTTTGATCAACTCGAATGAAACATAAAGTTTCTCGATTAACTCTTTATCCAACTCGATCAGTTAAGGATAAAACTCGAATGAAGCATACATAAAACTCGAATGAAACACAAACAAACTCGAATAACAACTTGATCAAACTCGATTAAAACAAGGAATTCAGTGTTGCCCGAGTTTGAACAGGAACTGATCAAAATCAAGTTCAAAATGACAATTTTCAACAAAAATTCACGAATTGATTTCAGATTGAAATCGAACCTGCGGTTTTCACACACAAACACTTTTTGAAAAACAACTTTGGCTAATTTCAGATTAAAATCCAAAAATCGATCAAAAACCTCAAGAACACACACTTTTTCAAAAATTCAGTAAAATCCAAATTAAATCTTGTGTGTTTGGAATTAAAATCTGATGTTTATCACAATAGATTCGACTTTAAATGCTCCACCTTCGTTCCAATTTTCACTTCAATTCATCCACAAAATCAAAAACCTCAATTAATTTTCTGTTTTCGAAAAACTTGATGGAACAGTGTTCGAAAAAAAATGAAACTTCAGATTCAAAATTCAATCAATTTAATCCATATTAGGCTCTGATACCAATTGTGAATTCATATTTCTAGCAATTCATAACAACATTAAACAATATATGAACAACTATAACAATCTAACACAATCTATTGAATGATTAAGAGAAGAATATTACATTTGGTTCATGGCTTTCTTGCAAAGCAAACTTCTATTCTCTCTCTAGATCCGTATCCACTTTCTATTCTGTTCGATCCACTCCAAAATAGAAATACTACTTCTATTTATATACACAATATAACTATTGTGTATTTACAATAAATTCCCCTGAACTATTACAAAATATTGTTTTCAACTCTACTTATAATTGTACCCAACAATTTTTTTTTTTTTTTTTTTATTTTTTTTTTTTTTTTTTTTTTTTTTTTTTTTATTTATTTATTTTTTTTATTTATTTTTTATTTTTTTTTTTTTTTTTTTTTTTTTTTTTTATTTTTTTTTTTATTTTTTTTTATTTTTATTTTTTTATTTTTTTATTTATTTTTTTTTTTATAACAATCTAACACAATCTATTGAATGATTAAGAGAAGAATATTACATTTGGTTCATGGCTTTCTTGCAAAGCAAACTTCTATTCTCTCTCTAGATCCGTATCCACTTTCTATTCTGTTCGATCCACTCCAAAATAGAAATACTACTTCTATTTATATACACAATATAACTATTGTGTATTTACAATAAATTCCCCTGAACTATTACAAAATATTGTTTTCAACTCTACTTATAATTGTACCCAACAATATCCTTGCTAGAGTTATTTTTGATTCAGGAGCCAACCGTTCTTTCATATCAAATTCATTTGCATCTAAACTTGGAATTGCACCGACCACTCTAACTGTTATATTTGATATCGAAACGGCTAGTAATGTAAGTGTGTCTACCGATAAAATTTACCGTGATTGCATCATTCTGCTCGACAACTTCACATTTCAACTTGATCTTATTCCGATGGATTTTCACGAGTTCGACGTTATCGTGGGTATGGATTTGCTAGTTCACCATGACGCCAACATTATCTGTAAAAAGAAGTTAATCAAGCTCACTACTCCGGATGGCCGTAGCATCTGCATCTATGGTGACAGAATGAAAGGTGATTTATACTTGATCTCGGTAGTGAAAGCTAGGAAGCATATAGCTAAGGGTTGCGTGTCTTACTTAGCATATGCAATAGATGCTAAATCTGAAAAGAAAACTTTAGCCGAGGTACCAATAGCTTCAGAGTTTCCCGATGTCTTTCCTGAGGACATCTCTGGACTTCCACTAGACCGTCAAGTGGAGTTCAGAATTGATTTAGTGCCAGGCGCGACACCGATTGCTCGAGCCCCTTATCGACTTGCACCTGCTGAGATGCAAGAAATGATGAAGCAATTGCAAGAGTTGCTTGACAAAGGGCTTATACGACCAAGTTCATCTCCCTGGGGTGCTCCTGTTCTATTCGTTAAGAAGAAAGATGGGACACTCCGGATGTGCATTGATTATAGGGAGTTGAACAAGGTAACAATAAAGAACAAATATCTGTTGCCCAGAATAGACGATCTTTTCGACCAGCTACAAGGAGCCAGCTATTTCTCAAAGATCGATCTCAGATCTGGATATCATCGGCTCAAAGTTCGTGAAGAAGATGTTTCCAAAACTGCTTTCCGTACCAGATACGGGCATTACGAGTTTCTTGTTATGCCCTTTGGTCTTACAAACGCTCCTCGGCATTCATGGATCTCATGAACCGTGTTTGTAGGCCAATGCTTGACAAGTCTGTTATTGTCTTTATAGAAGATATTCTCATCTACTCGAAATCCGAAGCTGAGCATGCTATGCATCTTAGAGAACTGTTAGATTTGCTGCGCAAGGAGCGACTTTACGCCAAGTTCTCTAAATGCGAATTTTGGTTGCGAGAGGTGCTCACGATCTCGATTTATTCACTTTAAGTTTATCTTTTCTGTACTTTTCATGCTCAGCATTAACTTGTATATCTTGTATCTTATCAGATACAATTTCTTGGACATGTGATATCCGGTGAAGGAATCGCTGTAGATCCTTTTAAAATTGAAGCCATTCAGAACTGGGAAGCTCCCAAATCAGTTACTGAGATCCGAAGTTTCTTGGGATTGGCGGGTTATTACCGTCGATTCATTAAGGACTTCTCTAAATTAGTCATGCCTCTTACTTCACTACTCGCAAGAATGTTCCCTTTATTTGAGAAGAAGCTCAAGAGACCGCGTTCCGAACTTTAAAGCAAAAACTCACCGAAGCACCTATTCTGGCTTTACCCGAAGGCAATGAAGACTTTGTAGTCTTCAGCGATGCTTCATATCAAGGGCTTGGGTGTGTTCTGATGCAAAGAGGCAGAGTCATAGCATATGCTTCTTGCCAACTCAAGGATCATGAAAAAAGTCAACAAATCATGACCTTGAACTTGCTGCTGTGACTTTCGCATTAAAAACATGGCATCATTACCTCTACAGCACCAAATGTCAGTTATATACAGATCACAAGAGTCTTAAGTACATTTTCAGTCAGAAGGAGCTTACAATCCGCCAGCGACGCTCTATGGAACTTATCAAAGACTATGACTGTGAAATTCTGGATCACCCTGGCAAAGCAAATGTGGTGGCCGATGCATTGAGTCGAAAATCATATTCCGCGAAATGCCTCTATACTCTGACTCATACTTCATTTTCATCTACTCTGATCGATGAAATTCTTATTTCCCAAGCTGAAGCCTTGAATGAAGAAAACCTCAACTCTGAAGACATGAAAGGGCAACTTCAATTCTTAATAGATAGTCCTCGTGGCTTAAAGCTCTTCAAGAATCGTGTTTGGGTTCCGAAATTTGGAGATATACGACAGAAGATACTGTCAGAAGCGCATTGCTCGAACTTTTCTGTACATCCCGGCAGCACCAAGATGTACAACGATCTAAAAGCTGAATATTGGTGGCCTGGTATGAAAAGAGACGTGGGTCAGCATGTGGAGAATTGTGTTACTTGTCGGCTAGTCAAAGCGGAGCATCAACAGTCGTATGGCAGTCTTTAACCGTTGCCGACTCCTGAATGGAAGTTCGATCACATAACAATGGACTTTGTGACGAAGCTTCCAACTACGCGGAGACAGCACGATGCAATATGGGTGATCGTGGATCGTTTAACCAAAGTCGCGCACTTCATTCTGATTCGCGAGAATTACTCACTAGAGAAGCTGGCTAAGATTTATATAGACAAGATTGTTACTCGACACGGTGTGCCTCTGTCAGTTGTTTCCGACCGCGACAGCCGATTTACTTCAAGGTTCTGGACTGCATTGCAAGAAGGATTAGGCACCAAGATCAGAATGAGCACGGCGTATCATCCCCAACCTGATGGCCAAAGCGAGCGCACGATCCTTACACTCGAAGACATGTTGCGGGCATGTGTTCTCGAGTTTAGTGGTAACTGGGACGATTACTTGCCTCTTGCTGAATTCTCTTACAATAACAGCTATCACTCGTCTATCGAAGCCGCACCTTTTGAAGCTTTATACGGTCGAAAGTGCCGAACGCCTGCCTGTTGGCATGAAGCTGGTGAAGCACCAATCGCCGGTCGTGAATTACTTCAGCAAACCAACGACAAGATCAAAATCATTCGCCAACGACTGGAAACTGCTCAATCTCGACAAAAGTCGTATTCCGACCGACGCCATAAGCCTTTAGAATTCTAGAAGGATGATTATGTGGTATTAAAAGTTTCACCGATGAAGGGTGTGTTCAGATTCGGTAAGCGCGACAAGTTAGAACCACGATTCGTAGGTCCTTTCAAGATCATCGAACGTGTTGGCACTCAATCATATCTTTTGGATTTGCCAAATGAGCTATCCAACATTCACCCCGTGTTTCACGTCTCGCAATTAAGTAAATGTAAGGAAAACGAAAGCGAAAAGTGGGCGGATCATCTGACTTATACGATTAATGAGAAGCTGCAATGTGACGAGCCCGAGGTTATTCTAGAGACAAAGATGAAGAAGCTAAGGAATCGAGAAGTGGCAATGGTGTTGGTGCAATGGAGAACTTCTCATGGAACTTCCCAGACCTGGGAATCTGAACAAGACATGAGAGTTCGATATCCGCATCTGTTTGAGCCCTAGGTACTTCGGGGACGAAGTGCAAGCGTGGTGGGCTCATACTATAACACCTTACTTTATAATTATGCGTTTATGTCGCAATATGCGTTTTATGATATAATGTGAGAATTTAAATGAAGTTAATTGTTAAATAATGCAATTAAGTAATGAAAATTATTTAACTAAGTTAAATATATGTTACAAATCATTTAGTTGAGCAAGTTTAAAGAAATGAAATAAAAACAAGTTAGGGGTTAAATTGTACATTTAACAAACTTGAGAAATTAAAAAGAAATATAAATGCCCAAATGATGGTGATTTCCTTACATCACTCATCAAATAAACTCTCTGCATTCTTCCTTTCAAAAGTGACGGCATTATCATCTTCTTCATCTCGATTCTTCACAAATCTTGCAAAGAAATCCAAGAGTTCAAACCATCAATAAAGATCAAGCAACAATCTACAAGATTATTAAGGTAAATTTATATTCAAAATTGTTTAATTTGGTCCAAGATGAAGCCCACGGCTTCTGGATTTTCTTATGAGCAAAAAAAAAATCAGATTTTTAATTCATCAAAATAAGCATATATTAGTGTTGAAAGTTGAAATTTAAAAGCATGCATGTGAAAATTATGTGTTTAAACGAATGTATGTTCGGTGTGTTGTGTGTGTATAATGGCATGAAGGGAGTACCGAAACCTTCATGGGTTTCGGTACTACCGAAGCCAAGAAGAAAGCATTTGGCCTTCGGCCATGACTCGAAGTATACATAAGTTCTTGGTTCATCATATTGAGCTTTAAACTACCATCATTATTCTTAAATGGTTGCTAAAATGGATTGAAAATAAGAAAAGAGTATGTGAGTAAGTGTGTGCAGTGTTGCAGGTGTGTACCGAAACCTTGTAAGGTTTCGGTATAAGCTTGATGATGAAAACCATATACCGAAACCCTTGTTATCTATATAGAAACCTACCTAAACTATATATATGTATGTACCGAGACCATGAAATGAAAAGGACCGAGACCCAAAGAAAAATACCGAAACCTCTATAAGGTTTCGGTAATCCCATATATACCAAAACTCTCAATACCGAAACCTTCCTAAGGTTTCGGTAGTTTCTACTGAAGCTGTGAATCTTCTACTTAAACTAATGAAGGGACCGAAACCTGGATAAAGTACTGAAACCATACGAAAATTTCTGAAACCATTAAAGTTTCGGTATTGTTGAAACAGAAACAATAAATTTATAAAAATTCATGGTCTCATGTATGTGTTTTATATATATATATATATATATATATATATATATATATATATATATATATATATATATATATATATATATATATATATATATATATATATATATATATATATATATATATATATTTATATTTGCCTAAATTGAATAGTTTATGCTTAAATGAAATGACATCTTTAAATACAATTAAGTGGTCAATGACCAAACTTAATTGTATTTAAAAGCTACAAATATTTAGCAAAGAAATATGGTTTAAAGCTTTGAATTTTAAGCAAGTTATATTAACTAGTTATGTACTCTGTAATATTAAATTACAGACACTTCACTGTACGCTCGTTATTAATTAAAGCATAATAGTTCGGATACTAGTTAAAGCTTATTTAAAGAGTCGGCCTTCAGAAATAATGCAAAGCCATAATAAAGCCTAGATAAGAAAGTGCAAGCATTTCAGAGCAATTTAAAGCATAGAAAAGCTAGTGCAAGCATTTTCAGTACAGTGAGTAACAGTTATTCTTGTTTACATGTTTTATATGAAATTGAGACATAAATTGCTTCTATATGATTTCTTTGGAATTCAATAGACTTTTGTGAGTGAAGGCGAACACTGTGGTACAGGTGATGCCCAGCTTAGCCGAATCTTACATCTGATCTATTAATGTGAATACTTATTTGCTATCTGCTTATTATTCTTCATACTATACAACAAGCTTTGTTTGAGCGTTTCTTTGTGGATTTCATAAGCATTACACTTAGAAAGCAAGCAATTCTGATGCTCACCACTATCCCAAGCATTATGCGGGTAGCTAGCCCCGTATCACCGACTGATCATCGGAAGCGGTAACCCCTAGTGGTGGCATCTCCTTTCTGCGTGAAATGTCTCAATTTTGCAAGAATTCTTTCTGGGTACTAAGCAAGCAAGCAAGCATAACAGCCTTTATAGGCACTTTCGCCACATATTTTACATGCATTCATGAATATATCTGTTTACTCACTAAGCAATTAGCTTACAGTTGCTACTCACAAATTTTTTTACAGGAAAAGGTAAAGAGCAAGCTGGACCATCTGCTTAGGTCTATCTTCTAATCAACCCAGAGGACTTAGCTCACTATTCAGCTTGTGGTATAGTATTGAGCTGCTTTGGGATCTGGGTAGCTGCCTTTAATTATATTGTGATGTAATAGCAATTTAGTACTGTAACCTTGTAGCACGTGTAGTGCATGACTTATTGTAATCTTTATTTAGATTCATGCAAGCTCTAGACTTATTATTATGTTTATGGAAATTGTTAATTATTCCTGGGATTAAGCAAGCATGTTTAAAGCAAGGATGTGACACCCAAGTCACGTGAAAGGAGAGATGGGTATTTGAAAGAGTTTAAGTATGTGGACGAGAATGGTATTACCAAGTCAGTTATGGCTTGGGTTTCCCGTGATAACTATCCTATTTTCTTTCATGTGCAAGAGATAACTACAGGTCCAAACAACAAATGGTTCGTCGACAGTGGTTGCTCCAGGCACATGACAGGGGAGAGAAGTCTACTTGCAGACTTTAAAGGAGGAAATCAGAGCTTTGTATCATTCGCCGGAAATAAAGGAGGAGCTATCACTGGTACTGGAGTGGTCAGTAATGGGACTATCCAATTGGATCAAGTTTATCACGTTGATAAATTGGTTCATAGTCTTATTAGTGTATCTCAAATCTGTGATAAGAAGAACTCAGTGGTTTTCACTGACACTGAGGCGTTAGTGCTGAAGCCGGGATTCAAAGTACCTGAAGAGTGGATACTGATGAGGGCTCCAAGGAAGAATGACCTGTACGTGCTCGACATGAACAAGCCAGAATCTTCAATGGGACCAATATGTCTATTATCTAAAGCTTCACAGACTGATTCGGTTTTATGTCACAGACGCATGGCACACTTGCACCTGAGAAAGATGAACTATATTACGAAAAATGGGTTGGTGCAAGGTGTTCCGATGAAGAGTTTTCAGTTCGAGGATAAGTGTCTACCGTGCAAGAAAGGAAAACAACACAAGAAGGCACCCAAGTCCAAGACTCAGAACTCCATCGCTGCCACATTCGATTTGTTGCAGATGGATCTCTTCGGACCAATCAACAAAAGGAGTATAGGTGGTAGTTGGTACTGTTTAGTTATTACTGACGATTACTTACGTTTTTCTTGGGTTTTCTTTTTAGGTACAAAGGACGAGACGGCTGCAAAGCTCATCGGGTTCTTACACCAAGTGGAGAATTCATATGGAACAAGGGTTAAACGACTTCGTAGTGATAACGGAACAGAGTTTAAAAACACTGTAATTGGTGTATATTGCCTATCAAAGGGCATAGTTCATCAATTTAGTGCGCCCTATGAGCCACAACAAAATGGGGTGGCCGAACGGAAAAATAGGACATTGATTGAGGCAGCAAGGACCATGCTATCGGGTTCAAAGCTTCCTTACTGTCAAATCTTTGAACAAAACCAGTTATGAAGTTTTGAATAAAAGGCCACCTAATTTAACTGGCTTCGAACCTTTTGGGGTACCATGTACTTTAATGAAAACAAAACACCAACCAAAGTTTGGTGAAAAGGCTGACGAAGGATACTTCCTAGGTTATGTGCCGAATTCACCAAACAAACGGGTTTTTAACAAATCAAATGGTACTGTAGAGATTGTGTATAACATTGATGTCACAAGATATACACATGAACCCCAAACTGGTCTGGAATGGATATTTGATTATGACAAATTGTTTGAGTCATTTAACATTCCTTTGGATGAAAATGCCGGTACTATGAAAAAGGACATGTCGTCATTAAATCTGAATGACGAGGGTCATAGCTTTCCGAGGACCACTTTTCAACCAACAACTGAACCTACTTCAACTGAAGATAGATCTCCAGAAGTTACTCATTCTGAAGTGCCTACATACGAAAATCAGACAACAGTTTCTAACTTTGAGGAAAATGTCCATGAGGAAGGAAATGTGGAGTCTGAGGTCGTTCCACCGTTAGGAGAGATAGGATATGATTTGGGAGATGATCTGAGAGTTGACGAGATAGAGACAACTAGGATCAATAAGAATCATCCTATAGAGAGTATCATAGGAAGTCCTAGTGCTGGTGTGAGGACTAGGAGTAGTTTGAATAACAACACTGTGTTGTTGTCGATGATAAATGACTCTGTGGCCTTTTATACCTGCCTCTATTCATGCTTTATCTCGCATGTAGAGCCGAAAAATGTGAAGATGGCACTAAAGGACAACTCTTGGGTTGAAGCGATGCAGGAAGAACCGTCACAATTTAGGAAACTAGAAGTGTGGGAGTTAGTTCCATTACCTCGAGGAGAAATAGCCATAGGAACCTAATGGGTTTTTAAGTGCAAAAGAGATGATCGGGGTATAGTCACTCGCAACAAAGAAAGGTTAGTTGTAAAGGGTTTCAACCAGGAGGACGGAATCGATTACAATGAGGTGTTCGCGCCAGTAGCAAGGTTGGAAGCAATTCGTTTGTTTCTGGCTTTTGCTTCCTTCAAGGGTTTTAAAGTATATCAGCTGCATGTTAAGAGTGCTTTCCTTTATGGGAAAGTGAAGGAACTGGTGTATGTAGAACAGCCGCCTGGGTTTACTGATTCGAAATATCTAGACAGAGTATATCGATTAGACAAGGCTCTGTATGGATTGCATCAAGCACCGAGGGCGTGGTACGAGACATTATCCAACCATCTTTTAGAAAATGGGTTTGAAAGAGGGAGGATAGATAGTACACTGTTCGTGAAGAGAAAAGGGGAACACTTCATCTTGGTACAAGTGTACGTAGATGATATCATTTTTGGACCATCAGACGAGCAAAATTGCACTGATTTTGAAAAGGTGATGAAGTCAAAGTTCGAGATGAGTGCAATGGGTGAGTTGAACTTCTTTCTGGGGTTGCAAGTCGATCAGAGGAAGGAGGGAATGTTTATTCATCAGACGAAGTATGTCTATCACATATTAGAGCGCTTCGGGATGGAGGGAACAAAGTTGACTGCTCATGTCAGCACGCCGATTCAAGTGAATCACAATCTCGGACGGGGTACTGAAAGTGATACCGATGTGGATCCGACGCTATATCGGGCCATGATTAGGTCACTTATGTATTTAAATGCTTCAAGACCTGACATTATGTTTGCTGTTTGCATTTGTGCTAGGTTTTAAGCTAATCCGAAAGAGATGCATAAGAAAGCTGTGAAGCGGATTCTATGATACCTCAAGTCGAAACCGAAGCTGGGACTTTGGTATCACACGGAGGGCGATCTGGAATTGGAGGCGTTCACGGATTCAGACTACGGAGGATGTAGCTTGACGTGCAAGTCAACAACTGGAGGTTGTCAGTTCCTAGGAGGGAGGCTCGTTTCCTGGCAATGCAAGAAACAGACTTCGGTAGCCGAGTCAACGTGCGAGGCCGAATATGTTGCTGCCGGTAGTTGCTGTTCACAGGTTTTGTGGACACAACAACAATTGCGGAACTACAGTTTGACTTACACTCATACTCCCATTAGGATAGATAATCAGTCTAAAATTGCTATAACTAATAATCCAGTTAAACATAGTAAAATGAAGCACATAGACATAAGACATCATTTTATACGTGATTGTGCTGAAAAGAACTTAATAAAGCTGGTAAAAGTGGCAACGGATGATAATAATGCAGATTTATTTACCAAAGCTTTTGATAAAACACGTTTTGAGTATTTGATTCAACTAAATGGAATGCGTAACCCAAAGTGAATTGACCTTAGTAGAGTTTCTATTTCTTTTTATAGCTATAGTTTTTATTTCTTTTTTTTATAGTAAGTCTAGTAGCTTAGGATAGTTTCCTTTAATAGTAAGATAGTAGGTTACTGTATTTCCTTATTTTATTTATGAAAAACAAAAGAAAAAAGAGAGAAAACCATAAAAATGCTCAAAAAAAGAGAATATCAGAAAAAGAGTTAAGTCTTAGATGAATAGGTTCAAAGTGACAAAAATTAGCACAGTCTCTACAATCTCTAAGTGTTTAGCTTTCACACATAATGCACCTAAAATTCTAAGTGTCATACTTTATCTAGTTTGATATGTTGGTAGGCATAATACATATAGGGAGTCTCAATGCTAATAAAATACTCAAGAAAAAATCAGACGTGTCACTAACTTAGATGTATGACCAACTGGTCTTAATTTTTATGTTAGAGACATACAGACTTTGATATAAATGAGGTATTCAAACTTTCTGGGGATGTATAGCAACATCAGATACATCTTAAAGAAATGGAAAGATTAGAAAAATCATGATATTGAATTGAGAGTCAAAACAAGTAACTCTGCTGTACGTGGGTACAGACATGCTGCCTCTGTTTTGATTCGAGTTAGCAAGATAAGTCGCTCTGTTGTACGTCGGTACAGACCTGTCACCGCTGTCTTGCTAGCTTTAAAAATAAACCTTAAGACAAACTAAGACACTTTGTTGTATGTGAATACAGACCTGTGTCCGATGTTTGCCTTTTAAAGAAAGTTTGCAATACCAAAAAGTTATAATCATTGTGTGTATGCCTTGATCATAAAAGTATGTCAAAGTATGAGTCACGTAAGAAAATTTCTTGATAAATAAAAAGGCCAAGGGATATCCTGAAGTGTAAACATGTTTAAAGGGAAAATAATACCAACAATCGGCTAGAAATGTATGTCACGACAAACAATCAAAGGAATCAAAAATTCCTAAGTTTGAATACTGAAAGTGCGTATTTGACACCGCTATCTGATTGAACCTTTCTTTGACAATACTCGTCAAAAATATTCTGTTAAGTGTTAAGTATAGGTTGTAAATTTTTTAATAATGTAGATTAGTCTAAGTTAATTTTTGTTCACAATTTTAACTTTAATTTAATTTAATTTATTTTTATTTTTTACTTCATCTTTAATTTTATTTTTACTTAGGAAAAAGGTCAAAATTTACTTAGTGTGCATTCCTAGTTGAATAAAATAAACATTGCGTGAAAAACAGGGGCTTAGGGTAAATGATTTTGTATTGTTTATTCTGTTACTCGAAAAAGTTGAACAAGTTGAATTTATTTCAAAGATTTTCGAAATTTTCAAAATTTTCAGATTAAATTCGAACCTAAGCAAAATTCGAATATACATTCGAATTTGGCTGGTGCTTCGAATTTGCCGATAAATTCGAAAGTAGATCACAAACTCGAAGGTTGTTGATGTAAATAGGTCAACAGTGACAAGTCATTATCACCTACCTTCGATATTGAGTCTTCGAGTTCATTGTGAGCGACTTCGAGTTTAACCTTCGAGTTTACCGTTTTCGAGTTTTCTACTATTTGTCGAGCTTTTGTCCATTTGTGTTCGAGACTACTACAAAATCTAGGTATAATCAACAGTATTGTACAAGATTTAGGTGGTTTTAGACTCCATTTGAGCCAAAATTAACGGATTTTGAAGTTTTAATGGTGGAAAGTTTGTATTTCAAAATAACAAACTTTGAACCGGTGAAACATAAAATTGATTACAAATATCTTTGATTAGAACCTATTAGGACTAGTGGATGCAATTTTCTAAGTCTAAATCGGTTAAAATCTTGGATTTTTTTTGTCATTCAATCGACATGTTCGAATTTGATCTTGGTCTCGTTTTTGATCATGGCTTCGAGTTTGTCATTAAACTCGAAGCATGCAATAAATTCGAAACTATGGTTGTTTCGAACTTGTCATTCGAGTTTACCATTATATTCGAATTATTTACTTAAAATTTAAATTAAACTTGTAGAAATTCATAGGTGTTGGATTTTGTACTTATACAAGTTCAAAATAAAACAAATTTGAATATAAACAAGTTTATGTCTATCTTAATAATTATAATATTTTATATGCTTTATTGTGCAGACATGGCAGATAGAGTTTTCGTTCCAAAGCATATTATGGTCATTTCTCCGGACCATGAGATACCTGAGGCTCAAGCATACCGCCAAATGGTTGATTTTCTGGTCGGTTCAAGGATCTCTTATGCACTGTCGCACAACATTCAGATCATAATTCCATATGTTAGAGAATTTTGGACTCATTTACAAGTCGACTGTACTGTTACTCCAACAGTACTGAGAACGAGGATTGCTGGACACCCTCTAGTGTTTTCAGCTGACGTTTTGCGTCGAGTGTTGCAGCTAGGCTCTCCAGAGCAAGTGAATGGGCCGATTGACTTCCCGTTAGCAATCAGGCAGGCTGCATTTGTAAGAATGGGATATAGTTTGGATGTGACTAAGTCCTCATACATGAAGAGTGGGCTGATAGGGCAATGGCGATATCTGGCACACGTCTTTATGGTGTGTTTTGCTACCAAGAAAGCAGAATTCGATTATATCGTATCGAAAATTCAGTCGCGGATGATAGCGCTGGTCTACAATCAAAGATTTAGCTATTCAGAGTTGTTCTTTACAGAGTTTGTACATCTGATAACAGCTCCGGATCGAGAAAGATTTCTGTTATATCCAAGATTTGTGATGATGCTGATAAGACATTTCCTACGGAACTTGCCGCAACTTAATGATATTCAAAGTGTTGCAGTCATAGACAAAAGAATCTTTGCAGATTGTTCAGCCCATAGAGGAAGGCTAGATAGGCCAGTGGATGCACCACTTTTTGGTGCGGTGGTCGATCCAGATTTCCAAGTCGGCGACGGTGCCAATTTGGCAGGGGAAGTTGCAATTCCACAGCAACCGCAACAACAACAGCAACCGCCAAGGCCTCAGCAACAAAGGAGGAGGCAACGCCCATCAGCGAGACAAACTCAGGCAGCATGGCCTTCAACAAGTCAAGTACAGGAGACAGTAGAAGCTAGTGCTGTAGGTGTTGAAGCTAGTACTTCAGATGTAGCCCGTGGAACTGATCAAAGGGCAGAAACGTTAGAAGAGGTATGGGCTTCTGGGCCGAATGCGAATGAGCAAATTACTGCTGAGCTCGTGGGGGACATTTTGGAACCACCGGAAGGGGAAGTTGACATTTTTAGTCAAATAGATGAGTATCAACTTGAGCCAGCAGGTGAAGCCGAGTCAACTTCAGAATCTGAATCAGAAGAAGGAGAAGAAATAGAAGTTGAGGCACCAAACACAGTGACCGAAGATCCGTCTATTCACATAGGCACATATGGATCGAGGTTAATGGTGATAACTGAAGAAGCTACAAGGAGAAGAGCTTCAAGGGAGTCAGATGACTCAGATTTTGAGGAAGAAGAAGTAGTTCCTTTGGTACCCAGGCAAAGGGCCAAAAGGCATTGGTTCATGCAGGGAGCTTCTTCAGCCTCTGCTTCTGAGCCAGAAATACCTCAACCTCCACTCATTCAAACAACCATTCCACCACCACCAGCACCTGTTCAAACATCCATCTCCTCACCAATCATTCCAACTCCCATCAAATCCATACCATCCACTTCATCAACCTTCATGGACAATCATAGGTTTTCTGAGCTAAGGAGTAAGGTCGACTTCCAACAAGTCCAAATTTTTCATCTAACTACTGCTCTCGGCGAAATACAGAAGCATAATGCCAATATCGACATCGAGAATGCTGAGTTGAAGAAATCAGTTGGAAAGATGGAAGAAGAAAATCTTGAGCTTAAAACTTCTGTTGCAGATCAAGCTGCAGAAATCAGAACAATGAGGTCCCTTATCGAGCAGTTAATGAAAATCTAAAAGCTCAGGGGGAGACAAGCTGTAGAGATGCTGAAGAGCAGCGAAGGGAAGGTGATGATGATGGCAATGATCCCAATGCACCTGAACAGAATGAGCCAGTAGATTTTCCTGCTGCTCTATATGCTGAAGTTCAGGGGGAGCCTAGTCAAAGTGGAGCTGAAGGAGGTCAGGCTGGTTCCTCAAAGACTCATGAAAGCGAAATAATAGACGCCTTGATAGATATTGAGGAAGAAGTAATGGATTTTCATTTTGAAGATGAAATGGAGGAGTTGGAGGAAGGAGAATTCGTACCAGAGGATGTAGTTGATTGGAGATTTGACGATGAAGTGATAGAAGACGAGGACGATAATGTCAACGAAGTGATTATCAATTCACAGCCTATCACAGAGTTGTATGTGCGAGATAATCACAATGTGATTGATATAGATGAGATCAAGATAGCCTCGGTCGAAGATTCAGAACTTGAAAAAGCAGAAAAGGAGCCATCTAGGGCTGAGTTAATGAATCTATGGTTCAAGAAGGAAGAAAAGAAAGAAAAGCTGAAGATGAAGAAGAAGATGAGAATTCCGGGTGCTGGAAATTTCTCAAGAGGAATTATAAGCTGGTTCTTTGACCGAGAACTGCAGCTATTTATTTTGAAAAGGAGAGATTGTCTTCAATACTCGAGGCGAACACTGAAAGTATTCAATACACTGCCCAAGATTGAAGTGAAGGAGTTAGCATGGAAAGAATTGATCAATATCGGTGAGGACCCGTATGCTGAGATTATGGCCAAGATAATAAGAAAAGAGGGTCGTTCTGGAAAGTTGGAAAGACTTAAGCCGAGGACAGGAAAAAGAGTAGAGGATGGATCAAGGATAGATCCTCATACGGGAAGGCCTTGGGCCAGAATGGTTTATAAACCCGTCAAATGCTTGAAAAGGGTGCCTATGAAATCGATGCCACAGAATATTTTGAGCAACATGAAATGGTGGTACGTCGATTATTATATAGCTGAAGCAGTCATGGAAGATACACAGGACAAAGTGATTTTGAGAGTGTATGATCCTCTGCACTTAATAAACCTATCGAAGGACGACCTGAAGAAGCTGCATGATCAACCTGTCTTCTTTCACGAAGAATGGAGATCTGAAGCCAGGAAGTACCAGAAGGTAGTAAAAGTTTGTATAGATGCAGGGCTATATGCAGGTAGCAGTCTATATAGTTCCAGTACTTAACCAAAACGTAAATAGTTAGAAGCTATCGTCAAGGGGGAGTCTGTTAGTACACCCTGTGTGACGATAGCAGTCTAAGTGTGTTAGCATTTTGTCTAAGCGATATTACAAGGTATTGAATATTAACTAGTGTTTGATATATGTGATTTTGTGTGTTTGATATTTATTGATTGTATGTTTGAACTTGATGTAATGTATTTCAAGAATTTCAAACATAAAGTCCAAAGATTAATTCAAACATAAGTTAAAACATATGTTCAAATAGAAGTTTGTCTTGTGAAATTCGAATTTAGAGCATATTCGAATTTACACATAAGCCAGATTCGAATTTAGTATAAATTCGAATAAGGCAAATTCGAATTTGTCAAGAGGACAAATTCGAATGGGCCTTGGGCCTGATTCGAGTTTGGCCCATGACAAACTCGAATGGATCACTATAATTAGGGATTAACTCGAATGATTAGTAGACTTTTACATTATTCGTGTGTGATTAAGCAAAAGGGCGATCTCGAGTTTATCAGTATTCTTAGAGTGTTTTTGGAGAGAATCATCGCGTAGGTTCGTTCGTATTCGTTCGTACAACGCCGTGGTAGTTTCCATGTTCCGTGAGTGTGATATATCCGTCAAGCCGCTAACGAGGATTCCGCACTCGTTGGTGTGTGTCGCGTCAAGATAGATCCGTAGTTACAAGACCTTACAAATTACTTGACAACCATTTTGTAGACACTTCAGGGTCCTAATGCAGGAGATGATGCATACTTTTGGTATTTCTTGCTTTTCTTTGGACAGTAAGGACCTTCTTATCGGCTAAGGGTATGTGAACCGTCTTACTAATTCTAAGGAGCAAACTTGACTTATATTATTTGTCTTAAGCGTCTTACTGTCATCAACCTCAATAGCATAAGTGGCACTTAATGGTGTAAAAATGACATTTATCTGCTTACTAGACTTAGTGGATATCAAGCTCCTATCGGCACCGGTATCAAATAGTATAAATGCATAAGTGGTACCTAATGGGGTAAGAGGATAAGTGTGTGGGTTTGAAATTTCTTAGGCAGATAGTTATACTACATATCCTCATGCACAGAGTTATAGTTAAAACATAATTTCTCCATGAAAAGTGCTTGATACCTAATCTTTATATATAATATGTTTGGGAATTTTTTCGAAAAATTTTTCAAGCCTTACATACCTAAAGATACATCAGATAGTAAATCCTAGGGAAATACAATAAGATGGTAGAGGGGCACTAAGTATCAGATGCCTTTGGGGTTTCCCCGTACTTCAGGGCATTACGTCGTTGGGTTAATTCTACATTGCGGGCTTCGGGGTCTACTAGGCGCTGTCATAATTTGACGATTCCGTGTTGTTGATCGCCTAGGTATTCTGGTTGGCTCAATGTATGTTGGCGTTTTGCATTGCCTCCTGCTTAATCCTTGCAGAGATCTTACCGACCTCTAGGTGGATTTATCGAAATTGGAGGTCGTGTCTGGAGGCCTCGCCACCAACAGAGGCACCGTTTGTTGCGTAGGTTCATCGGTAAGTATCGACACTTGTGAAGAAGATGGTATTGCGATTTTAAAATGGCTTGGGATCCCTTCCTCGTTTCTCCATTCTTGGAGAGTGTTAGACATCCATCCCCACTGTCTTATGTTCGCCCGTCGTTGCTACGGCAGGCTTGGCTGATGGGCAGGTACCGGGATAGACTCCCGTTGTGCCAGTCACACCCTTTTCCTAGCGGTGAACTTCCTCAATGGTCCATTGGGATGGCTTCTGAATAGGGTGTAGGATGGAACACGTGGTCGTGATGGTGGAGCAATTTATGTTGCAGGGCCATAGCTGCCCTCCTTGTGTTTTGACGGATCCTTTTCCTAGACATTAATTGGGTCTGGGTGGGTCTCCGATCCAAAGGACATCTCAGTGTCACCTTGGCTTCCTTATTCCATGGGTGAGTATTCATCCTCGGAGTCAAAGAGGATAACAACCGTAATGTTTGACATGTTTCCGTCATCAGGGTCCATACATATGTTCACAGTTGTTGAAGTAAGAAAGTTTAGTTTTTGTAACAGTTATAGTCTAGGATACTAATGCAACCTAGTTCACTATAACTATGGCTCTGATACCAATCTGTCACACCCTGCTACCCCGGTTGGTAGCAAGGCGTGACGAGTGTTGAAGCGTAACCATAATCATAACGAACGACCACTATATGGATGTTTTCAGAAAATACAACGATTTAACTTTAAAAGAAGGAAGGTTTTACAAACCAACATGAAATGTAAATGGTTCGAAAAATACAGAGTTTTAAATACATAATTTAGATTATCAAGAATAATGCAAATAAATCTCCGAGTTTGAAAATGTTGCTACTCCAAAATGAACGGAAGCCTTGGAGTGCTTCCGATGAATGCGCATGTCTTAATCACCTAAAAATACATGCTAAAATACGTCAAAAAATTGTTGGTGAGCTCATAGGTTTACGGGAAAAGACCAATTGTATAGACATTATCAGATGCGTTGAATTTATAAAGCATAAATTCCATGTATGTATTACATAAACAAACATGCAACCGAAGCTTAATTAAATGAGTTTGTCCTGTGCAGTATTCCCGACTGCAATACCGTGTATTTAATATATATGCATTCCACTGTTAGCTAGTTAACACTAACCTGAATGGGGGACATGACTCCCGATAGATCTATCCATAATATATGCGCGTTTACAAATAAATGTAATTAACGGTTAATGATATGAGGGCTGATGGATCCACATAAACACATGTGTAATACATATAAGAAAAAAAAAGTTTTGATGTCCATATGAAAATAAAGCATGTATTTCCACCCCAATAGATAGTGAAAATAGGGGCTATGAAAACTCACCGTAAGTTGATGGTAAAATCGACCGTAAATGATATGAGGGACTTAATAACTCTCATATATACGATAATATGTATGTATAAAGATTTTTATGTTTTAAATCACCCAACTTTACAAGTTTATAAATAAAACCCACTTAAAACGTCAAGTTTATAAATATATATATATATATATATATATATATATATATATATATATATATATATATATATATATATATATATATATATATATATATATATATATATAATTTTCCAGTTTTTTAAAGGTTTTTCGGCTTACTTTGAGGCTGTTTTCGACCAAGCTCCAAAACGATTTGGGCTTTAGTTTTTTCATAGACATAAAACTACTATATAAAAAGAATTTTTAAAGTTAAGAACGGTCATTTTTGAAGGTGCTTAGGTTGGGTATAAAGCTCGTTAAAAACCCTATGTTGGCCATTTTTGAGCTGTCAAACTTTCGGGTTCCCAAATAATATTTGGGGGTTCTAAACTACATATTAAATTATGAAAACCTTCATATTTTTAATTACGATATAGATCTAAATTTTGAGACAAGAATCAACTCATTTCGTTAAGTTATGAATTAGTTATGATTTTTCAAAGTCGACGTAATAATTCTGCCGAAAATCCGGTTCTCATAAACTTGAAACAACTTGTGATTCTTGTTATTTATTCAAAATCCACATTTATAAAAGGTTATAAAACACATTTATATAACTTGTTTTCATAATATTTATACTTACATAATGTGTTTATATATTTATAAACACATTTGAAGAAAACAAACTTAAAACAAAACTAGTGATTTATAAACTTGAGTTATTATGAAACTTGTTGGTGATTATATATATTATGCAAGATTTATATAAACATAAATATATGTAACAACCTCGCTTTTACTTGAACTTATTTATCTGATTTTGAGCCAATAATGTAATTTTATTACATTATTTGATTTGTAATTTAATTATGTAATGAAAATATTTAACTAAATTATATAAATGTTCAAATTATTTAAATGACTAAATATAAGAGATGTAAAAATACAAAAGTGGAGGGGGGGTTAAATTGCAAATATAGTTAAGATTGAATACATAAACCCAAATAATGGAATTAAATGTCCATTACCACACTTAAAGAAAATTGAATTACTCTTTCTCTCTCTTTTCTCTCATTACCTTCACCAAATTTATCAAACAATTCATAATTTGGGCAATCAATTGATGAATTGAAGTCAAAAAGGAGTTACAAACATCATCAAACATCATCAATCAAGATCATTCAAGGTAAAATTCATTTATTTTTGAAATACTATGAGTTTGGTTCGGTTTTGTTAAAGAACCGAAACTTAAGAATTATAACATGGATTTTGTAGTTGCATGTTTAGATTTTCAATAAATAAATTTGTATGTGAGTATTTAAATGTTACAGAAACAAAAATCATAGATTAATTCGTCCAAATAAAATAGAAATATGAAATTTTTGTAAAAATTATGTTCTTGATAAAAAGTGTTAAATTTGGACGATTTTGGATGGATTAATGTGTTTATGATAGGGAAATTTGTATAAAAACATCCTAAATATGATAATATTACTTAATTCTACATTGCATGTTAACAAAAATGAGTTTTTGTGAATTTTTATGAAAAACCCGTATGAATATATGATAGAACGTGAAGAACAAATCTGGAAAATTATGAGACATGGGATCGGAATTCGATTGGACCCGAATTCGGATGGTGCCCCTTTTCGGACCTATTTCGGATGAAGAACCTGATTCGGATGAAGCCTAATTCGGATCCATTTCGGATCCTATGTTCTGGATAGGCCCGAATTCGGATGATATAATTAATTCGGACCCACCTTGAATCCGGGTGACTCACTTCGGACAAGTCCGAATCCGGTTACCAATTCGGATGTCCTATTTAGATATTTTTAAAGATTAATAAATAAAGCAATATGATATACATATGTATGAATATATATCTTTTGAGAATTCATAGAAACAAAGAAAATGAACAAATGAATGATTAATAAAGATTTTAAAGTTAAAAGCTAATGATACGATATGATATAATTTTGGACAGGTTCAGTTAAATTTCTGAACAAAGATTTAAAGATTTAAAGAGATTGAAAGTGGGTCTCAGATTTGAAAAGAAAAGCCAGAGATCAAATTGACAAAGATTTAAAGATAAAATCTTGAGATAACTCAGGTGGTGGATTATAAATCTGCTTGATAAAGACCACAGAACCAGTGAGTTATAGATATTCAGTTTTGCATGCTAGACTTCCGGTTGAGACATATTGTTGATGATAGATTATTTGACATTTATACTTGCTCAGCTGGATTGTGACCTGTGCTCATCATGGTTTGGTGATGCCATGTGGATCATGATAGCTATTTGATTATCATTTCGCATGACATTGTACTTACAGTTTGTTACAAATATTGATATGAAATTATTGCTATCATGACTTTGATTACTATGCTTTCCTTATTGATCGCATCTTTGACATATTGATTCAGCTTAGTATGATTAGCCTTGTCGGTCAATTGTTTTAGACCTAGCTATGTCACAAGTTTTATTGAACTTGGTATTGATACTCCGATGTTCCCCCATGAAGACCGCTGGTAGCTAGCCCAACATAAGTGGATAGCTTCCACTTAAAGCGTAAGCGTGGGCTGAACATCATCCGATTCTATGACTACTATGTCTCAATCATGAGTGGCTGTAGCGGCAGTCCAGACATATCACGCTTTGACCCATGATCCGCTTGATTAATGCATGTAATCTGAAAATGTATATTCTCACTAAGCTTTGCTTACAGATGTTGTTTAAAATTTTTTACAGGAAAAGATAAAGGAAAGTCACCTGCTGGACCTAGTTCTTAGGTCTTACAAGATCAAGATTGAAGTTTTCATAGACCACTACTCAACAAACCCTTCGGTACTGATTGGCAGATGATAATTGTGGTGGTCTGGGTAGATTTGGTTTGAATGTATGATGACATGAATTAGATTAGTCTTGTGCCCTTTATAAGTTTAATTTGAAAACTAAAATTGTATTAAACTTAATCCTAATATTTTGTACTTGTAATTTGAAATTCCGCAATATAATTACTCTATCTTAGTTATGATTGATATCGTGTTGCATAATGTGGGACCTAGACTCTGAGGACTGCCCCGTAAAGGCAGGTCTTCACAGGATGGTATCAGAGCCCATAGTTTGAGTGAAGCAAGTATTACGTGAGTAATACTTAGTCTCAAATTGAAGCAATACATATGTATCAATCATTTAGGTGGTTTGAATCGAGATAGGAGGTACAGACTGTTAGGATGGGAAAAGGGGTACATAGAACTAAGTCTATAAACTGATAGTTAAATGATTTTAATTTTCAGTAAAGATGTCAGGATCAGGTGACATTCCCAACAACATGACCCCCCCAGCAAATGTTTGAAATGGTACAACAACTACTAGCCCAACACTCAGAACAACAAAACAAGAATATGCAAGAACAGCTTCAGGGTAGAGATGAGGCCGAAGCAAAAAGACGTGCTGACAAAAAGAATAAGAGAAAAGATAAACAAATCCAGAATGATGAATCTGATTCTGGTAACTCTACCCCTAATGCCCAAATTGAGCAGCCGAAAGGCTGTAAGTTCAAAGATTTTAAAGCCAGCGGTGCCCTTAACTTCGAGGGTACAGTCGATCCAATTCAAGCGATGGATTGGATCAGCCACACTGAAGAAATCTTCAGGATATCTGACTGCCTAGATTCAAAGAAAGTGACTTATGCATCTGCTCTGTTCGTGGGTGCTGCTCGTGCCTGGTGGAAAACCCAGAGAAGTATTTATGGCGAGGAGGTCATCCAGACTCTAGAATGGGACCAGTTTCTAGAAATGTTCAATGCGAAATATTGTCCTGTTGACCAACAAGACAAAATAGAGGTTCAACTGATGCAGCTAACTCAGGGAACCAAGACCGTTGACGAGTACGAGCACGAATTCTCGCGGCTATGTGGCTATTCATCATATCAACCGCGGCTCTGTTGACGAGTACGAGCATTGAAGAAAGAAAGATGAACCAATTTCGTGGAGGGCTTAACCCGAGATACTGACACCCGATGAGCGCGATAAAGTATAAGAGTTACTTAGAGATGGTTGAAGCTGCAAGGCAGATTGAGAGAGGATATTTAGAGTACGGTGATCAACTCTATGCTCCATCGACGAACCTGACATGTCCTTCTCCCCCAAAGAAGCAGAGATTCGGCAGATTCTTTAAGCCCAACAAATCTCAATCTCAGCAACCCCAGCAGTCTCAGCAATATAGTTCGCCATAGAAAGCTCAAGCCTACTCGCTTACAAATGAACCACAATTCTGCAAGAGATGCAGAAAATCGCATATGGGATTGTGTAATCCGGACGACATCACTTGTTATGTGTGTAGCAAGATCGGCCATAGTAGAGAAAAGTACCCCCAGCGAGGTCTTGGTTGTGCTAAGTGCGGAAAGCGTGGACACTTCATGTAACGGTGTCAAAGTGGACACCGAGGTCAATCGCAATCATCAGCTGGAGGTTCTACAATTAAAAGTTCAGCCGCAACTCCAACTGCAAGCACCCGCGCATTTCAGATAACAGCGGAGGAAGCGAAAGAAATCCCGGATGTGGTTACCGGTACGTTTTTAGTAAATTCAATACCTGCGCGTGTGTTATTCGATTTCGGTGCAAGTCGTTCATATATCTCGACTACTTTTGTGCAAAAATTATCTAAGTTTCCTTCGAAACTTCCTGTTATACTCGATATTGAGACGACCAGTAACAATTATGTTATGGCTGATTCCGTATGCTGATCGGGTTATAAATTACCGTGTTTATTAGGTATAAAAGAGTTGGTTTAGTAAGAAAACGTCGTAGAATGTGCTACTATTGAATATATTCTGTGCTTGTATAGGTAAATAAAATCCAGTCTAAATTGCCGGAAGAAGGAAAGAAATCAGAACAAAATTTCAGAGTCAGGCGTAGATAGGGGCGCAGGCCTGCGCTTACAGTTGCGTCCAACCCATTAAAATAATTTTACAGTCGTTTTTAGGGATTCCAGCTTTTTCCTATAAATACAAAAGTCAGAGATGTGAAAAAGTATCGTTTTTTGGAGAGGAAAGCCTAGGAAAAAGACCCCGTTTGAGCGAACACAAGTACGAAGAGCACACGAGTCAAGCTACGACATTTGCTATGAAGATGGATACACAACTCTGGAGTATTACACCAACGATGTCCGGCTAATCTCGCAATAATCATTCTCGGAGGAAGCCCAACGCTAAGTGTTTAATTTTGTGAACGATTATCTTATGTTTGCTTGGTTTTATTATTTATGTTTAGATTGTGAACGAATGATTGTTATTTGTTTGGTTGCCTTTCGCAAGTTAGTTCGTTGATATTTTATTATTCGTGCCGAGTTATTTATTTAATTAAGACGAGCAATCAAACGTGTCACGCGCTATGCCCAAGATCACGTAACGATTCTAATAATAATTATAACAAGGAGTATGTCTATGTAATCTTCACATCGTTTTTATAAATTAAATACAAAGTTAAGTGTGGAATCCGGGAATGGTTATCTTCGTATTATATTTAATCAAACTAATTCATTAAGTTTCCTTTTCACAAATCTTGTAAGTAGTTAATTTTATAAATCAAGTAATCATCTTTTTCAACCAATCAATCTTTCCAAACTAATTTACAAACGCTAGTCGCTCGAATACGTGCATTTAACCTCTCGCTTTCTGTGAATACAATCCCTACTTACCCTAGCTTCTAAGGTATTTGGTGGTTATTTTTGACGGGATAACGACACTCGCATCAAATTTTGGCGCCGTTGCCGGGGATCGGTTGCGCTTAAATCACATATTTTAGTAATTAGCTTAAGTTTAGTTAATTAGTTTTCCTAGATTAAATTAGTTTATTTCAAATTATTTGTTAATTTGCTTTAATTTGCTTATTTAATTTTAATTAATTTATTTATTTGTTATTATTCCAGTTAATTAGTTTTTTAAGCTTTAGTTATTGCCTTAGTTTTATTAAGAAAAAGGAAATTGTGGCGCAAGCATCGATTCTCAACAAAAAGAATGTTTCTAATTCTAGTTCTTCATCTAGCCCTCATAGGTTTATGCACACACGTTACTCTAGAAGAATTTCACTCTTGAAGTTTGATCCAGAAATAAGAAAAAACTGCTAGATCTAATAGGCGAGCCACAACTCAAGCGAACAAAATTAAAAATATTGCTCCTAAAGTAAACGTGGAAGAAGAAGTAGTTAGTTCGGAAGACGAGAACGTTGAAAACGTTCTTGTCGACGTCCAACAAAACCAAAGACCGATGGGAGACCGTAGAACCGTAGAATCCCATTATAGGCCGGGTGATATCCCTGATTTATCACCCATTCTCTACCCAATTAATGAGAATGAACCTGAAATTAGACCACAGCTATTTAGCATCTTACCTATTTTCGCGGAGCACCAAGCGAAGAACCGTATGAGCACTTAGCTGAATTCACTGCCATATGTTAGGCCAATCACGTTAGGGGAATGACCGTAGACGCACTCAAACTTAGGTTGTTTCCTTTCGCCTTGAAGGAAAGGGCTAAAAACTGGTTTGTGTCACTTCCCACTGATAGTATAACTAACTGGGATGAACCGAAAAAAGAGTTCCTAACTGAATACTACCCAATTAGCAAAACTACAGAAAAACGTAAAGAAATAACTGGATTCAAACAGAAAATTGGGGAACAATTCCATGAAGCCTTTAATAGGTTAAATGAATTACTAAGAACATGCCCTCACCATGAAATTCCTAAATGGATGCTAATTAAAACCTTCTTCGATGGGGTTAGTCAAGAAAGTAGGAATATGATCACCGCCGCTTCCGGCGGAACTTTTTTAGCTAAGGAAGATGATGAAGCCTGGGAACTATTAACCCAGTTAAGCAAAGGTTTAAAAGTCCAAAGGGTTCGGATAGTAGTGTTGGTGTCCAACTTATGGGCATAGACAACGCATGGAAAAAGGAAGTTAAATCTGATATCTCCGAACTAAGCAAAAAGATGGACCTGTTGATGAAGGGAATGGGAAAGGCTACAGTAGCACAGGTCTGCTGTGTCACTTGTGAAGATCCTTCTCATCCAACCGAGAATTGCCCACATACCTTCGCCCACGAAGAGTCTGTGAATGAAGCTTTTGGCTTTCGACAATGAAGAGAACGGGAGAACCCATACTCGGAAACCAACAATCCGGGATGGAGAAAACGCCCGAACTTTAGTTGGAGGGATAATCAAGACAATGATGCTCCCCCGAAGCCAAGATATGAGCAACCTCGTCAACAAAACCGAGACTTTCAATATAGATCGACCTCAGCTACGAAGGATGATCGGTACTATAAACGCCAAGACCCTATAGAAGAGCATGATTCACGACCAGTGTCGGGGAATTCGAAAGATTTTTCCGAGTTTATGGAATTCATGAAACAACAAACCATGGTTCAAGCGAAAATGATGGAGATGCTTGGAAGGCAAATGGGACAAATTGCAGAATCCCTAACTAAACGAGAAGAAGGGATGCTTCCAAGTAACACCGCGATTAATCCATCACACCATCATGGCAAGGAAAAGAAATACGAAGTCAATGAAGTGATTGAAGTGAACAAAGTCACTACCCTTAGGAGTGGAAAGGAAGTAGATAATAAGATAGAAATGCCTAAGGAAAGTGAAACAGACGATGAGGTAGAAATTTCTTATCAAGAGGAACCACCAAAATCGGAGTCAAAGGTAGAAACAAAGATTAAGAAAGTAACTTTTAAGGAAGTAGAAGCCAAGAAACCAGTCGAGACTAAAGTTGGGGAAGGCAGTTCCAATACTGAAATTGCTCCTTACCCAACAGCCTTAGAAAATCCGACATCATTTTCTTATGGTAAGAAAGGACCTAAAAATGAAGAATTATGGGATATTTTTAATCAAGTTAAGATTAACATTCCTTTAATCAAAGCTATTCAACAAGTCCCTTCTTACGCTAAATTCTTAAAAGACCTTTATACTCAAAAATGTAAATTCAAAATATCTCTTCCAAAGCAAATAAACATCACTGAACAAGTCAGTGCAGTTATCACTAGCTCACTGCCGCCTAAACTAAAAGACCCAGGATCACCCTTGATCCCGGTAACTATTGGCGATATTCAAATTAAAAAGGCACTTCTAGACTTAGGGGCAAGTGTTAACATTCTACCTGGTAATTTATTTGATCAACATGATCTAGGCACCCTACAGACAACAGATGTCATCTTACAATTAGTAGACAGGTCCACCAAAGTACACGGGGGATGTTGTCTGATGTAATTGTTAAGGTTGAAGACTTCTACTATCCAGTAGATTTCTTAGTGTTGGACTCGGACAGTGCTTACAAAGAAAGCCAACCGGCAATCATATTAGGACGCCCCTTCTTAGCCACAATCAACGCTCAGATCAATTGCAAAACAGGTGCCTTAGATATAGCATTCAGAAACCGCAAACTCCGACTTAATGTCTTTAACAATGTACCTAATGCACCATTAGATTCATAGTGCTACATGATAGACTTAGTTGATGATTTAATACAACAAAAATTATCAACAATAACATGTAAAGATCCAGTGGAGCTGCTTCTGTATTATAATGAGCATAAGCTAGACAATATGTCTGAAGCTAAGGAGTTCAAACTTGAACATGTTCAGTCAGTTGATTCTACTCAACCACCATGGACACATAAGATCGAGAAACTCCCTACTGATCTTCCACCATCAGCAAAACCATCTCTAGAGCAACCACCCAAGTTAGAGTTGAAACCACTTCCATCTCATCTCAAATATGCTTTTCTTGGTCGTGAGAGTACATTGCCCGTAATCATTACAACAGATCTTACTGCTACACAAGAAAAGGCCTTATAGAAGTTTTATCGAGATATAAGGAAGCGGTAGGCTGGACTATAGCAGACCTGAAGGGGATTAGCCCAACACTGTGTATGCACAGGATTATAACTAATCCGACAGCTAAGCCAAGCAGAGATGCTCAGAGAAGGCTAAATCCCAACCTTAGAGAGGTAGTGAAGACAGAAGTACTAAAATGGCTAGATGCTGGAATTATTTATCCGATATTAGATAGCCAATGGGTTAGTCCCACACAGACGGTTCCAAAGAAATCTGGAATCACTGTGGTCGATACTCCTGAAGGAGAAAAGATTGCAACTCGCCCTGTAACGGGGTGGAGAGTATGTATCGACTACAGAAAGCTGAATGCCGCAACCTCTAAGGACCATTTCCCTTTGCCATTCATCGACCAAATAGTAGAGAAATTAGCAAGGCAAAAATTCTATTTCTTCTTAGATGGCTATTCGGGGTATAACCAAATCTGTTGGTACACCCTGTGTGATGATTGCAGTCTAATCGATCAGCATTTTGGTTTAAGTAATATTCTGAGTATTGAGAGTTAACAAGTGTTTTGACATATATGTTTATATGTGTTTGTCTGTTATTGATAGTGTGTTTGAACTTGATGTAACACATTACAAGAAGTTCAAACATAAAGGTCAAAGATTAACTCAAGCATAAGTAAAAACATAAGTTTCATCACTTAAGTGTTTAAGTGTTTTGGCTAGATTCGAATTGCATAAGGGAAGACATTCGAATCTGTGATAGATTCGAATGTGACCTTAGATTCGAATGTGCCAGATTCGAGAGTGTCCTTGTGGACAGACTCGAATGGGCCTTGGGCCAGATTCGAGTTTGGCCCACATCAGACTCGAATCAGGGTCTATAATTAGGGATAGACTCGAGTCATTAGCAGACTTTTAGCAGAATTCGTGAGGAATTAAGCTTAAGGCGATCTCGAGTTTATCAGCTAGGTGAGTGCTGTTTCGGAGAGAATTAGTTCGTAGGATCGTTCGTGTGTCGTTCGTTCAGCGTCTAATAGTCTCCGTGTTTCGTGGTTGAGAGTTGTCCGTCTAGCCGTCAACGAGGATTCCGCACTCGTTCACGGATCCGCGTCTAGATAGATCTTGCAGTGGTAGACCTTACAAGTGGTATCAGAGCCTACGGAGTGTTCTTCGTGTTCTTCGTGTTCATCAGATACATTCTAGGTTTCTTGACGCTAGTTGGACGGTTTTGCTCTCAAAAAACGTATTTTCAAGCTTAGCATTCATATTCGGGAAACACTTTGTGGTTTTTCACGTTTTTGATCGAAATCATTATTTTTCGTTAGAAAAATAGTGATTCAATCTGCAAAACATCAAAAAATCAAAGTGTTAGCCGTTTTTCGAGTTTGCGGCGCTCGAATCTATAGGGGTAATTAGGGTTTCACTTTAGTCTCGAGTCTAACCTAAATACGCTCATTTCGAGTCAATTTCAGAGGTTTTCGAATCTACCTGTTTCGAATCTGTTGCTTCATTCGAATAGGATCTCGAGTCTAGTTTAGTTTCGAGTTTGTTTCGAGTCTAGTATTGTTTCGAATCTGTTTTTTCGAATCTGCTGAATTTCGAGTTTGCTGACCTTCGAATCTAAGGACCATCGAATCTAAGGATATCTCGAATCTGACATATTTCGAGTTTAATTGAATTAAAACACTTAGTCGAATTTAATCCCAAATAAATTGGAATCTAATTACATTCGAATCTATCTAGATTCGAAAGAGTTAATCCACATTAGTTTCGAATTAAATTAATTAAGGGTCAATTCAATTTCTTTCGAAAAGATGTCTAATCTTCAGAAATTCTTAGAAATGGACCACGAGGTCGGGAAGGCGAACGCACCGCCTAAGCTGATGAAGGTCGAGGATTATTACTGGTGGAAGGACCGTTTTACTGACTTCGTACGTTTCAACGATATGCGCATGTGGGTGTGCATCGATGAAGGGTATATTCCACCGGTATCTGAAGTTGAAGGCCGTCAAAAGGTCTTGTCATACCAGATGATGAAGGAGGATGACAAGAAACTTTTTGAAGCTGAAAACAAAGCCTTTTCTTTAATCCGAATGGCGTTACCGCAAGATATTCTACACACATTCCGGACTCAGAGGACATCAAAAGAACTTTGGGAGTCGCTTGAGAAGAGGTGTGAGGGAAATCCTCGGGTTAGGAGAAAGCGTACAGAGCTGTTAAAACAACAGTTCGCAATCTTCAAGGCGTTAAAGGATGAACAACTGGATGACATCATCACCCGGTTCTATCATCTATTGACAGAACTTGAGAGCCACGTGATTGAGTTTACCGATACTGACAAGAACATTAAGCTTCTTGATGCCCTACCAGCCAAATGGGCTATGTACGTGGCAATGATAAAGCTGAATGAAGACAAGTACTACACTCAATCTCTGGACGATATAGTGGGAATGTTGAGGGCATATCACTTCGAGCTCCTGAAGACTGAGACTGATTATGAGCAAGTCCAGAATCCAGCAATGTATTTTGGAAAGACGGAAAAATCTTCAGCAGCAGCCGAACCGAAGTCTGCTACAGCGTTTTTCTCTAGAGAGACTGATTTGCCTAAAGGAAAGAGGGCAATTGGCACAAGATGGGTTTTCAGGAATAAAAAGGATGAAAGAGGTGTAGTGATCAAAAACAAAGCAAGGCTAGTAGCTCAAGGTTACACTCAAGAAGAAGGAATAGATTATGATGATGTCTTTGCTCCAGTAGCAAGGATTGAAGCCATCAGATTGTTCCTAGCCTATGCAAGCTACAAAGGGTTCAACGTATATCAAATGGATGTAAAATTTGTATTCTTATATGATATAATTGATGAAGAGGTATATGTGTGTCAACCACCTGGGTTTGAAGACTATATGTATCCTGACTGAGTTTACAAGTTAGACAAAGCACTTTATGGGCTACACCAAGCTCCTAGAGCATGGTATGACACTCTGTCTTCCTACCTACTACAGAATGGATTCAAGAGAGGTACTCTAGACAAGACATTGTTCACAAAGTCTATCATATCAGAGTTCCTTCTTGTTCAGATCTATGTTGATGACATCATCTTTGGATCAACAAATGACATACTTTGCAAGGAATTTGAGACCCTGATGCACAAAAAAGTTTCAAATGAGTTCAATGGCAGAACTAACTTTCTTTCTAGGAATGCAGGTTAAGCAGAAACCCACTGGTCTCTTCATTAGCCAGTCAAAGTATGTGAATGATATTCAGGAAAAGTTTGGATACAAGGACACCAAGGTTGCTACAACACCAATGGACACTCATAAACAGCTTGATGCAGATAAGGAAGGAGTTGATGTGGATATTCAATTGTACCGATCCTTGATAGGTTCACTGATGTATCTCACATCTTCTAGACCAGATATAATGTTTGTTGTTTGTGTTTGTGCCAGGTTCCAATGTGCACCAAAGGACTCACATTTGTTTGCTGTTAAGAGAATCTTTAGATATCTAAAAGGCCAACAGAAATTAGGCCTATGGTATCCTAAGGATTCTCCTTTTGAATTAACAGCATATTCTGACAGTGACTATGGAGGTTGCATTATAGACAGAAATCAACAACTGGAGGATGTCAATATCTAGGAGCAAGACTAGTCTCTTGGCAGTGCAAGAAGCAAACCACAGTATCCACTTCATCCACTGAGGCAGAATATGTTGCAGCTGCCAGCTGCTGCTCTCAGGTGATGTGGATTCAGAATCAACTAAGAGACTATGGTATGAACTTTTTATCCACTCCTATTTACATTGACAATTCAAGTGCAATCAGTATTGTACAAAATCCAGTAAAGTTTCCCAAAACCAAGAACATAGATATTAGATTTCATTTTATAAGGGATTGTAATGAAAAGAAGTTAATCCAAGTTACCAAAATTCATACTGATGATCAGTTAGCAGATCTTATTACAAAACCTTTTGATGTTGGAAGATTCACCTTTCTGATCTCAAATATTGGTATGATAAACATGGATTAATCTATCTTACATTATAATCCACTATAATTTGGGGAAAACATTAACTATATGTGTTTAGTTAAGGGGGAGACACTATTTTATTAAATGTTGCTCAGTAAATAACTAACAACTTGAAACTATTCTCAAACTGCTAGTTCATTTTCTCGGACTGTTAGTTGTTCATTTCGTCCGTTAACTGTGCAGGGCATTTCAGTCATTACTAAGGAAGTTGTAAGCAGGACTAGATATTTTTTAAAATCCAAACCCTTAAAAGTCCCAGTTCGTTCGGGTGCAACTACCAATTGCAAATTATCTTCCAGAGCCCTCTTCATTCTCTCCCGGTGCGAATTCCAACTCCTTGAGCCAAACCCTAAATGCTCTCGTTCGTGATCACCAATGGAGTTTGTTAAAGAAAACAACTGCCTCCCATACACCCTCAAACATGCTGAAATGCAACCCTTCCATGAAATGATGGATTTTCTTCGCCGTTCATCCATCAACTATGCTCTCACTGTAAACCCCACTATATACGTATCTCACATAGAGCAATTCTAGAGTAAAGCCACTCTGAGTACACAAGATGGAATCACTTCTTTTGTATCCACCATTGATTGTCATACCATCACCATCATAGAAGAGTCCATTCGACAGCATTTGCGTTTGGAAGATGCTTCAGGTATATCTGATCTATCTCTTACTGCTTTATGATCGGGTTATAATTTACCATGTTTATTAAGCGTAAAAGAGTTGTTTTTAATGCAAAAGTGTTATAGAATGTGCCGCTATTGAATAAATTTTGTGCCTATGCAGGGAAACAAAATCCGGTTTAAAATGATGAAAAAAGGACGAAATTTCAGAGCCAGGCGCAGAGAGGGGCGCAGCCCTGCGCCCAGACCGAGTGCTCGACAGAAGAAATTAATTCACAAAAATACGGATTTTACAGAGGGGCGCAGGGGGGGGGGGTGCAGGCCTGCGCCTACGGCTGCGCCCAGCCCATTAAAATAATAGACGGCCGTTTTTAGGGTTTTTCCAGCTTTTCCTATAAATATCAAGTCATATTTCAAAGTTTAGAATCGTTTTTTGGAGGAGAAGGCTAAGGAAAAGAACCCGGTTTGAGCGAAAACACGTACGA
The DNA here is from genome assembly GCA_020465985.1 of Centrapalus pauciflorus. Lineage (NCBI taxonomy): Eukaryota > Viridiplantae > Streptophyta > Magnoliopsida > Asterales > Asteraceae > Centrapalus > Centrapalus pauciflorus. The sequence goes on along the minus strand of JAANYP010006368.1, from coordinate 8,295 downwards.
AGAACACACGAGTCAAGCTACGGCGATGGATCCACAACTCTTGAACGTTGCATCAACTATGTCCGGCTAAGCTCACTATAATCATTCTCGGAGGAAGCACATCGCTAAGTTTTATTTTATGAACGATTACTTTAAGTTTGCATGGTTTTTATTATTTATATTTTGATTGTAAACGAATGATTATTATTTTGTTGTTGCGTTTCGCAAGATAGTTCGTAGACATTTTATTATTCGTGCCGAGTTAATCATTTAATTAAGACGAGTAATCAAACGTGTCACGCGCTATGCCCAATTTCACGTAATGGTTTTAATAATAATTATAACAAAGATTATGTCTATGTAATCTTCAAATCGTTTTTATAAATTAAACACAAAGCGAGGTGTGGAATCCGGGAATGGTTATCTTCGTACTTTATTCAATCAAACAATCTTCTTAAGTTTTCTTTTTACAAATTTCGCAAGTAATTAGTTTTATAGATCAAAGCAATCATCTTTTTATAAACCACTCAATCTTTCGAAATTAATTATTTTACAATGTTAATCGCTTAAATACGTGCAATTAACCTCTCGCTCTTTGTGGATACGATCCCTACTTACCCTAGCTTCTAAGGAATTTAGTGGTTATTTTTGACGGGTTAACGACACTCGCATCAAATTTTGGCGCCGTTGCCGGGGAGCGGTTGCGCTTAAATCACGTATTTTAGTAATTAGCTTAATTTAGTTGCCTTATTTTCTTTAGAGTAATTTAGGTAACTTAGTTAATTTAGTCAATTTCAATTATTTGCTTATTTGCTTTTATTTGCTTACTTAAATTAGTTTAAGTTTCCTTATTTTGCTATTATACCATTTAATTAGTTTTTAATTAGTTTTAAGCTTTAATTATTGCTTTAGTTTATTAAGAAAAAGGGAATCGTGGCGCAAGCATCGATTCTCACCAAAAAGAAAGTAACTAATTCAAATTCTTCATCTAGCCCTCATAGGTTTATGCACACACGATATTCTGGTAGAATTTCACCCTTGAATTTTGATCCAGAAATCGAAAAAACCGCTAGATCTAATAGGCGAGCCACAACTCAAGCAAACGAAACTAAAGATACTGCTCCTAAAGTAAACGAGGAGGAAGAAATAATTAATTCGGAAGACGAGAACATCGAAATCGTTCTTGTCGACGTCCAACAAAACCAAAGACCGATGGGAGACCGTAGAACTGTAGAATCCCATTATAGGCCGGGTGATATCCCTGATCCATCACCCATTCTCTACCCAATCAATGAGAATGAACCCGAAATTAGGCCACAGCTATTTAGCATATTACCCATTTTTCGCGGAGCACCAAGCGAAGAACCGTATGAGCACCTAGCTGAATTCACTGCCATATGTAAGGCCAATCACGTTAGGGGGATGACCGTAGACGCTTTAAAACTCAGACTTTTTTCCTTTCTCTTTGAAGGAACGAGCGAAAAATTGTTTCGTGTCACTTCCCACTGATAGTATAACTAACTGGGATGAGATGAAAAAAGAATTTTTAACCGAATACTACCCAATTAGTAAAACTACAGAAAAACGTAAAGAAATTACTGGATTTAAACAGAAAATTGGGGAACAATTTCACGAAGCTTTTAATAGGTTAAATGAATTACTAAGAACATGCCCTCACCATGAAATTCCTAAATGGATGCTAATTAAAACCTTTTTCGATGGGGTTAGTCAAGAAAGTAGGAATATGATCACCGCTGCTTCAGGCGGAACCTTTTTAGCCAAGGAAGATGACGAAGCTTGGGAATTATTAACCCAGTTAAGCAAAGGTTTAAAAGTCCAAGCGGGTTCGGATAATAGTGTTGGTGTCCAAGTTATGGGCATAGACAACGCATGGAAGAAGGAAGTTAAATCTGATATATCCGAACTAAGCAAAAAGATGGACCTGTTGATGAAAGGAATGGGAAAGGCTACAGCGGCACAGGTCTGCTGTGTCACTTGTGGAGATCCCTCTCATCCAACCGAGAATTGCCCACATACCTTCACGCACGAAGAGTATGTGAACGAAGCTTTTGGCTTTCGACAACGAAGAGAACGGGAGAACCCATACTCGGAGACCTATAATCCGGGATGGAGAAAACACCCGAACTTTAGTTGGATGGATAATCAAGACAATGATGCTCCCCCGAAGCCAAGATATGAGCAACCTCGTCAACAAAACCGAGATTTCCAATATGGATCGACCTCAGCTACGAAGGATGAGCGGTACTATAAACGCCAAGACCCTAAAGAAGAAAATGATTCACGACAAGTGTCGGGGAACTCGAAAGAGTTTTCCGAGTTTATGGAATTCATGAAACAACAAACCATGGTTCAAGCGAAAACTATGGAGATGCTCGGAAGGCAGATGGGACAAATTGCAGAGTCCTTGACTAAACGAGAAGAAGGGAAGCTTCCAAGCAATACCACAGGTAACCCATCGCATCACCATGGAAAAGAAAAGAAATATGAAGTCAATGAAGTGAACGAAGTTAATAAAGTCACTACCCTTAGGAGTGGAAAGGAAGTAGATAATAAAATAGAAATGCCTAAGGAGAGTGAGACTGACGACGAGGTAGAAATTGCTTATGAAGAAGAACCACCCAGATCGGAGTCAAAGGTAGAAACAAAAGTTAAGAAGGTAACCTTTAAGGAAGTAGAAGCCAAGAAACCAGTAGAGAATAAAGTTGGGGAAGGGAGTTCCAATACTGAAACTGCTCCCTACCCAACGGCCTTAGAAAATCCAGCTTCATTTCCTTATGGTAAGAAAGGACCTAAAAACGAAGAATTATGGGATATTTTTAATCAAGTTAAAATTAACATTCCCTTAATCAAAGCGATACAACAAGTCCCTTCTTACGCTAAATTCCTAAAAGACCTTTGTACTCAGAAGCGAAAATTTAAAATAACTCTTCCAAAGCAAATCAACCTCACTGAACAAGTCAGTGCAGTTATCACTAGCTCACTGCCGCCCAAACTAAAAGATCCAGGATCACCCTTGATCCCGGTAACTATCGGCGATATTCAAATTAAAAAAGCACTTCTAGACTTAGGGGCAAGTGTTAATATTCTACCTGGTAATTTATTTGACCAACATGATCTAGGAACCCTTCAGACAACAGATGTCATCCTACAATTAGCAGATAGGTCTACTAAAGTACCACGAGGGATGTTATCTGATGTAATCGTTAAGGTCGAAGATTTCTATTATCCAGTAGACTTCTTAGTGTTGGATTCTGATAGCGCTTACAAAGAAAGCCAACCGGCAATCATCTTAGGACGTCCCTTCTTAGCCACAATTAACGCTCAAATCAATTGCAGGACAGGTGCATTAGACATAGCATTCGGAAACCGCAAACTCCGACTTAATGTCTTTAACAATGTACCCAATGCACCATTGGATTCAGAGTGCTACATGATCGATTTGGTTGATGATTTAATTCAACAACAATTATCAACAATAACATGTAAAGATCCAGTGGAGCTGCTTCTGTACTATAATGAGCATAAGCTAGATAATATGCCTGAAGCTAAGGAGTTCGAATTTGAATGTGTTCAGTCAGTGGATTCTACTCAACCACCATGGAGACACAAAATCGAAAAACTTCCGACTGACCTTCCACCATCAGCAAAACCGTCTTTAGAACAACCACCCAAGCTAGAGTTGAAACTACTCCCATCTCATCTTAAATATGCTTTTCTTGGCCCTGAGAATACACTGCCTGTAATCATTGCCACAGATCTTACTGTTGCACAAGAAAAAGCCTTGTTAGAAGTGTTATCGAGATATAAGGAAGCGGTAGGCTGGACCATAGCAGATCTCAAAGGAATAGTCCAACGTTGTGTATGCATAGGATTATAGCTGATCCGACAGCCAAGCCAAGTAGAGACGCTCAGAGAAGGCTAAACCCTAACCTTAGAGAGGTAGTGAAGAAAGAAGTGTTAAAATGGCTAGATGCTGGAATTATCTATCCGATATCAGATAGCCAATGGGTTAGTCCCACACAGACGGTTCCGAAGAAATCTGGAATCACTGTCGTCGATACTCCTGAAGGAGAAAAGATTGCAACTCGCCCTGTAACGGGGTGGAGAGTATGTATCGACTACAGAAAGCTAAATGCCGCAACCTCAAAAGATCATTTCCCCCTGCCATTCATCGACCAAATAGTAGAGAAATTAGCAGGGCAGAAATTCTATTGTTTCTTAGATGGCTATTCGGGGTATAACAAAATCCCGATACACCCAGAGGATCAAGATAAGACGACATTTACATGTCCGTATGGCACATTCGCCTACCGAAGAATGCCATTTGGATTATGTAATGCTCCGGCCACATTCCAGCGATGTATGATGGCTATATTTTCAGACATGGTCGGAGGTTCTCTTGAAATCTTCATGGACGACTTTTCGATATTTGATAAGTCATTCGAAGGGTGTCTCTCTCATTTAGAAAAAGTTCTCAAGCGGTGTACTGAAACCAACTTGGTACTAAGTTGGGAGAAAAGTCACTTTATGGTTAAAGAGGGAGTAGTCTTAGGACATATAGTTTCTGAAAGGGGAATGGAGGTTGATCGAGCTAAGATACAAATAATCTCCTCGTTACCACCGCCGACTAATATTAAGGGGATTCGTTCCTTTCTAGGACATGCAGGTTTCTATAGGAGGTTCATAAAAGACTTTAGTGCCATAACCAAACCCCTATGTAACCTTCTTCTAAAAGACGCACCGTTCAATTTTGATAAAGACTGTACAGAGGCATTTATCACATTAAAAATGAAGCTCACGGAGGCACCAATTCTGCAATCACCTGATTGGTCCCAACCATTTGAGATTATGTGTGACGCAAGTGATCACGCAGTCGGTGCCGTCCTTGGTCAAAGAGTGGACAAAAAGCCAGTGGTAATATACTATGCAAGTAAAACCTTCTCTGAAGCTCAAATTAATTACACAACCACTGAAAAAGAATTGCTTGCAGTAGTATATGCGCTAGATAAGTTTAGATCTTACGTCTGGGGAGCTAAAGTAATTGTGTATTCCGATCACAGTGCCTTAAGACACCTCTTGGCTAAGAAAGATGCTAAGCCACGGCTAATTCGTTGGATCCTGTTACTACAAGAATTTGACTTAGAAATCCGAGATAAATAGGGCTCAGAAAATGTAGTAGCAGACCATCTCTCGAGACTACCAGCAATCACCACTGATATGCTGGACTCCATTCGGGACAATTTCCCAGATGAACAATTATTGTTCGTTGCAAAAGTGCCCTGGTTTGCTAAGTTAGTAAATTATTTTGTCACAGGGAAAACCCCAAGCCACTGGAATTCACATCAAAGAAAGTATTTCTTCTCTCAAACTAAACAGTACATTTGGGAGGAGCCGGATTTGTTCAAAATAGGAGTAGATCAGATTATCAGGCGATGTGTTCCAGATAATGAGCATTATGATATTTTAAATCACTGTCATTCGTATGCATGTGGAGGCCATTTTAGTGCTAAAAAGACAGGCCATCGAATCTTACAAAGTGGATTCTTTTGGCCGACTATCTTTAAGGATTCCTATGAATTTGTTAAATCATGCCTACGATGCCAGAAGATAGGAGGTATTTCAAAAAGAGACCAAATGCCTATGACACCAATTCTCATAGTAGAAATTTTCGATGTGTGGGGCATAGACTTTATGGGACCCTTTCCTAAGTCATACGGTTTTGAATACATCTTAGTGGCAGTTGATTACGTATCTAAATGGGTAGAAGCCGAAGCCACTAGGACTAATGACCATAAAGTAGTGTGTCAATTCGTTAAACGTAATATATTTTCTCGTCATGGAATTCCTAGAGCCATAATTAGTGATGGGGGTTCTCATTTCAAAAATATGTACTTTAGCAAACTACTTAAGCATTATGGAGTGACGCATAAGATAGCTACCCCATATCACCCCCAAACTAGTGGACAAGTAGAGGTATCTAACAGGGAGGTTAAGCGAATATTAGAAAAAACAGTACGACCCGATCGGAAAGATTGGTCAATACGATTAGATGATGCACTTTGGGCGTATCGTACAGCGTATAAAACCCCTATTGGTATGTCTCCCTATAAACTAGTTTATGGGAAATTATGTCATCTACCGGTTGAGCTAGAGCACCGAGCCTTATGGGCCATTAAAAACGCAAACCTTAATTTCACAGCTGCCGGTATAAATCGAAAACACCAACTGAACGAATTAGAAGAAATTCGCAGGGAAGCTTATGAAAGTTATAAAATATATAAAGAAAAAACAAAAGCTTTCCACGATCGAATAATTAAACGAAAGGTGTTTAATAAAGGTGACAAAGTTTGGCTATTTAACGCACGCCTGCGGCTCTTCCCAGGCAAACTAAAAAGTAAGTGGACAGGCCCCTACACAGTAACTAACGTTTACCCCTATGGTGCGGTTGAAATAATATATCAAAAAGGTGGTGAGCCGTATAAAGTAAACGGACACAGATTAAAATTACTTGTACAATGGGCTGACAATGAAATTATATCATCTGAGACAATGGTCTTGGAAGATATAACTTAAATACTAAAGAATTCCAAAATGTCTGGCTGAAGACATTAAACTTAGCGCTTTTTGAGAGGCAACCCAAAGAACTTTGTGGGTGTGTTCCATAGAAACCCTCACGAGACTATAACTCGTCCACTCAGGCTACTGAGGGGTTTAAAGGCTTGTTGCACGTGCTAAGTGCAATCGTTCTCACCACGAAAGTGTGTTTTAATTTCTGCAAATTAAATTTTATTATTATACCATAGTTTGTTTTTCTTTTAAATTAGTTAGTCAAATAATAATTCATCCTATATTCTGGTGGTACCTATCGTAACCAACTAAGTTGGGGAAAAATTTACCCATTAAAGAAGCTGCGAATCCCGAGTCAAGAAAGACGGAAAATTTGGACACATAAAGGACAAAATTCGGTACAATGTACGACAAGTCGTTAATTTTTGGGGGGACCAAACGCTACAAACAGCACACACGAAAATCGCCTGGGAACAGTGCAGCGCACCGGCCAGCGCAGGCCTGCGCCCCGCTCTGCGCCCCAAGCGCACCGGCCAGCGCAGGGGTGCGCCTACGTCTGCGCCTCGATGCATTTCTGCGATTTTTAAACCCTTTTTCACTTCATTTTCTCCATTCTCTCTCAAAAACACTCCGGATTTTTGCTCTTGTTTTGCTCTCAAGCTTCAACGAACGCGAAATCTACTCCAAATTATTCCTCTTCTTGCTCATAATCCTCAATGTAAGTGCATATCCTTCCATTATTCTTATTTTTCAAGCAAGAAATAGTAGGGTGCCTTGAAATAATTCTTTGCCCTAAATCCTACAATCTTGAAGATGAAAATAGTTTGAGATGCATCTTGTATCCTTAAATGCATAAATACTCTCAGAATGTGCACATTTCATGTTTTATTGGTAACTTCTAAATATAGGGTTTCAAAAGTATTTTCCACTATGATGTATTTAGAAATTCCATGTCATGAGATAATTTCCAGAGATGTGCATCCTTATATGTTAAAAATCAGGATGAACATGTTGCTCCATTACAACTTCATGATTCGTATTGTTAATCGCTCCATTCGTCGTTCATAATCATGCATGTCACGACAAATCTTGCCATGTTTTGTTGCCGTCTTCGTTCATGAACATGCACCACCTTCATGAAGAATGGTCACTACGTTGACACTACTTGCACCTTCATGGAATGCATCGCACTCCACACTTATGTATTTCGCACCGGGTTCTTCGAACTCCATCGGAACTAACATGCTTGTGTGCCATTATGCATTTAATTGTGCTTAAATCCGTTATTCGTTGCTATGTGTGCATAGATGTCGCAACAATTTTCCGGAAATTCTCGCCGACGTATCACTCGCACCCCGAGAATGCGTGTGCATACCCCCATTCCGATAAACATCGAGTATCCCTCACCACCACCCTCATCACCGGTTTCGACACCACCCACACATTTCTACATAGAAAAGACTCTTAAGGAATCCGATTTTAAACATTTTGGTATCATTGAGAGTTTCGACCGGATCGGGTGGTCGGGGGCGTTGCAAATTGAAACTCCGTACGTGCATGAGACTGAAATTCATGAATGGGTGACAACTCTTATCCGATTAGAGGGGGCGGTGGAGCATGATTTTGAATTAAGAGGTGGTATCAATGGGAAAGAAGTGGTAGTCTCTAGGAGAGCATTATGTGATTACTTTGACTTTGATACGGACATTCCGGTCGCACGAGAGTTTT
>JAANYP010006367.1:115866-411362 GCA_020465985.1 Centrapalus pauciflorus | reverse complement strand
AATTTCAGCTTTGATAATAATAATGGAAGTATTTTGGTTTATTTGAATGATGTTTTTATATTCAAAGCTTGTCCTTATAATGGCATATATGAAACTGTTGAGTGTGATAACAACCTATTATTTAATATTGATTCCAACGAAATTGATAAGTCCAAATTGTGGCACTGTCGCCTTGGGCACATTAACAAGAAACGCATCGCCCAACTCCAAAAGGATGGAGTGTTGGAATCATTCGACCTAAAATCGGATGATGTATGCGAATCCTGTTTACTGGGCAAGATGACAAAATCACCATTCACAGGAACGTGTGAAAGAGGTGAAGGACTATTGGATTTGGTCCACACAGATGTATGTGGGCCATTCCGATGTGCTACAAAAGGGGAAAATCAGTACTATGTCACCTTTACAGATGACTATAGTAGATTTGGATATGTTTATTTAATTAAACATAAGTCCGACACTTTTGAGACATTCAAAAGATATCAAAGTGAAGTAGAGAATCAACTGGGCAGAAAGATAAAGGTTCTTCGCTCCGACAGGGGAGGAGAGTACCTTAGTATCGAGTTTCTCGATCATCTTAGAAGCTGTGGAATAGTTTCCCAGTTAACACCTCCTAGAACACCACAACTCAACGGAGTTGCGGAGAGGAGAAACAGGACCTTGTTAGACATTGTCCGATCTATGATGAGTCGAGCAACACTTCCAGTAAGTTTCTGGGGTTATGCATTAGAAACTGCGGCACGTATTCTAAATCTAGTACCTACCAAGAAAGTTTCACAGACACCTTACGAGATGTGGAAGGGAAAGCGTCCTTCCCTTGGTCACATCAAGATCTGGGGTTGTTAAGTCTTCGTTGGACGAGAGACCTCTGACAAACTCAGTCAAAGATCTGAAAAGTGTCTATTCGTCGGTTACCCACAAGAGTCATTTGGATATCTATTTTACAAACCACGTGAAAACGTAGTGTTTGTATCTCGAAGAGGAGTGTTCCACGAGAAGGAGATAATTTCTAAAGAGGACAGTGGGAGTAAGATCGATCTTGATGAGATTCAAGATACTACCGATGAAGAACCAACTGCAAACACTGACCATCAACATGAGGCTGAGATGCCTGTTGAACCCAATGACATATCCTTACCTTTGCGAAGATCCGGTAGAGTTAGCAATCCTCCTGAGTTCTACTATGGTTTCCATATTGAACAGGATGATATGATTAGTGATAGTACAGTAGTCGACTTAGATGAACCAGCTAACTACCGGGAAGCGATGACAGGCCCTGAGGAAGCCAAATGGAAGGAAGCTATGGATAGCGAGATTGAATCCATGTATGGCAACCAAGTTTGGAACTTGGTTGATCCCACACCCAGTCTAAGGACAATGGGTTGTAAGTGGATATTCAAGAAGAAAACGTATATGAACGGGAAAGTACACACTTACAAAGTTAGGCTGGTGGCAAAGGGCTATACTCAAACCTACGGGATTGACTATGAGGAAACCTTTTTACTGGTAGTTAAGATTAAATCCATAAGGATAGTTCTGGCCATAGCTGCGTTTCATGACTATGAAATCTGGCAGATGGATATCAAAACCGCTTTCCTTAACGGGAAATTGACAGAGGATGTGTTTATGACACAACCTGAAGGTTTGTAGACACCAAGTATCCTAAGAAAGTGTGTAAGCTTCAGAAGTCAATTTATGGACTTAAGCAAGCTTCTCGAAGCTGGAATCTTTGCTTTCATGAGAAAATCACAGAGGTTGGATTTTCTAGAAGCGAAGATGAGTCCTGCATATATGTCAAGGTCAGTGGGAGCACTGTAGTCTTCCTAGTATTATATGTCGATGACATATTACTTATAGGAAACGACATCCCAACATTACAGAGTGTAAAAATTGGTTGGGAAGATGTTTCGCTATGAAGGATCTAGGAGATGCAGCTTTTATTCTGGGTATAAAGATTTATAGAGATAGAACGAGACGTCTAGTAGGACTAAGCCAGGATACGTACTTGGACAAAATACTGAAAATGTTCAGTATGGAGAAGTCTAAGAAGGGGAACGTTCCCTTTGCTCATGGCATAAAGATTAGTAAAGACATGAGCCCGAAGACACAGGAGGAACGAGACAGAATGAGTCGAGTTCCATATGCTTCGGCCATAGGATCTATAATGTATGCCATGACATGTACGAGGCCTGATGTCTCATTTGCTTTAAGCATGGTGAGTCGACATCAGCAAGACCCTAGTGAAGGTCATTGGACGGCGGTCAAGAATATTCTTAAGTATTTAAGAAATACTAAAGACAGGTTCTTGGTTTACGTTGGACAAGATGAACTCAAAGTAACCGGTTATTGCGTTGCGAGTTTCCAAACGGATAGAGATGATTGTTGGTCACAATCTGGTTGGGTGTTCTTATTGAACGGGGGAGCCGTGACGTGGAAGAGTTCGAAGCAGGAAACCGTGGCAGACTCTACCTGCGAGTCAGAATATATTGCGGCCTCAGAAGCCTCAAAGGAAGCCATCTGGTTGAAGAATTTCATTGGAGATCTTGGAGTTGTCCCAACGGTTCAAGACCCCATCGAAATATTCTGTGACAACGAAAGTGCTGTTTCGTTGACTAAAGAACCCAAGGATCATGGAAAGTCCAAGCATATGGATCGGAAGTACCACTTTGTTCATAGCAAGGTTGAAGAAGGACATGTGATTGTGAAAGAGTGCGATCAGAGGAGAATCCAGCTGATCCGTTCACAAAGCCACTTTCTCAACCGAAACACTGTAGTCATGTTGTTAGCATAAGATTACGAGATAATGTAAAGTTTAGTAGTTAGTTTTGAATTTGAAACATTGTAACAATGATTTGAAATTGTAATGGCTTTGGTGATTAAATAATGGAGATTTATTTATTTACAAAGTGCTGCCATCTTCTATTAATTTATCGTTGTGTTTCCTTTTGCATGTTTAGAATCAACTCCCAGAGTAATTAATTTTATTCAAATACCTCAGTCGTTTGTACTACCGGGAGTTAGTATTGAATAAAGACTGTCATGGAATGTTAGTAGTCTGTCAAGAGTTTGACATAGCATAAAGATTGCTGCAACATTCATGGGTACTTAATGGAGATTTAAGTATAGGGCACTCGCACTTGGAAAGATACTTCATGGATCAAATCATGAGTATTTCCAAGATGATAATGTCCTCTATTCTTCAGACGGAGATACATTGAAGTTGCGGTTTTCTAGTCCGTCATACCTTAGTGCATTCAAACGCTGTGCGTAACTGCCAGTTATAACGGATATATCTAGTTACGATGTTATTAGTTAGCTAGCGCTGAGTATGCAAAGTTTATTCGTTCCTTTTGCCTATATGGAAAAGCGATAACTATGGGCCCTCTGATGATTAAACGTTGACTCTAGAGTGTCGGGCCCGACCAAGACAAAATTGAAGTGTTCAATTGATAAGTCTCATATAGTTATATTAATCGGAAATCAGAAACATAATTTTGAAACCAAAGATTGATTATAATCCATGTCTTAGTTTCATACGATATCCGAGAACGAAGGAATAGTTGATCTCTTTTCTAAAGGATTAGCTCTAATATGATTCAGAGTTCGGCAGCTGTATCGAGTAGCTAGAAAGGCTGGTAATAGAATGTGTTTAGACAAATAGTTGCCAACTTGTCCAAGTGGGAGACTGTTGGAATTAGTGTCCAAGTCACAATTATTTGTAAACATATTGTTATCTGGCTGGATCCTTTTTGGGTGCATGCAATGAATTGTAAAGAGAAAATGATTAACTTAAATATAATGTTAATTAGTTTGTTAATTTATTATGTTTAATAAATTAATTAGAAACTAAATAATTGATTATATTTGATTAATGGGTTAGTTTGTTAATTTATTAATAGTTAATAAATTAATCGGAAGCTAATAGAATTAATTGAGGAAGTACAGGGGCTAAACTGCAATTAGTTGATAGTCAACAGGGCACCCCCTAAACCCTAATAGGGGGGCCGGCCACCAATCCATCCCACATGGATTTGGGATCAAAAATTTGTAGGTTTCTAAAACCTATAAATAGACAGCCCCTGCCTGCTTCATTCATCGCTCATTCAATTCTAAGTTCTCTAACGATTATAAGGGATACCAGTTTTTGGGACTCTGAGATCTGAGCTTAGAAAAGTTATAATTATCTTTTCTTTTGTTCATTGGGTGTGAACAACTAGAGGCGATCTTGCTTTAGACGCTTGTTGCTCGATTCAGAGGCTGTTCGTGAAATCGTTCTTCGTGGAGAAAATTGCGAATTTTCTCAAGGTTAGTTTTTTCTTATTCATCTATTTATTTTAATAATTAGTTGCTTAGCTTGTTTGGTTGGATCCTTAAGGTTTTATATTCTTGCATAGTTAGGTTATTTAATTTTCTGCAAAGTTTTAATTTAACCTAGCAAGGGTATAGGAAACACAACACATTTGTTGTGTTGTGTCTTTCTAAACATGTGTTGTTTAAACAGTTTTCAGTATGTATAAACTGATCTTTTACTTTACTTCTATGTTGTAACTTTATCTTTGCAACTATAATGTAAATATACATAGTGATAATTGATAAATTCAACTTTAGGCTGAATGTTGCAAATAGGGGGAGATTGTTAGGCACAAAAAGGCCTCAATTAAACCTGCTCATTATCATAGGGGAGATTTCTAATCAAACCTTATTGATACACTTAAGGGGAGATTTTAAGGCTTTTTAATGCCTTATTGAAACCTGATAAGTGATTTGCAAAATCAGCCTAAGTCTGTTTTACACTGTTACATTTGTTCTAACTTGGCAGATTTTCAAAGATGTCCATAACTGTTGGACAGGTTTGACAGAAACTATCTAAGTTGTTCATGTATGTTGAACAGTTTTGACTCAATTTAGTTACCTGTTCTTTGTGAACAGAACCTGTTTTTTGTGAACAGGTTTTACACTTTATGAAATTTATTTCCATGTCCCCATGCAAAGTCTTGGACGTAAAGATCAGTCTACCACTCAAGACAAAGTGGAAAATCAGAAACCGCTAAGTTCTGCCAAAGCTGTTCAGATGCATGATGTAACATCCTAAAATTTTATTATCGTAATTTGAGGATATTTAGTCTAAATTTCGTAATGAATATAATTAAGTTGGATTATGAAAAATGATTATGTATCTGGATATTTAAAAAGTTGGTTGTTATTTTAAGAAATTAAGGAATTGAGAATTTCAACTTTTAGTTATTAAGTATGATTATTAAAAGGTTATTGATGATGAAAATTATGATGAAACTCAGTATTTAATGGAACCAGATAAATTGAGGGGCTAAAGGTGCCAAAGTTGGAAGATGAGAATAAAAGGTCCAAGTCTTTCATTTTGAACGAAAATCAACCTCTCTCTACTTTCTCTCTCTATCAAGCTCTCTATATCTCTCTAAAAATTCTGTTAAAAATCAATTACGTGAAGACAAATTCGTGGATTAAATCTGAATTCAAGAGGATAAAAAGGTAATAAATTAGTTTCAAGTTTGAGGTTTTATTTTTAAGAATAAAGATCCAAAAAAAAATTCGGAAATTAGAATCCGAAGATTTGTGATTGCATGTATGATATAACAGATTGAGAATCATCAATTGAAGTTCCCTGAAGGATTGGAAACAAGAATCAACCTTTGAATCGTCCTAAACGGTAAGAAATCTGAGATTTTGTGAACTTTTGTGTTCTTGAGGTTTTTACTCGTTTTTGGTTTAAATCTGGACTGATTAGCATGTTTTAGATAGGGAATATGATGTAGAAATACCCCAATAATGATTGTAAAACATTATAAATGATTGCATGTTGTTAAAATTAAGTTTTGGAAATGTTTGAGTAAAATCCGTAAGTTGCGACCTGCATATCTGCAAGTGAACTCGGCGAGTTCAGGGGGAACTCGGCGAGTTCTCAAGAACATATGAACAAATCTTCAAAAATTCATAAGTGTTGGATCCGAATTCGGTTGGGACCCGAATTCGGATGTGACCCGAACTTAGTTGGGACCGAAATCAAAAAAAGAACCGAACTCGGATGGACCCGAATTCGGATGGGTCAATGTACTTCGGATGTGTCCGAAATCCGGCTGAGGATCCGAAATTCGGACATGAACTCGGCGAGTTCTATGGGGAACTCGGCGAGTTCTATGCTGTGCATGTGTAATTCGGATGGGTTATTAAGGACCCGAATTTATGGACCATTGAACATACTTTTGAGATAACTTTTGTAACATATAACGGTAAATAAACGAGGGTTAATTGGGAATAATAACACCTCGAGTGATGAGATTTAAATGTGAGTTTCGGATAACGGATCTAAATGTTGTAACCCTTTTAAATTGATCGACTTGATGTACATTTGTTGAGGAACATGTGTATGATATGATTTTATTATGGAAATGTAACAGGTCCCTTGTGGTGTTGTTTAACCCACAGTGGGGTACTTTGTGATCCGGTTGAAAGCCCGAGGAGAAATAAAATTTGAATAAAGATAATAACGCACCCACTGTGAGTACCTTTGATTTTAACATTGCTGCATCTGCATTATGTTTGCATTGCCTGCTGAGGCATGTTGTTTCATATTCGTTTGGAACTCTACTAACTTGCGTATATGTATTGATGCCCATTCATACTTGTTGCATGTCCGTTCATTTGTTGTGCATCCTTTCGATGGACCTGCGTGGTCGCATCTGTACTCTGATGTTACTGTGCTATATGACCAAGAGTTTGACACCTCTGTGGTCAGGATAGACAGTAAGTCATCCCCGATGTAATGTCTGCCTCAGATGGTTGGTTTTTCTTATGCCGAGTGTCAGCTCGAAGGAGCTGCGGCTCGGGTTTGCGTACTTGGAGTACGTGTGGGGTATACGGTATGTGTTACCGCGGTTACCCTGGGTGGCATCATAATGATTTGTAGAATGTGTAAAATCATATGGTATTCACTAAGCTTTAGCTTACCCCTTCAGTTGTTACATTTTTACAGGAAAAGGGGGAAATCCGCTGCGGGACCATCTAACTAGGACGTTTGTTGAAGTATTTGAAGACTTCTACGGTTTAACTTGGTATTTGGTTATGAAATTACTGTTGTAATAAATTTGGGGATAATGTAATACTTCTGAAGTTGTAGACTTAGATGTGTAACCTATGTAGCACCGTAGGGTGTTGGACACAAATTTGTTTTATTTTATTTTGTATATTATGCTTCCGCACTGTAGTTCAAGCTATCAGATCATTATGTAATTATTCGTTGGTGATTAATCCTGGGTATACTGTAAATGGTGGTTAATGTGGCAAGGGTGTCACACATGAAGACAAAGAGGATATCTGAAATGGGTGACAAACCATTTCTTATATCAAAATAGCATTACATTGAAGAGTAAAGGTCTAAAGTTGACATTCCTCTTTAAGGTAAAGCTGTGGATGACAGAGACAAATAGGAAAAGACAAATATTCTGCAACATGTGGACAAAGCCTGATTTGTCAGAATACAGAAAAGTAATCTTGTCTTTTTGCAAGACATTCCTACTTTCTCTACTACCAATGAAGAAGCTTCTTAGAGATTCATTGAATGCGTATAATAGAAACTTCCAAGGAATTAGACAAATATCAAGACAGACATCCACAAACAGAGAACGTGTATTGCAAAGCAAAGTGTGTTTTCCATGCATGCAAGTTGTGTTTCAACTTAGAGAGATATAGCTGAGTGTGTCTAAATTGTTCATCCTCGAAGTTTTTCAGTCTGTGTCTTGTGTAAACAGTGAGTGAGCCTTACTGTTCAAATTCATTATAACTAGTATAAGTGATTCTTAGATTCGTTTAAAGTCTGTTGTTTCAATTCTGTCATCTCAGTTTGGATCATTCAGCAATCAAAACTTGTTTGTAATTAACAAGTGTTAATATATACATACAAACTTTGAGAAAAAGTGTGTGATAAAGAGTTAGCTTTATTCACCCCCCCCCCCCCTCTACAGGCTTTGTAAACATACTTGGGAAACCTTTTGGGACCCACAAAAAGCCAGGTATATCTTGAAAAATCATCGACAATCACCAAGACATGCTTCTTGCCGTTTATGCTTTGAATACGCACTGAACCATATAAATCCATGTGTAGCAACTCCAATGGTTTAATTAAAGACTGTTCAACTTTAGGCTTACGTGAAGCTTTAACCATCTTCCCTTTTTCACATGTTCCACACATCTGTTCTTTTGTAAATTTTAGATTTTGCAAGCCTTTGACTAACCCTCCTTTCACAAGATTAGTCATATCTTTGTAGTTCAGGTGAAAATACGATGGAGCCACAACTAGGATTCCTTGACAGATACCTTTGACAGTAAGCACACATCCTTTTGCATATTCAAATTGGAAAGATCAATCGAAAACAAATTAGTCTTTCTAGCTCTAGCTAAGATATCCTTTCCTTCTTCAGATCTAATGCTATGACGATTCACTTCGAATTTGACTTCCAATTCTTTATCACATAAGTGACCAATATTGAAAAGATTATGACCAAGATCGTCAATATAAAACACCTCTTGATTGTGGTCTTGTCATACAATAAGCTTCCATACCTTCTGATTGGGCAGAGCTAATCATTTCCAAATCTTATCGTTCCGAAAAACTTATCAACAAAATTCGTTAGTATGTCTCTCTGTCCGGTCATATGTTTAGAGCATCCAGATTCAAGATACCACACGTGATTTACTTACAAGGCATAGTACGCAATGAGGTACGCACTTCAAAATAGGTCTTGATGAATTAGGTAATTCACGTGGTGCAATGTCAATTACGTAATCATGAATAGTAGTAACTTTAGGTACCCATTTCAGAACAATTTTCTATGGAATCTGTGTTTGTACAATTCGTTTTGGAATTGACTGAGAAAAATTTTGTTTAGACTTATGTTCCTTCTCCTTTATTTTCTCTAAAACACGCATATTCACAAAATAACTATTAGACACAAATTGATAACAAACAACGTAAAAATTCAACAATTGAGTACATGAGTAGCTGTTACACGACTTTAAATATTGTCTATCATTATTACAAAACACTTGTCTAATGTTAAGAAACTTTTAAAACTTTTCTTTCACTAGAATTTTCTCTCTCTTTCTTTCTCTTAACTTTCGTTCCAACTAAAACTATTTTTTCTTCATTTGCTCGAAAACTTCTTCTTTCCTCTTTTCCATAAATCTCTTTTCTTCTCGGGCTCCTTCTTTCGCCAGACTTGATTGAGAAACTTTTTAGAGAATCATCTTACATAAATGAAAAACCAAAGTTAGAATAATTAGAATGAGAATACTTCTGTTTAGCATGATTACCACCGTTTGATCTTAAACCTTTAAAATTTGTGGCTTTAGGTTTAACAACCTTTGTTTTGGATGATTCAACAATCAAAGTAACATAAGGACATAAATCTACTCTTTCTTTCAATTTCCGTTTAACAACAACTTTGTCCTTTGTTTTTAAAACTGGTGGTGTAATCATTTCAACTTTGGACTCTATAGATTTTTCTTTTAAAATCTTTACTTTATCTTTAGTCTTAACAGTTACCTTTGATTTAACAGGTTTAATAAACTCGACAATCTTGACAAACATTTCATCAATAGGGTAAATAATAGCATTCATGAACATAACAAATTTCTCTTCTGAGCTAATGTTATCAACAAGAGCCTAAGTTGTCAATTCACTAGACTGCTGAACAGTTTGAGATGTTGTTGTTGGAATATTATTTTGTTGATGAAAAACGAAGTCTAGGATTTAAAATGTAATTAGATCAAAGTTGTAAATAATATAAATAAAATGTTTGACTTTGTAATTAGATAGTGATCTGACATTTTGAATATTCTAGCACGGAATTTCAGAGAATTTTCAAGGGCTACAGTATGACTTCATCTTTCATCTCTGTAAATCATTTTGTGATTAATCAAAGCATTCAGTTAGTTGTTCTTGATCTTGATCTTTATTGTATTGATTAATTGTTTATTGATAAGTAGGATTCACAATCGGTATCAGAGCTTTAGGGTGATTTTTGATTGAAATCTGATTTTACGAAACTGTTCTTGAATATTTTTTTTCGAAAAACACTAAAATCAACAAGGGTTTTAATCTTGTTGATTGTTGGATTTGAAAATTGGATCGAAGGAAGTTCTTAGGAAAACGATTGATTTGATCATAATTTTGTTTTGATTTCCCAAACACAGAAAAAGATCTTTTGATTTTTCAGAAATATTGAAAAACCATGTGTTCTTCACTGTTTCATTGAAGAATTCATATTTAGATCTGTTTTTGGACAAAACTTTTTTAGAAAAGGTGCTTGAAATCAAAATCCCTACCTTCGATATCAATTTGGACTGAAATAGCTCATTTTTATAAATTCAGTTGAAATCCAGACTTGAAACAATCTAAAATATAAGAAACTCGATAAGTAATGTGTTCTTGTGTTAATCGAATTGATATAATATACAAATCGAGTTGAATTCAAGTTCAAATCGAGTTGAACTTCAGTTTTAATCGAATTGAACTTGGTTTTCAATCGAGTTTACTTGCTTTTCAATCGAGTTTGTCAGGATCTAAAAATTATGAAAATTATGAATAACCAAGATTAACTGATTTGAATTTATCAGAGTATAAATCAATAATCTTGCTTTGAATCAAAGTTTAATTAAGAATTTTGCGGAATAACACTTAATTATTTTGACAAAAACTTTCAGAATCAATAATAGCATAAAACATAAGAAGTAATCAAGACTGTTTGTATTGCTGAATTCAATGATTACAATCACCTCTAATCTGTTTGATTAGACGAAGAACACAAACTGTTCTTAGGGTTTTACAACCTTAGAGGCTTATGAAAACTCTATCAATAAAGCAATTACAGACTCAAAATATGCAGAAAACTCTTTCTCTATGCGTGTATCTTCTATACAATACTCTGTCTATTTATATTACTTTATGGACGTGTTTTCTTGAAGGACTATGACTTCTCTGATAGTAGATATGCTGGAATCTTCGTGTAGATATCTTCCCTGAAAATCAGCACATTCTGTTTATGAAACTGTTGAGCAGCTTGAATGACTTGACAGCATGAACTGAGCAGCTTGAGTTGATTTGTTCTGGCAGCTTGAACTTTTACACTGGCAGCTCGAGTTTCTTCAACTAGCAGCATGAACTTTGTATTTACACAGAAAATCTACTAACAGTCTGAGAAGTCTAAACTAACAGCTTGAGTATACTTAAACTATTTCCCAACAATCTCCCCTAACTTAAATTCTTTATACAAGACTTTAAGTTCTATACAAATAAGGAAATGCAAGTAAACTGTTTTGCAAACCAAGGCTTTCAAAAACTTACAACTGTGCAAGCTTCTGATCTACAGCCTTCAAAAATTCTCTCTTCATCTCTTCTTTATCACAAGATATCCTAACTGATTTTATTTGGAGCAGCATATCTTTTGAAAAATTATAAAACTCGAGATTGAAGAAAATACCAAATCCATCTTTGAATGTGACTCTGTAAGTTCTGGATTTGACAAAAATATGAACTTCCTTGATCTGTTTCCCTTTCTTCTCAGCATCTTCTACTTCTTTTCTTGCAAATTCAGCATCAGCAACTGAACTTAGATCTCTGATGAGTTGTTTTACTTGTGGAAGATCAGATCTAACTTGAGAAACAGATCCTATGTAGTACATCTTTATCAGTTCATCCCTGGTCAGCTTATGAACCATCTGCCAGAATGTATCAAACTCCTCTTCTGGTCCAGATTCTCTCCTTATCACAAACTTGACCCTTAAATTCCTTTCATCCAATGACTTAGCAAACCAGTAGTTGATTTCTGGCTTTGTAAAGTCATGTTGATCAATCAACTTTTCTATCTCCATAGCTTTTTGCAAATGGTGCTGAAAAATCACCCTCTTAACATATGATGGAACAGAAACAGTAGGTTGATCAGTGGGAGCAGGTGCATTGGCAGCTTCAGGTTGGACTGGTTTCTTAGTGGGAGCAGGTGCATTGGCAGCTTCAGGGTGGACTGGTTTTGTTGATGGTTGGACTGATTGGGACGGTTGAACTGTTGGTACTGGCTGAACTTCTGAAGAGACTCTTGTTTTCTTTCTTTTCTCCATTTCTTTATCATGTATTGCCTGCAGCCTCTCAGTAGGCATAGACTGAGCAATTTTCTTTGGAATATCTGCTGCAACGGCAAAATTGATTAAGAATCTTCTCTTCTCAGCCTTGGTATGCCCAGTTGGCATCTTCCTCTTCCTTTCACCTTGCTTTACCACAAACCCTCTTAGGTAATCTCCTAAGGTTTCATCATCTTGCATTGGGGCATGGGTTTGCTGGTCTAAGGCCTGATCTTGTTCTTCTGCTAACTTTCTGGCAATCTCAGCATCAAAGGCAATCTGGGCTTCTCTGGAAGAAAATTTGTGCTTTGGCTCCTCAATGAGAATACCCTTGCCCTTATCTTTTGTAGCAGAAGATGTAGCTTGGACTGAACTGGATGGAGCTTGAATACCTTCTCTTATAACAACTCCAGTTGCTCTTGTAGAAGCAGCTTGAGTTTCTAGGCTAACAGCTTGAGAAGCTGTTGGGACTGCTAGCCTAGAAGATGGAGCTGTTGATGCTGCTTGGACTGTTGGAGTTGGAGCTGCTTGGACTGGTTGAGGAACTTCCTGATTCTCCCCCTTTTTGGAAGCATTGGTTTGGTCAGAAGGACCTACAACCTTTGCCACATGGGTTTGAATCAACTTCTCTAGTTTGATGAGCTTATTTCCACAAAGAGTAAACCCTTTGTGTAGATTAGCCAGTTTCTGATTGTGAGCAGCTTCTGCCTGGTTGAGTGCATAAATTTGTGCCCCCTGTGCAGCAATGATGGACAGTTGGTATTCCAACATTGTTACAACAGGTTTCAGCTTTGGATCCGTTAAGAGCATCAGTTGCAGACTAGTCTCAAGATCAGATAACACCAGGGGTGTTTGTGGTCTATCACTGACATTAACACCAGAAGTAGAAACCTCTGGGCCCCTCTTTTCTTGGTACTGGGGACTTCCAGCTCGTGTTTGCACACTTGCTGTTGCCATGGGTGTGGTCTTAGAGATGTTGGCCCTGTCCTGTGCCTCTTGTGCAAAGACATCAGTAGTGCCAGCCACAAAGCCCATATGAACAGTCTCAGAAGAGATGTTCACCTCCTGATTGAGGTTGGGAGTGTCCTCAATTGGTTCCCTTTGGATATTCTGTGCAGAAGGATCCTCCTGCACAGGGATATATGGCTCTTGTCTAAGGGAGGAGGAGGAAGGAGCTCCTCGTCCCCTTTTCCTTTAATATAAGTATTGTAGTGGGCGTTTGGGCTGTTCAAAAGGATCAGAGGGAATTTGTGTATCATGAGGAGTGGGTTGGGGTCCTGGGGTTGAAGCAGTAATGTTGGGCTGTGTCTGCTCAGGCCCCTCTCCTCTGTTTCTTGTGATGATGTTCATCATTGCAGAGGGCAATGGAGCATCAATACTAACAAAATTGGCACTTGGCTTTATCAGCCTTTTGATTGAAGATAGTGAGTGCCTATGGGAAACATATATCCTCTTATGTAAATTTGAAGTAGTGCAGGTGTGTGCAATTATTTTTGCCAAAAATCGAGGATACATAAAAAATTTCCCATGCTTCAAGGAATGATGCCTTAACATTCCTTGAAAGATCATATTTGAAAAATTGAACTGTTGGCCAGTAGAAAAGCACACTAAGGCAGTGGCAATATTATTTGAAGAGAATTCGGAACCAACCGAGTTCTTTGAGGGCTTAAACATTGCGCTTGAATAATTGGCAAAGGTAATTTCCATTTAGGAGAAAGTGTGGCTTTCAAGAAAGTAAAAGAGCAGCAGGGCCCCTATATCCAATATTTTAAAGACCAAAGTGTAAAGCAGTAAGAGATAGGTCTTTTATACCTGTGGCATCTTGAAGATGCAGATGATGTCTGATGGACTCCTTGGTGATATTGATGGTAGTACCATCGATTTTGGAAGTCAGGGTAGGCACTCCATTGATGGTTTGAACATAGGCATGATTCCAGAATTGCTCAATATGAGATATGTATATAGTGGGGTTGATATTGAGGGCATAGTGGATATGGGAGTGCCTGAGGAAGTCCATCATCTCATGGAACGGTTCAAGGTCAGTGTGTTTCAGGGTGTATGGGAGGCAGTTGTGTTCTTTTACGAACTCCATTGATCAAGAAACGACGGTTTAGGGTTTAGGGTTTGAAGAGAATGTGTGTATCGTTCAGAGAGAAAGCAGAAGGCCGTGGAAGAAGAATATGTAACTGGTAGTTACAACTGAACGAAACTGGGACCTTTAAGGTTTCGAAAAGGTTAGGTCCCGCGCACACATTTGAAAATTACCTAAATACCCTGCACACTTTGACAGATCAAGTGAAAATAACTAGCAGTCCGAGAAAATGAACTAGCAGCATGAGAAAAGACTCATGCTGTTAGTGTAAATTTGTGCAAATTTTCAATGGAACAGTGTCTCCCCCTTAAATTAGCATATTGAGTTGATAATAATAAAAATCAATTAATCCATGTTTACCATACCAATGTTTGATATTAGGAAAGTGAACCTTCCTACATCAAAAGGTTTTGTAAATAGATCAGCTAGCTGATCATCTGTATGTATTTTGGTAACTTGGATTAACTTCTTTTCATTACAATCTCTGATGAAGTGAAACCTGATTTCTATATGCTTGGTTTTTGGGAATTTCACTGGGTTTTGCACAATGCTAATGGCACTTGAATTGTCAATATAAATAGGAGTGGATAAGAAATTCATACCATAGTCTCTTAGCTGATTTTGAATCCACATTACCTGGGAGCAGCAGCTTGCAGCTGCTACGTATTCTGCTTCAGTGGATGATGTGGAGACAGTTGTTTGTTTCTTGCATTGCCAAGAGACCAGTCTTGCTCCTAAGTATTGACATCCACCAGTTGTGGATTTTCTGTCAATGTTGCAACCACCATAGTCACTGTCAGAATATGCAGTTAGTTCAAAAGGAGAGTCTTTGGGATACCAGAGGCCTAAATGTGGTTGGCCTTTAAGGTATCTGAAAATTCTCTTAACAGCAACCAAGTGAGAATCCTTTGGTGAACATTGAAACCTGGCACACACACAGACAGCAAACATTATATCAGGTCTAGAAGATGTTAGATACATGAGAGATCCTATAAGGGATCTGTATAGATGAATGTCCACATCTATGCCATCTTTGTCTGTATGGAGCTGTTTATGAGGATCCATTGGAGTGCTTGCAACCTTTGTGTCTTGATAGCCAAACTTTTCCAGTATGTCTTTGACATACTTTGATTGACTTATGAATAGACCAGTAGGCTTCTGTTTGACCTGCAGCCCTAGAAAGAATGTGAGTTCCCCCATTGAACTCATTTGAAACTTTTTGTGCATTAGGGCCTCAAAATCTTTGCACAACTTATCATTAGTTGAGCCAAAAATGATGTCATCAACATAGATCTGGACAAGAAGAATCTCAGCTTTGATGGATTTAGTGAAAAGTGTTTTGTCCAGAGTGCCTCTCTTGAATCCATTCTGTAGAAGATATGATGACAGTGTGTCATACCATGCTCTGGGCGCTTGGTGAAGACCATAGAGAGCTTTGTCTAGCTTGTACACCCTGTCTGGATACTTGTAGTCTTCAAAACCAGGAGGTTGACACACATACACTTCCTCTTCAATTGTCCCATACAAGAAAGCAGACTTAACATCCATTTGATACACTTTAAAGCCTTTGAAACTTGCATATGCTAGAAATAGTCTGATGGCTTCAATTCTTGCTACTGGAGCAAAAACATCATCATAATCTATTCCCTCTTCTTGAGTGTACCCTTGTGCTACTAGTCTTGCTTTGTTCTTGATGACTATCCCTCTCTCATCCTTCTTGTTTTCTGAACACCCACCTTGTACCTATTGCTCTCTTACCTTTAGGAAGATCCACCAGAGTCCATACATTCTGAATTTTAAACTGTAAAAGCTCTTCTTGCATAGCTTCAATCCAGGATGAATCTTTTAGTGCTTCTGATGCCTTTTTGGGTTCTAGTTGAGACATGAAGCAGGCATGTTCAAAAGCAGCTAGGCTGAATTCTGGAACTGCTTGTTCAGCAACAGCAGTCTCATTGTGGACCATCTTCCTTGTTTGAACAGGAGTACTTGGATCACCCAGTATTTGATTGAGAGGGTGATACTTATGAACTCTTAGTGTGGGCTCTCTCTCTGTTTGGAAGGATGTTCCAAGGTTTGTGTCATCTCCATCAGAACCAGTGAATGGTTCAGTTTCTGGAACAGTTTGAGTTTCTAGGCTAACAGCTTGAGAAGCTGTTGGGACTGCTAGCCTAGAAACTGGAGCTGTTTCCTTTTGTGTTTGAGCTGTGCTGTCAGGACTTGGAAATGGCACTTCAGTGTCTGGATTTGCATCATGTTGAGTGCTCAGGACCCCTGGAGGATCACATGACAGAAGTGGTAGAGTGGTGAAGTCATCCCAACTTGTTGAATCCGCAGCAGTCTGAAACTTTGTGCCAACAGCATGAGAAATTGTATTGGCAGCATGAGAATGTGTGTTAGCAGCTTCAACCCTGTATGCATCAGCTTCTGCAGTAAACTCAGCAAAGCTCAGAGAATTTGTTAGAGAATCTAAATCAAATAACCAATCAGGACCAGTGCCTTTGATGTTAGCAGTATTTTCATTAAATTCAACATTGGCACTTTCTTCAATTGTTTTAGACACTCTGTTGTATACTCTATAGGCTTTGCTTTGATTGAGTATCCTACAAAAAATCCTTCTTCAGCCTTACTCTCAAACTTCCCTAAGTGAGTCTTAGTGTGAAGAATAGTACATGGGCATCCAAAAGGCTTGAAGAAAGCTATTAGGGGACTTCTGTTGTGGAATAGCTCATAGGGAGTTTTTCCTTGTGATTGAACTACTTGAACCCTATTTAGAACATAACAGGCTGTATTAACAGCTTCTGCCCAGAAAGTCATAGGCAGATTAGAATCAGCTAACATTGTTCTAGCAGCCTCAATTAATGTTCTATTCTTTCTTTCAGCTACACCATTTTGCTGTGGTGTTCTTGGTGCACTATATTGTCTAGCAATACCTTTGGACTCACAGAAACTGTTTAGAATTTGATTTTTAAATTCAGTTCCATTGTCTGATCTTATCACCTTAACTTTGGAATTGGATTGGTTTTCTATCTTAAGGATAAAAGACTTAACAAGCTCAGCAGTTTCATCTTTGGACCTAAGAAAGTAAACCCAAGTAAATCTGGTGAAATCATCAACAATGACTAAACAGTATGCCCTTTTATTCAAACTCAAAACAGATGTTGGACCAAATAGATCCATATGTAACAGCTGAAGAACAGATGAGATTGAATTTACTTCTTTGGCCTTATGAGAAGTTTTATGTTGCTTACCTTTAAGGCATGCTACACAATGATCATCACAAATGAACTCCTTTTGTGGTAAACCTCTTACCAGATTCTTTTTAACCAAATCATTCATGGACTTGAAGTTCATGTGACACATCCTTCTATGCCAAAGAGCAGACTCATTTGATGATGCTTTGGATATTAAACAGCTTAAAGTATTTGATTTAGTCAAAAGAGCTGTGTCTAGGCAGTAAACATTGTCCTTTCTTGGTGTTCTAAGTAAAACAAGATTTTCAGGAATTTTGAAATCCTTTGAAAGAACAATGCACTCAGAATCTGTGAACAGAACAATGTTTTGTTTGTCACAGATTTGAGAGACACTCAATAAATTGTACTTAAGCTGTTCAACATACAAAACATCATGGAATGTCATGTTGCCTGCATTTACAGTACCTTTACCTGTAACCTTACCTCCTTTTGAGTTGCCTCCAAACGCAACAAAACCTCCATCAAATCCTTTGAAATTCGACAAGCATTCAGAATTGCCTGTCATGTGCCTAGAGCATCCACTGTCCAGATGCCATCTTGTCCTATGAGGAGACCTGTGGTTGCCCTGCACAAATAACAGCTTAGTTAGTAGTGGAGTAAACCCAAACCAAATTGGTTTTGGGTTGGCCTTGTACATTGACATAACTAAAAACTGTTTTTGACTTCTTGTATTTGGTGAGATCTACTGATGGAGTCTTTGGAGAGTATTTAGTGATGATATGAGGTATCCAATTATTTTGATCATCTTTTCTTCTGACAGTCTCAGATGATTCACTAGCAGCTCCAGTTTGGTGCCCAGCAGCTTGAGCTGTGTTAGTAGTGCTAACAGTTTCACTTTTTGCACTACCAGCATCAGATTTTGACTTAGCAGTCTGATCTTTTGCATTAGCAGTTTGAGCAACAGATTTGTCCTTGACACACCATATTTGTTTAAAACTTGATTTAGGCTTTGCCAAAACTTGTTTTTGATGTGTGGACTGTTTTTTATTAACTTTTGAGAATCTGTGATCAACTGCTCTCTTTGGAGCTGCTGTGGAAGGTTTCACTTTTGAGGGCTTTGCCTGTTTAGGATTTGATTTTGTGTGATGCACAGGCTGTTTTGCAACAGCTGGTTTGTAAAAACAATCCTTAGCTAAGTGATTCTTCCTTCCACAGTGATAGCATCTTTTGACAGTTTGAATTGGAACACCAGACTTTTCTGTCAATTTCTGGTTCTTGTTTCTCTGGTTTCCTCTTACCTGCTGTTGTTTAGGAAACTTTTGAACACCATGCTTTTGGCATGTGCAGATAGAAACAGTTTTACCTCTTTTAGTTCCTTTTGATGAAGATGCAGTGTTACAGTTAGAATGTACAGAAACTTGTGGAGTAGCATTGCATACACTCATCTTCTCTTTTCCTTTCTTACTGGGAACTTGGACTTCTATGGGTGCACTCTTTGTGTCACAGTCTCTATTTTGACTCTTATCTTCCTTTGGTTCAGGACTGCTGTCAAGGATAGGATCTACAGTAGTCATAGACTCATCTAATGGTTCATTGACAAGTCTATCAGCAACTTCACTCATTGGATGAATGTACTTGTTATTATATGGAGGTGGAGTAGCTCTGTATCCTATTCCTTCTTTGGGATTGACCTGAGATTTGACTCTATCTTTGAATTGAACTTCCATTAGGTGTTCTAGCTTTTGATTTGCTAACTTGAAGTTACCTAAATCTATGTTAACAGATTTCAGTTTCTCATTAGCCTCTAACACCTTCTGTTCAGTTTCTTCTACCTTTTTATTCAAAGATTCTATTTTCTTATTGAGTTCCTTTTTCTCCCATTCATGATAGTTTCTATCATACCCCATTTGAAGCTCATTATCCTTATAGTCATTGATCTGTTTTTCCAGATCTTCTATGGCTTGCATATATTCATATCTCCTTTCTTCCATCTTAGCTAGAGTTTTGCACATGCTCTCATTATGATCTCTGTACTTTTTAACCATATTTTTGCATGATTGAGAGCAGAGTTTAGAATTTACCTCAGATGGTAGTTCAGTTGAGGAGACATTTGAGGTTTCTGCCATCAGTGCTTGATTTTGGAATTCTTCCTCTGTCTGATCACTCCAGTCAAACACATTGTCTTCTTGAGAGACAAGTGCTGTTGATGAGGAAGCTTGGATGGGCTGTGAAGTCCTTGATAGTTGTTGACCTTGAGATCTACATTCTCTGGCAAAGTGACCAAGCTTATGGCATTTATAGCATTCCACTTTAGATTTATCAAAAGATGGTTTGCCATCTGTTTTGGCTTGAAAGTTGGTCCTTCCAGTTCTTTTCAGGAATCTTTTGGCTCTCATGGTCAGCATTGCATGTTGCCACTTTAAATCCATCTCTTCAAGATCATCAGGATGGATTTGTTCCAAGTCTTCAACATTTAGAGCAAATAATCCATCATTGGCAACAAAAGCTTCATAATGAGTTTCAGCAGAATTGCCATCACCACCTGAAAAAGAATCACAGTTATTAGATTTTTCAGAGGACAAAAGAGCAGTGTTGTGATTATAAGAAAAGGATTTCTTTTTAGCATCAATTTCAGTCTCAAACACTCTTAGACTGTTGTATAGATCATCCAATTCTATCTCATCAAGTGTGTCTTTTGTTCTCCACTGTGCAGCATAGACTGTCCATTCTTCTCCAAGAGATCTGAGAAACTTTCTGTTGACCTCATCTTGATCCAGATTGACCCTTTGCACTTTCCAGTTCACTTATCAGTTTGTTGAACCTGTCAAAGATTTGAGTGAGGTTTTCATTCTTGCCACCAGAAAAGTTTTCATACTGCTGTTTCAAGAGGTCCTTTTGATTTCTCTTGGTACTTGCATTACCAGCAAACCTCTTCTCTAAGGCATTCCAAAGAGAGTGAGCAGTATAAAACTTTTTAAACTGATGTTGATAAGCATTAGGAATGGCTATTTGTAATAATGTGAGTGCTTTCACTTCATTCATTCTAGCCTTCCTTTCAAGTTCAGTTTTTGGAGGAGTTTTTACTGGTTTTCCCTCAGCATCAAGTTCTGGATCAACTGCAGGAGGAAATTCAACAGCTTCCCATATGGCATAATCAATGAATTGAATATGCTGTTGAATCCTGAGTTTCCACATCTCAAACTCAGTGGGCTTGAGCATAGGCACTTTGAGTCCTTGCCCAGATCCACTGCTGCTATTTTCAAATTCCATTGAAAAAGATTAAAAATTTGAAAGAAAGTTTTCGACTTTGAAAAACAAAGAACGACCTGTGGCTCTGATACCACTTGTCAGGATCTATAACTTATGAAAATTATGAATAACCAAGATTAACTGATTTGAATTTATCAGAGTATAAATCAATAATCTTGCTTTGAATCAAAGTTTAATTAAGAAGTTTGCGGAATAACACTTAATGATTTTGACAAAAACTTTCAGAATCAATAATAGCATAAAACATAAGAAGTAATCAAGACTGTTTGTATTGCTGAATTCAATGATTACAATCACCTCTAATCTGTTTTGATTAGATGAAGAACACAAACTGTTCTTAGGGTTTTACAACCTTAGAGGCTTAAGAAAACTTGAACAATAAAGCAATTACAGACTCAAAATATGCAGAAAACTCTTATTCTATGCGTATATCTTCTATACAATCTTCTGTCTATTTATATTGCTTTATGGACGTGTTTCCTTGAAGGACTATGACTTCTCTGATAGTAGATATGCTGGAATCTTCTTGTAAATATCTTCCCTGAAAATCAGCAAATTCTGTTTATGAAACTGTTGAGCAGCTTGAATGACTTGGCAGCATGAACTGAGCAGCTTGAGTTATTTTGCTCTGGCAGCTTGAACTTTTATACTGGCAACTCGAGTTTCTTCAACTAGCAGCATGAACTTTGTACTTACACAGAAATTCTACTAACAGTATGAGAAGTCTAAACTAACAGCTTGAGTATACTTAAACTATTTCCCAACAAGTTAAATTAGGTGGCCGTTTATTAAAAATTTCATAACAGGTTTTGTTCAAAGATTTGACAGTTAGGACCCGGTTTAAAATATGACATGCGGTATTCACTGCCTCCCCCCAAAACATGGTAGGAAGCTTTGAATCCGAAAGCATAGTCCTAGCTGCCTCAATCCATGTCCTGTTCTTTCTTTCGGCCACCCCATTTTGTTGAGGCTCATATGGTGCACTAAATTGATGCACTATGCCCTTTGATAGGCAATATACACCAATTACAGTGTTTTTAAATTCTGTTCCATTATCAATACGTAGCCTTTTAACCGGTGTTCCATAGGAATTCTCCACTTGGTCTAAGAACCCGATGAGCTTGGAAGCCGTCTCGTCCTTTGTACCTAGAAAGAAAACCCAAGAAAATCATGAGTAATCGTCAGTGATAACTAAACAATACTAACTACCACCTATACTCCTTTTGTTGATTGGTCCGAAGAGGTCCATATGCAGCAAATCGAATGTGGTAGTGATGGAGTTCTGAGTCTTGGACTTGTGTGCTTTCTTATGTTGTTTGCCCTTCTTGCATGGTAGACACTTGTCCTCGAACTGAAAACTTTTCATAGGCACACCTTGCACCAACCCATTTTTCGTTATATAGTTCATTTTTCTTAGGTGCAGGTGTGCCATGCGTCTGTGCCACAAAACCGACTCAGTCTCTGAAGCTTTAGATAACAGACAAATTGGACCCATCGAAGATTCCGGCTTGTTCATGTCGAGCATATACAAGTCATTCTTCCTTGGAGCCCTCATCAGAATCCACTCTTCAGGTATCCTGAAACCTGGTTTTAGCACTAACGCCTCAGTATCAGTGAACAGCACCGAATTCTTCTTATCACAGATTTGAGATACACTAATGAGATTGTGAACCAGTTTATCAACGTGATAAACTTGATCCAACTTGATCGTCCCATTAATGACCACTCTAGTACCCGTGATGTTTCCTCCCTTATTGCCCGCGAATGATACAAATCCCCGATTCCCACCCTTGAAGTCGGTAAGGAGACTTCTTTCCCCCGTCATGTGCCTGGAGCATCCACTGTCGACGAACCATTTGTTGTTTGGACCTGTGGTGATCTCCTGCACATGAAAGAAAATAGGTTAGTTATCACGGGGAACCCAAGCCATAACTGACTTGGTTATACCTTTCTCGTCCACATACTTAAACTCTTTCAAATACCTATCTCGCCTTTCAGGTGACTTGGGTCGTTGAACAGGAGTTTGTTGTGGTGCCGAGTGATGTAAGTTCACTCTCTGCCTTTGAGTAGGCATTTGTTGTGGAGCTCTTGAATAATTCCGATTATATTGCATTTCAGATTGTGATCCCTGAGCTCTTACCGGTGTATGATGTCTAATAGGAGTGTGTGACCTAACTGGAGTGTAAGCTCTGCTAGGTGTTGTGCTCCTATATTGTTGTTGAGGTCCAGACCTAGATTGATTTATGACTCGATTCGGTGAATTAGTCCTAACCACTTCTTTTGGTCCAACCTTTACCGGTGTTTGTTTCACAACTTGTCTTGGTGCAGCCTGCACAGTTTTCTCGGTACTCTAAGAACTACTAGTGCTCGCCACATTTGTTGAGGGCTTAACTGGTGTTGGCTTCCCTGTCTTAGGTGTAACTTCGGTTTTCCTAAGCGGACAGTTAGAAGCAACATGCCCCTTCTCATGACATCTAAAACAAGACATCTTGTCAATGGACTTCTTGTGTGTGCCCTTAGACTTAGGTGTCTTACTAGTGTCTTGGTCAGGCTGAGCATCTATTGTGACTTGTTCATCGTCCTGATCAATAAAATCAATTTTATGTTTCCCTGCAGGTGTTTCACTGGAGGAAGACACAAATTTGACTTTCTTAACCTTGACGGTTGTATCCGTCACCTTAGGTGTATTTTCTTTTACCGGCTCAGATATAGGTGCAGGTATGTCCTCTAAGTCTACTGATTTATCAGTTTTCTCCTGAGGTTGAGGCACGTAGTTTCCATTAAAAGGTGGAGGAATCTCATGAAATCCTAGACCTACAGGCTTTTTAGATTGGCGTTGAGCATCTAAAACTTTCCCTAGGTTCAGACTTGAGTTCCTATACTTTTCTAGCTTACTATTGGCCTCTGCTACCTTCACCTTAGTTTCAGCTAGCTCTATGTCTTTGTTCTTAAGATCTTTGGTCAAGGCCTCTACATGCTCATACATCAGCTCTAACCTAACGCACTGCTCACTCAGCTTGTCTTTCAGAACTATTACATCTTGAGCATCAACCTTAAGTTTTTCCTTAAGATCTTGCTTAATGTCATTCAGGCTAGCATTATCAGATTTTAAGGACTCATTTTGAGCAGATATGTTCTTATGTGATTCTAATACTAGATTTAATCTATCGTTAGAAGTAACAAATAACACACATAATTCATGAAAAAGAGAGTAGTTCAGACTAACCTTTGTGTTATCGGATTCCACGTTGGCCATTTGAGCGGCAAATTCCAGAAGCGTCTGATCATTCGTCTTCTCCACCCACATCGGACTGCTGTCTCTTGTGATCTGCTGTTCCCCTTCACATCCATTCTCCGTGACTTCAGCCATGAAGGCTCTAGCATTTGATTCCGGATGTGAGCTCCAGTCGTAGGTGCCATCCAGCTGTCTGTCTGATGTGACGTTTGATAATAGACCAGCTAGATTGGCTTGACCGGCAGATGAACTTGGAAGGTATCTCTGTTGAGACTGATTCTGAAACTGTCCATGATGCTGTTGCTGCCCTTGGTAAGTATCTACCTTCGGTCGCTGACATTCTCTGGCGAAGTGTCCCAGACCTTGACAATTGTAGGATTTGACCTTGGACTTATCAAATCCAATCCCCTTATTATTCATCGTCAGATTCCTCCCAGTCCGTTTGATGAATCTTTTAACCCGTTGGGTTACCATGGCCAGTTGCCATTTAAGATCCATTTCCTCAAGATCGTCAGGGTCTACCTGATCATAGTCTTCATCCCAGAGAGCAGGATCGTTTATCTTCCCCTGAACGCAGTTCCCGTATGCGGCCACAAATGATGCAAGCAAGTTCAAATGTTCTTCCGCTGATTTAGCACTCATGGGCATCTTAGAGTATCCCTGAGATGTTGATGCCTGTGCTGCTTGAGGTTGTTGTTCTTCCGATCTTCCCAACCCTAAGAACGCTCTGTTCAGTGTGTCATCAGTCTCTGCTGGTGACGACGTTTCTCTGGTGAAAAACGTTGTAGCAGTCTTCAGATCAGCTATCGCTGAAGGTTTTGTTGATTTTCCAAAATACATTGCTGGATTCTAGACTTGTTCGTAATCCGTTTCGGCCTTCAGGAGCTCGAAATGATAAGCTCGCAACGTTCCCACAATATCCTCCAATGATTGGGTATAATACTTGTCTTCATTAAGCTTAATCATTGCCACATACATAGCCCATTTGGCTGGTAAGGCATCAAGAAGCTTATTGTTCTTTTCAGTGTCATTGTACTCAATCCCGTGACTTTCAAGCTCTGTCAACAGATGGTAAAAGCGGGTGATGGTGTCATCCAGCTGTTCATCCTTCAAAGACTTGAAAATAGCAAACTGCTGTTTCAACAGCTCCATACGCTTTATTCGAACCCTCGGATTACCCTCACATCTCTTTTCCAGCGACTCCCAAAGTTCCTTAGATCTCTTTTGAGTGCGGAAAGTATGTAGTATATCTTGAGGCAACGCCATTCGAATAATGGAGAAAGCTCTGTTCTCGGCTTCATACAGTTTCTTATCATCTTCCTTCGTCATCTGATATGATAAGACTCTCTGACGGCCTTCGACTCCTGAGATAGGTGGAATGTATCCTTCGTCAATACATACCCACATGCGCATATCTTTGAAACGCACAAAATCGGCAAACCGATCTTTCCACCAATAGTAATTGTCGAGTTTCATCAGCTTAGGCGGAGTGTTTGCCTTCCCGACCTCATGATCCATTTCTAGAAACTTTTGAAGATTTGACATCGTTTCAAAAGTAATTGAATTGAACTTAATAAATTTATTCGAAACTAATTTAAATTAATTCTTTCCAATCTAGGTAGATTCGAATATAATTTAGTTTAAATGTATTTGGGATTAAATTCGATTAAGTTTTGTAATTCAATTAGATTCGAAAATGATGGCAGATTCGAAAGTCCCCAAATTCGATGGTCAAGACAAACTCGAACACTCAGCAGTTTCGAATTACCCCTGTTCGACTATAGTCCAACTCGAAGCAAACTCGAATGACAGTAAACTCGAGACTCTTATTCGATTGTAGCACAAACTCGAATTAAACTCGAAACTCTTTTTATCAAACTCGAGAGGAGCGGATTTTGGTTAGACTCGAGACTAAGAATAACCCTAATTACTCTTAACAGATTCGAGCGCCGCAAACTCGAAAAACGGCTAACACTTTGATTTCTTTACGTTTTGCAGAGTAAATCAATATTTTTACAACGAAAAATATTGATTTCGATCAAAAACGTGAAAAACACGAAGTATTTCCCGGATAACAATTTGCTAAGCTCGAAAAACACGAAAAACACCAAGATGAGAGAAAAACCGTCCAAAAGCGTCAAGAAACCTAGGATGTAACTAGATGAACACGAAGAACACCAAGAACACCCCGTAGGCTCTGATACCACTTGTAAGGTCTACTTAACACAGATCTATCTAGATGCAGAACCGTGAACGAGTGCGGAATCCTCGTTAACGGGTAGACGGTAACAACACTCACCAGGAACACGGAGACTATCAACGAGCTGTACGAACAACACAAGAACGCAGCTACTAGAAGATTCTCTCCGAAACAATACTAACACTGATGATAAACTCGAAATCGCCTTTTGCTTAATCTCACTCGAATTCTGCAAAAAGTCTAATAATTATTCGAGTCTATCCCTAATTATAGAGTCTAATTCGAGTCTGCCATGGGCCAAACTCGAATCAGTCCCAAGGCCCATTCGAGT
This sequence comes from Centrapalus pauciflorus, assembly GCA_020465985.1. Classification (NCBI taxonomy): domain Eukaryota; kingdom Viridiplantae; phylum Streptophyta; class Magnoliopsida; order Asterales; family Asteraceae; genus Centrapalus; species Centrapalus pauciflorus. The sequence continues at coordinate 384,896 of JAANYP010006367.1, read as the reverse complement.
TTGTCCCCACTGACACTCTCGAATCTGCCTAGGTGAGCACATTTGAATCTACCTAGGATCACATTCGAATCTGTCATAGATTCGAATGCCAATCCTTATAGAATTCGAATCTGACTAACTTGTATTTGAAACTTATGTTTTTAACTTATGTTTGATTTTATCTTTGATCTTTATGTTTGAACTTCTTGTAATACGTTACATCCAGTTCAAACATACAAACAATAATTATCAAACATATATAAACATATATATCAACCACTCGTTAAAACTCAATACTTTGAATATTACTTAAACCAAAATGTTCGATCACTTAGACTGCTATCGTCACACAGGGTGTACCAACATGATACATCGTTGAGCATTCATATGAACTGGATCTCGGCTCTTGTTATGTGGCAGATGTAGATATAAAAACTCAAGATCCTGCAAAAACAAGTTAGGAAAGTAAGCCTCGATGAATGTAGACATCGTTCGATCTTCCCTGTCAACTTCAAAAATTGGATAGAATATACTCAAGAATTTATCACACTTAATCTTTAAGAACTTTAACAATAGGAGACCAGCTTCTAACTGAAGTTTTCCTCTTTCTTATAGATCCGATCATTGGAACATACATCGATCTATCTCTTTGTTCCATTCCTTCGACTGATTAGATTAGGTCGGCTCTGACCGTCTTCAACTCTCGGACAAACATCTTCTAATACTTCTCTTCCAAATATGGGCTTCTTACCCTCTGCTTCACCCAGTCAATGGCTTTGGCAGTTAGCCTTTCAGTGTGTCGTTCTTCTCTTTTTCGAGAAGAACTAGCACCTCCAGACGTTCCCGCTTGCAACCTGGTTATTTCTTTGAGAACATTAGGAGGAGCAGAAGCAATTGGTTGAACATCCGATCGCTCTTGGAAGATGGGATATTTCCTGGTAGAGTCAGCCGGTTCGAAAGATAGGTCTGGAATAACCAGAAAAATCAATAAACTTTCGGAGGCTGGTTGGACTGATGGAGTTGGATCTGTAGATGGAATTGGCGATGACACTTGAACTGGAGATGGAGAATGAGATAGTGATACTGGATCATCAAGGACATCAAGTTCAAAATCTTGTGGTACTACCCCTTCTTCACCAGCATATTCAATGCGAAGTGACTCTTTCAGCTGAACTTCTCTTGCTACCTATTCCTCTTCAACGGATTCAACAATGATAACTTCTGAAGGGTCAAATATCCTTAGAGGAACGAAAATTAATATCTTTTCTTGTTCTACGAACTCTGTAAGATTCTTGGGTTCTTCCTAGATAGATAGAGGTAAATGAGCTCCTGAGATAGATTCCTCAAGAGACTCATCCTAGAGTTCTGTTTCAGTTTGCTAGGGCCCGGCTTGAAGAGAAGATTGTTTTGGACTTGGAGGAGCTGATTCTTCTATGATCATTGGATCTTTGCCAGCGCATCTTGCCCTTTTCACCCCCTCATGGTGATCAAGATCATCCTAATCATCATGCATTCGTTTGGTACCCTGGGTGGCAACATGACAAGATTCAACAATAAATTAGAACCGCTTGCCCATTTGAGTAACCAAGGGGTTTGATGTTGTATAAGATGAGGAGACGGAGGCTTCGTTGTTAAAAATTTCCAGTAGCAAAGCGTTTGTAGATAATAGATTCGTTGAAGCTTTAAGTAGAGAGTGGAATGTACATTTGACTTCATCAAGGGTGGGGGCTTGAGCAACGACCGGCTGCTGAGTCATAACGGTGAACATATCACTTAATTGTTGTGACATGAGCGCCTTAAAACTAGCAAACTCTGTTTTGGAAACTGAGTCCGGGTGTTACCCGGGGCCACATAGGCTCTCCATTTGCATCTCGGGAGACTCCGAAGAGGTCCCTTGATGGCTGGGTGGGTTTTGTGCATGGACCACTGGGCTTTAAAACACTTCAAAGTCTCGATTAATTGATGAAACAGTTGAGACTTTTGAAGTCTTTGTGTGTGTGTTCTTGAAGGTGAGAATGGTGAGGAAGATGGAAGAAGAGAATGATAATTGAAATGGGCAGTTATTTATAGAATTAAAAAATAAAACTGGTTCACCCCCAATCCCGGGTAGAGGAACCCGACCCATTGCCCAAAAAACATCTCACCTAAAATATCCTAATTATCAAAAAATATATATAAGAAAATAAATTGAAATCATTTGGATTTTCTATTAAATAAACTTGAAATTAAAACAAAAGAAAACAAAATCTTTTTGGTTTTTCTAAAATAAAAAATGTTTTGGATTTTCTTATTAAATAATAACTTGAGAAATTAAACATATAAAAATAAACACCGAAATGTAAAAAAATTTTGGATTTTCTATTTAATAAATAATGTCTTAACAAATTAAACACAAAAAAAAAAAAAAAAAAACACAGAGAAGTCAAATATTTTTGGATTTGCTATTTAATAAATAATGACTTAAGAATTTAAACACACAAAAATAAACACAGAAAAGTAAAATATTTTTGGATTTTCGATATCATAACTAATGACTTAAGAAATTAAACACACAACACTAAACACAACAATTAAATTTAATGCATTTTCTCCCCCATCCGAGTGTGCACAAATAGAATTTTAAACACTCGGAGACTTACCTCGATGCATCCCGATAATGTATGACTGAAAAATGAAAAGCACAAGGACTAGAATTAAATGACATAAACACGGAACATAATTTTTTAGATAATGTAACATTCGCGAAAACAAAATATATCTTTTGAGAAGTCAGAAAAACTTTGCAAAAATGTTGCACTTTAAATTAAATTATGTTAGGAAATTGAGAATACCGAACTTGTTCACCAGAATATCTGATTTTCAGTGTTTATAAAATGTAATTCTACGTTACTTTCTTCAAGGTGATCTTTTATATAGTGGTACCAGATACCAATGTGTTTAGCACGGGAGTGTTGTACAGGGTTACCAGTAATGGCTATTGCGCTCATAGAGTCGCAATAGATGGGAATCTGACTAAGTCTGGAACCATAGTCTCGAAGTTGAGTGCGCATCTACAGCAGTTGAGAGCAGCAACTTGTGGGAACAACATATTATGCTTCAGCGGTGGACAGAGAAACACTGTATTGTTTCTTCGATGCCCAACTTTCTAGTTTGTCTCCGAGGAAATGGATGTGACCGGAGGTATTCTTTCTATTATGTTTGCAACCTGCATGATCTGCATCTGAGTAGGCAGTTAGTTCGAAGCTGGTTCCTTTTGGATACCAAAGACAAAGGTCAGGTCTGCCTTTTAAATAACGAAATATTCGATTTACGGCAGCCAAGTGTGACTCTTTAGGGTCGGCTTGAAATTGGGAACAAAGATATGTAACAAACATTATGTCCGGTCTACAAGCAGTCAAATACAATAAAGTACCGGTCATTCCTTGACAGCCGTGATGTCAGTGGATTTTCCCATTGGATCGGCATCAGGCTTTGAGGAAATTGACATGGGAGTTTTCATAGACGTACAGTTTTCCATCATAAATCTCTTTAGGAGATCATGGATGTACTTTGACTAGTTTATGAGAATCCCGTCAGGAAGTTGTCTGACTTGTAATCCAAGGGAAAAGTTCATTTCCCCCCACCATACTCATCTCGAACCTCGATTCCGTTAATTTTGAAAATTCTTCACAAAGTGAAGGTTTTGTAGATCTGAAAATAATGTCATATACGTAAATTTGAACGAGTAAAATGTCATTACCTTTATGTTGTATAAATATGGGTTGTGTCGACCGTACCTTTGGAGAATCCAAAATCGAGCAGGAACTCAATTAGATTGTCATACCATGCATGAGGTGCTTCTTTCAAAGCATATATAGCTTTGTCAAGAGAATAGACATATGATGGTCTAGACTCATCGACAAAACCTTCAGGTTGAGAAACGTACACCTCCTCCTTCAGAATCCCATTGAAAAATGCTGTCTTCACGTGCATTTTGTAGACTGTGAAGTCCTTTTGAGCCGCTTACGCCAGGAATATGCGAATAGCTTTAAGTCTGGCAACTGGGGCGAATGCCTCATCGTAGTCGATTCCTTCTTGTTGTCGATACCTGTAACATCCGGCATTAAACCAAGTTAACAACTATGACCTAATCTGTATTAGTAGACAATTATAACCTAATTAGTGGTCATTAGCAATTAATCAAGGTGATTCACAATGTTCATGAGGAAATTCAACTCAATTAGAATCAATTTCATCGGTGCTATGAATCGGCAAATCAATTAATCCGATCGATTTACGATATGATGGATTAATTCAACTAAGTACATAATTAAATTATGATTAGTGACACTAATCATACACTAATACACTTACCTAACATTAATTATGCAAGACTAAAACAATTAATAAAAACAATGCATCCAAAAGTATTTATTGTAACATCCGGCACTAAACCAGGTTAGCAACAATGACCTAATCTGTATTTAATAAGCCAATTATAGTCTAATCAGTGGTCATTAGTAATTAATCAAGTGATTAACAATGGTTATTAGAAAATTCAACTCAATTAGAATCAAATTCATCGGCGCGATGAATTGGGAAATCAATTAATCTGATCAATTTACGTTATGAAGGATTAATTCAACTAAGTACATGATTAAAATTATGATTAGTGACACTAATCATACACTAATACAATTACATAACATTAATTATGCAAGACTAAAACAATTCATTAAAACAATGCATCCATAAGTATTTACGAATTTACAAGAAAAGGGAAATACGGGAATACATTTCTAAATACTTTTATACAAAAAAAAAATGAAAATACATTTGAAATACACTAAAGGGGGCCGGCCTATAGGGCATGTGTTTTTTAGAGTTTGACTTCAATTTTTTTAATATTACTTTAAACACAATCATTTTGTTTAAAAGTGCACACAACATCCTAGCTTCCATGCCTTTCATCATTTGAAAGACCAAAAAATTCTATATAAATAGAGAGGCGTTTCATTTATCATTTTCACACGAAAAACTCTTCTTCTCTCTCTTGGATCCGGCTAAACACACACACACACACACACCACAAGCATTTGCTTTCAAGTGTTCTTGGTGCATATCTTGCAACGATTTCAACTTCTTCTCAAAATCATACTCTAAATACTTCAAAGTAAGTAAATACTTGCTTATTTTATCTTATATTTATGTGGATATAAGTCTTGCATAATATATATAATCACCAACAACAACAAGTTTCATAAAAACTCAAGTTTATTAATTTCTAGTTTTTGTTTTTAAGTTGTTTCTTTAAATGTGTTTATGAATATATGAACACATCATAAAAGTGTTAATATTATGAAAACAAGTGATATATATGTGTTTTATAACTCTTATAACTTTTACACAAGTAGTCTTTGAATAAACAACAAGAATCATAAGTTATTTAAAGTTTATAAACTATGCGGATTTTCGGCAGAAAATTTATATCGGCTTTGAAAAATCATAACTAATTCATAACTTAACGAAATGAGTTGATTATTGTCTCAAAAGTTAGATCTATGACTTAACTATAGATCTGGAAGTTTTCATAATTTATTTTGGAGTTTAAGACCTCCAGAAATTATTTGGGAAACCGAAAGTTTGACAGCTCAAAAATGGCCAGCATAGTGTTTTTAACGAGCTTTTTCACCAACCTTAACATCTCGAAAAATGGCCATTCTTGATTCTAAATATCCTTTGAATATAGTAGTTTAATGTCCTAGAAAACCAAAGCCTAAAACGTTTTGGAGCTAGGTCAAAAACAGCCTCAAAGTAGGCCGAAAAACCTCTGAAAAAGCTGGAAAATTATATATATATATATATATATAAACTTGACGTTTTAAGCGGGTTTTATTTATAAACTTGTAATGTTGGGTGATTTAAGACATATATATATGTATATATATATATATATATATATATATATATATATATATATATATAATCATATATTAGAGATATTAAGTCCTTATTATAATTTAGGACTCGATTAAACTCACTCGGTGCATCATCCATCCACTTTCGCTAAATAGCGTTTTTCGCTCGTTTTTGCCATCACACACTCGGTGAGTCCTCATAGCCCCTATTTTCAAACTGTTATGTTTTGGGGTTGAAATACATGCTTTATTTTTATATGGACACGAAAACAACATCATTTCTATTATGTATTACACATGTGGTTCCATCAGCGCTTATATCATCAACCGTTAATTGCATTTATTTGTAAGCGCGAATATATTGTGGATAGATCTATCGGGAGTCATGTCCCCCACTCAGGTTAGTTCAGGTCGGCTAACAGCGAGTGCATATATATTCCACACACGGTATTACGTATGGAAATACTGCACAGGGCAAACTCATTTTAATTAAGCTTCGGTTGGATGATGGTTAATATGTAATACATAACATGGAATCTATGATATTATGAAATCAAACTCTACTATGTTGTCCATACAAATCAGATTTATGTGCAAACCTATGAGCTCACCAACAATTTTTGTTGACGTATTTTAGCATGTATTTTCAGGAATTTAAGGCAAGTATGCCTTCGGACGTATTTACTTTTAAGCTTCCGCATCCATGGAGTCGCATGCATATACAAAATTTACGGAGATTTAGCAGATTTAATTTGGATATTTTAATTATGTAATTAAATCTCTGTATTGTGCGAACTTCACTTCTCATAACAGACTATGTAAAACATTGCTATATTTTAATGTTTTAAACGATGTATTTTAAAAACGTCCATATAGAGGTCGTTCATTATGATTATGGTTATGTTTCCGTGACGTCGCGCTTCGTTGCCAACCGAGGTAACGGGATGTGACAGATTGGTATCAGAGCCATAGTTATAGTGAACTAGGTTGCATTAGTACCATAGACTCTAGCTGCACTTAAGTTTTACTGATTTTAAAAATATTTTGTAACTAACTAAAAGACTATGCATGGACCTTGATATCTATAAACATGTCCCACCAAGAGGTAATCATCTTGCAGCGTTTAGACTTGCAGCTTCATTCAAGCAGTCAAGCAAGTGGAGAGCAGCCATCTGGGATCAGTCAGAGGCTGCTATGAGTGAGGAGAACTTCAAGATCCCAAGTTTATGATCCTCAGAATTGAAATTCAAGATCTAGAGGAAACAAGGGATGAGCTTGAAAAGATGTTTGAAGGACCACCCCCACTGGATTGAAGTCCATCTACCATCAGGGTAGGTGAAGAATGGAAGCTGTCCATCTGTTGGACAGGCTTGCCATTATCTGCTCCCAAATTCAACAGTCCAAAGTGTTGAACTTTTTGTACATTAGTTGTACTTTGTTACATATGTTGTAACTTTACTTATTTACATCAGTTGTAATATACATTAGTACATTAGTTGTACTCTTGTAAAAACATGTGTTATTATGTAATCAAAATCAGTATATATAAACTGATCTTTTACTTTACTTAAATGTTGTAATTTCTTTTCAGCAAGATGTAAAATGTATAGTGATTATTGATGAAATTAGCTTAGACTAATTATTGCAAATAGGGGGACATTGTTAGGCACAAAAAGGCCTCAGTCAAACCTGATGTACATCTGAGGGGGAGATTTTTAATCAAACCTGTTGATGCATTTGAAGGTTGAATTTAAGGCCTGTTATATGCCTTATTGAAACCTGACAATGATTTGCAATATCAACCCAAAGCTGTTTACCATGTTGCATTCGTTGCAACAAAGACAGTTTGTCCAAGCTGTTCTGTCTGCTGAACAGGCTGCGCATAAACTGTCTACGCTACTCTACTCCTATGAGCAGCTTGGGCAGTTTTTTGGGTGTTCTGTTCTTTGTGAACAGAACTTGTTCTTTGTGAACTTCATTTCTCATATCAGACTATGTAAAACATTGCTATATTTTAAAGATTTAAACGATATATTTTAAAAACGTCCATATAGTGGTCGTTTGTTATGATTATGGTTATGCTTTCGTGACGTCGCGCTTTGTTGCCAACCGAGGTAACGGGGTGTGACAGATTGGTATCAGAGCCATAGTTATAGTGAACTAGGTTGCATTAGTACCCTAGACTATAACTGCACTTAAGTTTTACTGATTTTAATAATATTTTGTAACTAAAAGACTATGCATGGACATTGATAGCAGAAAACATGTCCCACCAAGAGGTAATCATCTTGTCCGACTCAGAAGAGGAGTGTACCCCTACCAGCCCATACTATCCGGAAGTATTTTCTGAGGAGGACCCGACCGAGGAAGAAGACCCCGCGGAGGACGAGGATCCAATGGAAGAATCAGACGAAGAAATACCGATGGAAGAGGACAGTGCCAGGGTAGACCCACCATCCCTGGCGATCCCCGCCCGCACTCCATACCACCCAGCGGAGCCATCATTCAAGCCATACCGTCCTTACCCAAACGGCCCAAAGACGTTGTATACACCACGAAAGAGGGTGATCACGCCTGAGACTCTCCGTGAGTGGAGACAAGAGGATGGAATCCCTTCCCAGTTCGAGGTCGGAGGACCATCCTCTGCACCGATCCCACCACTCACATAAGAGTCGGCCGACCAGACTGTACCCCTACTAGTAGCACGGTCTTCCCGACATGACCTCCAAATCCGGTTACTTAACCAGGATATTGGAGAATAGACTGCCCATCTGGAGCGGGAGGAGATTCAGAACTCCACTTTATACTGGGTTAACCAGCATGCCCTCACCATCCAACAGGATGGCCTGAATGAGCTTCGGTAGCTACTAACCGAACGCGAGGCTCGGAGCGAGGAGCTAGATCAGCGCCTCAACACGTTGGAGAAGGGAGAGACCCCTGATAACTACCACACTTAGTACCCTTTATCTATCCTTGTAATATTAGGAAAAAATATTATGTAATAGTGTAGGACAAAAATTTTCTGGTAATAACCCGCCCATTGTAAGAAAGTTATGAATGATTAATGAATATTGCAAGTTATTTATGAAATTGTGTTTGATGATCATAGTGTTGTGTCTTAAGAAAAATTTAAATCTTTAAGATTCAACTTCTTACACTATGCTCTTTTCTTTAAACTTTAAGATAATGCAGCCAAGAAGAGCTATGAACGCTGCAGAAATTGAGGAACTAGTCGCACAAAGAGTGGCCGCTGCTATAACCACTTATGAGACCAACAGAAACAGTTCAGCTAATGGAGATGGTGGTGCTAGCCGCACCACGGGAGGAACTGAAACCCACCCAAAGGGTTGTGGAATTAAGGGGTTTTTTAGTTGCAAGCCCCGATACTTCAATGGAACTGAAGGAGCCGTCGAATTAGTACGATGGTTCGAAAAGTTGGAGTCTGTGTTCTGTGTTAGCGGATGCATTGAAGGAGACAAGGTGAAGTTCGCCACCCACACACTGCAAGACAGCGCCTTGACATGGTGGAACTCGTATACCCAGTCTGTAGGGATTGATGCAGCTTACCAACTCGCCTGGACCGAGTTGAAACAAATGATGACCGACGAGTATTGCCCAAGAAATGAGTTACACAAGATGGAGTCAGAGTTTTGGAATCTGGCTATGAACGGAACGGATGTAGCTGGGTACACCAACCGATTTAAAGAACTAAGCATTCTGTGCCCTCAGATGGTGACCCCTGAATACAAGAAAATCGAGGGTTACATTTGGGGACACACTCCTCAAATTCAAGGCAATGTCACTGCTTCCAACCCAACCACCATTCAGGACGCCATCTGAATGGCCAACAACCTTATGGATCAAGTGTCCCGAAGAAACGAAGCCAAGGCCGAGGAAAACAAGAGGAAATAGGAGGACAGGTCTGGGAAGAATACGGTCTCGCAATCCAAGAAGCCCGAGACCATCAAGGCTTACATAGAAGGAGTTGAGTCAAAAAAGGGCTACACAGGTACAAAGCCTTTCTGCACCCAATGCACATATCATCACAACAAGGGTCTCTGCCCAACCCCTTGTGGAAAATGCAAACGTATTGGTCATTTGGCCAAGGATTGTAAATTTGGAACCCCGGGTATCAATGGCGGCAATCAGAGAGGCTGCTATGAATGTGGAGTTGTCAGGCACTTCAGGAGTGAGTGCGCGAAGTTGAGAAATGGTGGAGGAGCTCAGGCGAGAGCTTTTGTCTTAGGAGCAGGTGACGCTCCTCAGGATCCTCATGTGGCATCAGGTACGTTTCTTTTAAATGACATTTACGTTTACGTACTCTTTGATACTGGGGATGATAGAAGCTTTATATCTGATAAGTTTAGTAAGCAATTGAATTCCACTCCTTTTCCCTTAGACAACTCTTATACTATAGAACTGGCTGACGGCAAAATAATAGAGGTAAGTAGTATTATTAAGGAATTCACACTAAAGCTGGCAGATCATCCCTTTAAGATAGACTTCATACCTATAGAACTCGGAAGTTTTGATGTAGTAATTGGCATGGATTGGTTGTCACACAATCATGCCGAGATTTTATGCGGTAAGAAAGTGGTACGGATACCACTCCACAAGAAGAAGGTCCTAACAGTCCAAGGGGAAAGAAAGAACCGTCAGCTGAATGTCATATCCGGCCTAAGAACATTAAAGTGCCTTAGAAAAGGTTTCCATGCGGTATTAGTATAGATTGCAGAAAAAGAGTCGGAGGAGAAACGACTCAAGGGTATTCCAGTGGTTTGTGACTATCCGAAGGTCTTCCCGGAAGATTTGCCTGGGCTTCCGCCAGCTAGGCAAGTGTAGTTTCAAATCGATTTGGTGTCGGGAGCTGCACCGGTCGCAAGAGCCCCATATAGACTCGCTCCTTCTGAAATGCAAGAGCTATCCAATCAACTACAAGAGTTGATGGATAAAGAATTCATGCGACCAAGTTCCTCACCTTTGGGAGCTCCGGTCTTATTTGTGAAAAAGAAAGACGGATCCTTCAGAATGTGCATAGACTACCGAGAGCTAAATAAGTTAACGATAAAGAACCGCTACCCCCTTCCCAGAATTGACGACCTGTTTGACCAACTACAGGGATGTAGCTTCTACTCTAAGATTGATCTGCGATCTGGTTATCATCAAGTAAAGGTTCGAGAAGAAGACATTCCAAAGACAGCATTCAGAACTCGTCATGGACATTACGAATTCCAGGTGATGCCATTCGGTAAGACCAACGCACCAGCCGTATTCATGGACCTCATGAATCGAGTGTGTAAACCATATCTGGACAAATTTGTAATAGTGTTCATAGACGATATCCTCATCTATTCCAGAAATAAGGAGGAGCACGAACAACATCTCAAGCTGATCTTGGAGTTGTTAGAGAAGGAACAGTTATACGCAAAATTTTCCAAATGTGAATTTTGGTTGCGAGAAGTTAAATTCCATGGACACGTGATCAACAGCCAGGGAAATCCGCCAGTTTCTAGGACTTGTCGGTTATTATAGGCGATTTATTGAAAACTTCTCAAAGATAGCAGGTTCCTTAACAGAGTTGACTCGGAAGGATGTAAAATAAATCTGGGGTGAGGAGCAGGAAAAGGCGTTTGAACAGTTAAAGCAAAGATTGTGTAGTGCACCAATTCTGTCCTTACCTGAAGGGACAGAAAATTTTGTGGTCTAATGTGATGCCTCACACAATGGATTAGGTTGTGTGCTCATGCAAAGAGATAAAGTCATTGCTTATGCATCACGGCAGCTCAAAATCCACGAGGTGAACTATACGACTCATGACTTGGAGCTTGGAGTAGTGGTGTTTGCTCTCAAAATATGGAGGCACTACCTGTACGGAACTAAGTGCACGGTGTTCACAAACCATAAAAGCCTTCAGCATTATCTGAATCAGAAAGAGTTAAATATGAGGCAACGTCATTCGGTTGAGCTGCTTAGCGATTACGACTGCGAGATTCATTATCATCCGAGGAAGGCGAATGTTGTAGCTGATGCCCTGAGCCGAAAGGAACGGGTTAAACCATTGAGAGTCTGAGCTTTGGTCATGACGATACAGTCAAACCTAAACTCTCATGTCCGCGAGGCACAAGAAGAAGTAGTCAAGGAGGGAAATCTACTGGATGAAGCCTTGAGTGGAATGGATAAGCAGTTTGAAATCAAGCTAGATGGATGTCGGTACTTCATGGGCAGAATATGGCTAACAAAATTCGGAGGAGTAAGGAAGCTGGTCATGGATGAAGGGCATAAAAAAAGTTATGCTATTCATCCAGGGTCAGATAAGATGTACCACGACTTGAAGGGAATGTACTGGTGGCCATAGATGATGGCTGACGTTGCTACATATGTCAGCAAGTGCTTAACGTGTTTGAAAGTTAAGACTGAGCACCAGAAACCATCAGGATTGTTAGTTCAACCAGATATACCCCAGTAGAAGTGGGAGAACATCACCATGGACTTCATCACCAAGTTGCCAAAGACTTCTGGAGGTTATGACACCATTTGGGTGATTGTGGATCGACTTCCCAAGCCCGCACACTTCCTGCCAATCAAGGAGACTGTTAAGATGGATAAGTTAACATGAATCTATCTTAAAGAAGTCGTCTCAAGGCATGGATTTCCAGTATCAATTATATCAGACAGGGACAGCCGGTTCGCATCAAGATTTTTGCAATCGTTGCAAGAAGCATTGGGTACACGCCTAGATCCGAGCACAGCCTATCACCCGCAAACGGATGGTCAGAGTGAGAGGACGATTCAGACTTTGGAAGAAATGCTAAGGGCATGTGTTATCGAGTTTGGCAAAAGTTGGGACAGGCACCTGCCATTAGTCGAGTTTTCCTATAACAACAGCTATCACTCGAATATTAAGACCGCCCCATTCGAGGCACTCTATAGGCGAAAGTGTCGATCACCACTTTGTTGGGCCGAAGTAGGAGATAGTCAGATTACTGGACCCAAGATCATCCAAGAGACTATAGAAAAGATAGCGCAGATTTGTAACCGATTAAAGATCGCGCGGGATCGACAGAAAAGTTATGCAGACGTTCGACGGAAGGATTTGGAATTTCAAGAGGGAGATCAAGTAATGTTGAAAGTCTCGCCTTGGAAGGGCGTAATCCATTTTGCGAAATGAGGAAAACTCAATCCTCGTTATATCGGACCATTCAAGATCACCAAACATCGAGACTGTATCCCATTCTCTGAAAGGCCGCTTGCCTTATGTTCAGAGGAAATTCAATCGGTCCAGCTTCTTCTTCTTGAGATCCGAGCTGCAACACTTGACGCAGCATATCTGCCGAAAATACCAGCGGTTGTCCAGCAATTCGAGTGCGTAGCACTGTCGGTGTGACCGAGCAGTCTACCTGCAGATGATCGTAAAATTGACGGATATACGGTAACACTAGCTGAACATTATGAGACAGTGCAAAACCAATCCTAGACTCTACTAGGAAATCAAGAACTTGTCTGAATCCCTGCGCCTCAGGGAGATTATGATCTGGATGAAGCACCATATTGTGCTTAGGCACAAACGCTCGTACAGCCATTTCTTCACAATAAACAAAACTATTAGATTCATTAAAAATCAATAAACTCGTTTAAATTCAAATCTGTTTTTATTTTGAACTTGTTTAAGTACAAAATCCAACACAATTAAATTTCTACAAGTTTAATAAAATTTAAATTAAATAATGCAAATAAAATATAGATTCGAATGTAACAGATTCGAATTGACCCTTTTCTAGTTTGATGGACAGATTCGAAGGTCCTAGTCTTCTCGAGTCTAATGACAGATTCGAGAAACCCCCTTGAACAGATTCGAACCGCCGATTTTATTCAAAGACCAAATCTCTTGATTTTAACCTTTTTGGACTTAGAAAATTACATTCATCAGTCCTACTAGTTACTAATCACAGATATATGCCTTTAATTTGACTGTTTATCGGTCCAAACTTGGTAATTTTGTAAAAACCCTATTTCGACCCTTAAACCTTCAAAAATCGATGATTTAGCATAAAATGGTGTATAAAACTCCATGAATCTTGTACAATCAAGTTGATTATACCTAGATACAGTAGTAGAATCGAACACTTTGGCAATAATCTCGACAAATTGTCGTTTATGAGAGAAACGGTACACTCGAGGATAGATTCGAAATCGCTGGCTTAGATTCGAGGAAGTAGATTCGAAAACAGTAAGAAATATATGACTTCACTGTTGACCTATATATACTACCAACCTTCGAATCTAAGGCCAACTCGAATCTACTGACAGATTCGAAGTCTGCCCAATTCGAGTCTGTCCTAAACTCGAAAACAACAAACACTTAGAAAAATTTCAAAATTTTTTTAAATAACTTCAACTTTTTCAACCTTTTTCTACGGTATTGTGTAACAAGATAAACTATGCCTAATCTTTTACCCTAAGCACACGATATTTCATGTAATGTTTATTTTATCCAACTCTGAATGAACCCTCAGTAATTTTTTGACCTTTTACCTAAGAAAAAATTAAACTAAAGTAAAATAAAATAAACTAAGATAAGTAAACCTAGAAAATTTTAAACTTGACTAAAAATTTAACTAAGACTTACGCTAAACTTATTAAAATTAACAACCTATGCTAAATTCTAAACAAAATATTTTTGATGAGTATAGTCTAAGAAAGGTTCAATCAGATAGCGATGTCTGATACTTACTTTCAGTACTTAAACTTTCACACTTAGGAATTTTTGATTCCTTTGATTGTTTGTCGTGACATACCTATTTAGCCGATTGTTGGTATTTTACCCCTCTAAACATTCTACATTTCGGAATATCCCTTGGCATTTTTATTTATCAGGAAATTATCTTACGTGACTCAGACATAGACATACTTTTATGATCAAGGCACACAGACAAAGATTCTAACTTGTTGGTATTTGCAAACTTTCTTTAAAAGACAAACATCGGACACAGGTCTGTATTTTCATACAACAAAGTGTCTTAGTTTGACTTAAGGTTTATTCTTAAAGTTAGCAAGACAGCGGTGACAGGTCTGTACTGACGTACAACAAAGCGACATATCTGCTAACCCGAATCTAAATAGAGACAACAGGTCTGTACTTACGTACAACAGAGTTGCATGTTTTCGACTCTCAGTTACATATGATATTTCTATTCTTTCCATTTTTAGATGTATTTGATGTTGCCATACATCCCCAGAAAGTTTGCATACCTCATTTAGACTCAATGTTTGTATGTCTTGTACATAAAAATTAAGACCGATTGGTCATACATCTAAGTTAGTGACACGCTTGACTTTTTCTAGAATATTTTATTAGCCTTGAGATTCCCTATATGTATTATGCCTACCAACACATCAAACTAAATAAAGTACAACACTTAGAATTTAGTTGCATTATGTGTGAAAGCCTAAACACTTAGAGTTTGTAACGACTGTGCTAATTTTCGTCACTTTGAACCTATGTATCTAAGACTTAACTCATTTTCTGATATTCTCTTTTTTTGTATTTTTATGATTTTCTCTCTTTTTTTCTTTTGTTTTTCATAAGAATTAAGATAACCTACTAACTTACTAAAAATAGAAACTTACTAAATATAGAAACTTACTAAAAATAGAAACTTTCCTAAATTAGCAGACTACTGTAAAGAAAGAAATACTACGACTATAAAAGAAAATAAGCTACTAATACTAAGGTCTAATTACTCTGGGTTGCGCATTCCATTCAGTTGAATTAAATACTCAAACCGTGACTTATCAAATGCTTTGGTAAATAAATCTGCATTATTATCTTCTGTTGCCACTTTTACCAATTTAATTAAATTCTTTTTAGCACAATCACGAATAAAATGATGCCTTATGTCTATGTGCTTTGTTTTACTGTGTTTAACTGGATTGTTAGTTATAGCGATAGTAGACTGATTATCTATCCTAATTGGAGTTTGAGTGTAAGCCAAACCGTAATCCTGCAATTGTTGTTGTATCCACAGAACCTGTGAGCAGCAACTACCAGCAGCAACATACTCGGCCTCGCACGTTGACACGGCTACCGATGTTTGTTTCTTGCATTGCCAGGATACCAATCTCCCTCCTAGGAACTGACAACCTCCAGTTGTTGATTTGCGCGTCAAGCTGCATCCTCCGTAGTCAGAATCCGTGAACGCCTCCAACTCTAGATCTCCCTCCGCCTGATACCAAAGTCCCAGCTTCGGTTTCGACTTGAGGTATCGTAGAATCCGCTTCACAGCTCTCATATGCATCTCCTTCGGATTCGCTTGAAACCTAGCACAAATACACACAGCAAACATAATGTCAGGTCTTGAAGCAGTTAAATACATAAGTGATCCAATCATGGCCCGATATAAAGTCGGATCCACATCAGTATCACTTTCAGTACCCGGCCCGAGATTATGATTCACTTGAATCGGCGTGCTGAAATGGGCAGACAACTTAGTTCCTTCCATCCCGAAACGTTCTAATATGTCATAGACATACTTAGTCTGATGGATAAACATCCCTTCCTTCTTTTGGTCAACTTGTAACCCTAAAAAGAAATTTAACTCTCCCATAGCACTCATCTCGAACTTGGACTTCATCACCATCTCGAAATCTTTGCACATCTGTTCGTCTGATGATCCAAAGATGATATCATCGACGTACACTTGTACCAAGATAAAGTGATCTCCCTTCCTCTTAACAAACAGAGTACTATCTATCCTACCCCTTTCAAAACCGTTCTCTAACAAATGGTTGGATAGAGTCTCATACCACGTCCTAGGTGCCTGATGCAATCCATATAGAGCCTTATCTAATCGATATACTCTATCAGGATATTTTGGATCTGTAAATCCGGGCGGTTGTTCTACGTACACCAACTCCTTCACTTTCCCATATAGGAAAGCACTCTTAACATCTAACTGATATACCTTAAAGCCCTTGAAGGAGGCAAAAGCTAGAAACAACCTAATGGCTTCCAGCCTTGCTACTGGTGCAAAAACCTCGTTGTAATCGATTCCCTCCTCTTGGTTGAAACCCTTTACAACTAACCTAGCCTTGTTGCGCGTGACTATACCCCGATCGTCTCTTTTGCACTTAAAAACCCATTTGGTTCCTATGGCAATCTCCCCTCGAGGTAATGGAACTAACTCCCACACTTCTAGTTTCCTAAATTGTGAAAGTTCTTCGTGCATCGCTTCAACCCAGGAGTTGTGCTTAAGTGCCATTTGCACATTCTTAGGCTCTACTTGCGATATGAAACATGAATAGAAACATGTGTGATATGCCTCGGAGTCGTTTATCATCGACAACAACACAGTGTTGTTATTTACACTACTCCGAGTCCTCACACCCTCGTTAGGATTTCCTATGATGCTTTCTAATGGATGGTTCTTGTTAATCCTAGAGGTCTCTATCTCATCAACCCTTAGATTATCTTCTAAGTTAGATCCTATTTCACCTAATGGGGGAACAGGCTCAACTTCTACATTTTCCTCCTCATGGATGTTTTCCTCAGAGTTGGAACTTGATGCTTGAGTCTGATTCTCAGTGATAGGTGCTTCTTGATCAGCAACTTCTGGAGATCTATCTATAGTCGCAGTAGGCTCGGATGTGGATTCAAACGTAGTCCTCGGAAAGATATGGCCATCGTCATTTAGGTGCAACGTCGCCATGTCTTTTTCGATTGTACCTGCATTATCATCCAAAGGAATGTTAAATGACTCAAATAACTTATCATAGTCAAATATCCATTCCGGACCAGTTTGGGGTTCATGTGTATAACTTGTGACTTCAATATTATACACAATCTCCACTGTACCATTTGTTTTGTTAAAACCCCGTTTGTTTGGTGAGTTAGGCACATAACATAGGAAGTATCCTTCGTCAGCCTTTTCACCAAACTTCGGTTGATGTTCTGTACGCAATAAAGTGCATGGTACCCCAAACGGTTCGAATCCAGTTAAATTAGGTGGCCGTTTACTCAAAATTTCATAGCATGTTTTGTTCAAAGATTTGACTGTAAGGACTCGGTTTAAAATATGGCAAGCGGTATTCACTGCCTCCCCCCAAAACATGGTAGGAAGCTTTGAATCCGAAAGCATAGTCCTTGCAGCCTCAATCAATGTTCGATTTTTACGTTCGGTGACCCCATTTTGTTGAGGTTCATATGGTGCATTGAATTGATGCACTATGCCCTTTGAAAGGCAATATACACCAATTACAGAGTTTTTGAATTCAGTCCCATTATCACTATGAATATTTTTAACCCTTGTTCCGTAGGAATTCTCCACTTGGTTTAAGAACCCGATAAGCTTGGAAGCCGTCTCGTCCTTTGTACCTAAAAAGAAAACCCATGAAAACCATGAGTAATCGTCAGTGATAACTAAACAAAACCAACTACCTCCTATACTCCATTTGTTGATAGGGCCGAAAAGGTCCATATGCAACAAATCGAATGTCGAGGATATCGAGTTCTGCTTCTTGGACTTGTGTGTCTTTTTATGTTGCTTTCCCTTCATGCACGGTAGACACTTGTCCTCGAACTGAAAGCTCTTCATAGGCACACCCTGCACCAGTCCATTTTTCGTTATGTAATTCATCTTCCTTAGGTGCAGGTGACCCATGCGTCTGTGCCACAGTACCGATTCCGTCTCCGAAGTTTTGGATAATAGACAGATTGCCCCCATCGAAGACTCCGGCTTGTTCATATCCAGCATGTACAAGTCATTCTTCCTTGGCGCCCGCATCAACACCCATTCTTCAGGAATCTTGAATCCCGGCTTTAGCACTAACGCCTCAGTGTCAGTAAATAACACTGAGTTCTTCTTATCACAGATTTGAGATACACTAATGAGATTGTGAACCAGTTTATCAACATGATAAACTTGGTCCAACTTGATTGTCCCATTAGTGACCACTCCGGTACCCGTGATATTTCCACCTTTGTTACCCGCGAATGATACGAATCCCCGATTTCCACCCTTGAAGTCTGTAAGCAAATCTCGTTCCCCTGTCATGTGCCTGGAGCAGCCACTGTCAACGAACCACTTGTTGTTTGGACCTGTGGTAATCTCCTGCACATGAAATAAAATAGGTTAGTTATCACGGGGAACCCAAGCCATGACTGACTTGGTAATACCATTCTCGTCCACATACTTGAACTCTTTAAAGTACCCATCTCGCCTTTCAGGTGACTTGGGCCTTTGAACCGGGTTCTGTTGTGGTGCCGAGTGATTTAAGTTCACTCTTTGCCTTGGAGTAGGCATTTGTTGTGGAGCTCAAGAATAATTCCTATTATATGGCATTTCGGACTGTGATCCCTGAGCTCTTACCGGTGCGTACTGTCTAACTGGAGTGTGAGACCTAACTGTAGTGTGTGACCTGCTAGGTGTTGTTCTCCTATAGACTTGTTGTGGTGCTGACCTAGATTGATTAATGACACGATTCGGTGAATTTGTCCTAATCACTTCCTTTGGTCCAACCTTAACCGATGTGTTTTTCACAACTTGTTTGGGGGCGGCCTGCACAGTTTTCTCGGTACTTTGAGAACTACTGGTGCTCGCCACACTGATTGAGGGCTTAACAGGTGTTGGATTCACTGTCTTAGGTGTAACATCTGCTTTCCTAAGCGGACAGTGAGAAGCAACATGCCCCTTCTCGTGACATCTGAAGCAAGACATCTTATCCATGGACTTTTTGTGTGTTCCCTTAGATCTAGGTGTCTCACTAGTGTCTATTTCCTTTAGTACATCTACGGTGTCTGGCTCATCGACCTGATCAGCCCAAGCAATTTTCTGTTTTCCTGCAGGTGTTTCACTGGAGGAAGACACAAATTTGACTTTCTTAACCTTGACTGTTGAGTCAGCCACCTTAGGTGTATTTTCCACTATAGGCTCTGGTGTCAGTGTAGGTAGGTCCTCTAAGTCTACTGACTTGTCAGTTTCTCCTGAGGCTGAGGCACATAGTTTGCATTGAAAGGTGGAGGAATTTCGTGAAATCCTAGACCTATGGGTTTTTTAGACTGTCTTTGGGCATCTAAAACTTTCCATAGGTTTAGGCTCGAATTCCTAAACTTCACCAACTTGCTATTTGCCTCTGCTACCTTTACCTTTGTTTCAGCTAGCTCTATGTCCTTGTCCTTAAGACTTTTGGTCAAGGCTTCTACGTGTTCATACATTAGCTCTATCCTAACACACTGCTCACTGACTTTGTCTTTTAGAACTATGACGTCTTGAGCATCAGCCTTAAGCTTTTCTTTAAGATCTTGCTTGATATCGTTTAGGCTAGCATTTTCAATTTTTAAGTTCTCATTTTGAGCAGATATGGTTTTATGTGATTCTAGGACTAGCTTTAACCTATCGTTAGAATTAACACATAACGCACATAATTCACAAAAGAGAGAATAAGTCAGACTAACCTTTGAGTTATCAGATTCCACGTTGGCCATCTGAGCAGCAAACTCCAGCACTGTCTGATCATTCGCCTTCTCTACCCACATCGGACTGCTGTCCCGTGTGGTCTGCTCGTCCCCATCACATCCAGTTTCTGTGACTTCAGCCATGAAGGCTCTAGCATTCGACTCAGGATGTGAACTCCAGTCATAGGTTCCATCTAGCTGTCTGTCTGAAGTGACATTGGATAGTAGACCCGCTAGATTGGCTTGACCAGATGATGAACTTGGAAGGTATCGTTGTTGGGACTGATTTTGGAACTGTCCCTGATGCTGACTCTGCCCTTGGTATGACTCCACTTTCGGTCTCTGACACTCCCTGGCGAAGTGTCCCAGTCCTTGACAGTTGTAGCATTTTACCTTGGACTTATCAAACCCTATCCCCTTATTATTTATTTGCAAATTCCTCCCAGTTCTTTTAATGAATCTCTTAACCCTCTGGGTTACCATGGCCAGTTGCCATTTAAGATCCATTTCCTCAAGATCATCAGGGTCTACCTGATCGTAGTCTTCGTCCCAGAGAGCAGGATCGTTAATCTTCCCTTGAACACAATTCTCGTATGCGGCCACAAAAGAAGCAAGCAGATTCAAATGTTCTTCTGCAGATTTTGCGCTCATGGGCATCTTCTAATAGCTCTGAGATGTCGATGCCTGTTGGACTTGAGGCTGTGGTTCTTCCGATCTACCTAATCCTAAGAACGCGCGATTCAATGTGTCATCAGTCTCTGCTGGTGACGACGTTTCTCTCGTGAAAAACGCTGTAGCAGTCTTCGGTTCGGCTGTCACTGAAGGCTTTGTTGTCTTTCCAAAATACATTGCTGGATTCTGGACTTGTTCGTAATCGGTTTCGGCCTTCAGTAGCTCGAAGTGATATGCCCGCAACGTTCCCACAATATCATCCAGAGATTGAGTGTAGTACTTGTCCTCATTCAGCTTAATCATTGCCACGTACATAGCCCATTTGGCTGGTAAGGCATCAAGAAGCTTGTTGTTATTGTCAGTGTCGGTAAACTCAATCCCGTGGCTATCAAGTTCCGTCAACAAGTGATAAAACCGGGTGATGATGTCATCCAGCTGTTCATCCTTTAACGCCTAGAAAATGGTGAACTGTTGTTTCAACAGCTCAGTACGCTTTCTACGAACCCTAGGATTTCCCTCACACCGCTTTTCTAGAGACTCCCAAAGTTCCTTAGATGTCTTCTGAGTCCTAAATGTGTGTAGAATATCCTGCGGCAACGCCATTCGAATTAGCGAGAAAGCTTTGTTTTCGGCTTCATACAATTTCTTGTCATCCTCCTTCATCATTTGGTATGACAAGACTTTCTGACGGCCTTCTACTTCTGAGACTGGTGGAATATACCCTTCGTTGATGCACACCCACATGCGCATGTCATTAAAACGCACGAAATCGGTAAACCGATCTTTCCACCAGTAATAATCCTCGACCTTCATCAGCTTAGGCGGTGCGTTTGCCTTCCCGACCTCGTGGTCCATTTCTAGGAATTTCTGAAGATTAGACATCTTTTCGAAAGTAATGAATTGAACTTAATTAATTTAATTCGAAACTAATGTGAATTAATTATTTCGAATCTAGGTAGATTCGAATGTAATCAGATTCCAATTTATTTGGGATTAAATTCGATTAAGTGTTATAATTCAATTAAACTCGAAATTATGTCAGATTCGAAAGTCCTTAGATTCGAAGGTCAGCAAACTCGAAGCAACAGCAGATTCGAACCCCTATTCGAAACTAAGTTAAACTTGAATTAAACTCGAAACTAAGCTAGACTCGAGACCCTATTCGAATGAAGCACAAACTCGAAATAGATTCGAAACCCTCTGTAACAGACTCGAAAGGAGCAGATTTTGGTTAGACTCGAGACTAAAGTGTAACCCTAATTACCCCTATTAGATTCGAGTGCCGCAAACTCGAAAAACGGCTAACACTTTGATTTTTTAACGTTTTTCAGATTAAACCAGTATTTTTCTAACGAAAAATACTGATTTCGACCAAAAACGTGAAAAACCACAAAGTGTTTTCCGAATAAGAATTTGCTAAGCTTGAAAATACGTTTTTGAGAGAAAAACCGTCCAACTAGCGTCAAGAAACCTAGAATGTATCAAGATGAACATGAAGAACACCAAGAACACTCTGTAGGCTCTGATACCACTTGCAAGGTCTACCACTACGAGATCTATCTAGACGCGGAGCCGTCAACGAGTGCGGAATCCTCGTTAACGGGTAGAGGGAAACAACTCTCAACTACGAAACACGGAGACTATCAGAGGCTGAACAAACGACACACGAACGATCCTACGAACTGATTCTCTCCGAAAGAACACACACCAAGCTGATAAACTCGAGATCGCTTATTGCTTAATCCCTCACGAATTCTGCAAAAAGTCTGATAATATCTCGAGTCTATCCCTAATTATAGACCCTGAACTTTATCTTTGTACTCTATGTTTGAACTTCTTGTAATACGTTACATCAAGTTCAAACACACAAACACTAATAAATATCAACCATACATAAACATATACATCAAAACACTCGATAATTCTCAATATTCTGAATATTACTTAAACCAAAATGTTAGATCGCTTAGACTGCTATCGTCACATAGGGTGTACCAACACCTAGAAAACCAAAGCCTAAAACGTTTTGGAGCTTGGTAAAAAACAACGTCAATGTAGGCCGAAAAACCTCCGAAAAACCTCCGAAAAACCTGGAAAATTATATATATATATATATATATATAAACTTGACGTTTTAAGCGGGTTTTATTTTTAAACTTGTAATGTTGGGTGATTTAAGACGTAAAGATCTTAAAATATATATATTATCATATATTAGAGATATTAAGTCCTTATTATCATTTAGGACTCGATTAAACTCACTCGGTGCATCATCCATCCACTTTCGCTAAATAGCATTTTTCGCTCGTTTTTGCCATCACACGCTCGGTGAGTCCTCATAGCCCCTATTTTCACACTGTTATGTTTTGGGGTTGAAATACATGCTTCATTTTTATATGGACACGAAAACAACTTCCTTTCTATTATGTATTACACACGTGGTTCCATCAGCCCTTATATCATCAACAGTTAATTGCATTTATTTGTAAGCGCGAATATATTGTGTATAGATCTATCGGGAGTCATGTCTCCCACTCGGGTTAGTCGGGTCGGCTAACAGCGAGTGCATATATATTCAACACACGGTATTACATATGGGAATACTGCACAGGGCAAACTCATTTTAATTAAGCTTCGGTTGCATGATGGTTTATATGTAATACATAACATGGAATCTATGATTTTATGAATTCAAACTCTACTACTGTTGTCCATACAAGTCAGATTTACGTGTAAACCTATGAGCTCACCAACAATTTTTGTTGACGCATTTTAGCATGTATTTTCAGGAATTTAAGGCAAGTATGCCTTCGGACGTATTTACTTTCAAGCTTCCGCATCCATGGAGTCGCATGCATATACAAAATTTACGGAGATTTAGCAGCATTATTTTTGATATTTTAATTATGTAATTAAATCTCTGTATTGTACGAACTTCATTTCTCATATCAGACTATGTAAAACATTGCTATATTTTAAAGTTTTAAATGATGTATTTTAAAAACATCCATATAGTGGTCGTTCGTTATGATTATGGTTATGCTTCCGCGACGTCGCGCTTTGTTGCCAACCGAGGTAACGGGGTGTGACATTTATGAATTTACATAAAAAGGGAAATACAATAATACATTCTAAATACTTTTATAAAAAAAATAAAAACCAAAATACATCATTTTTAAACCATAAAAATCAGCCAATAAAAAGGGGAACACACTTTTGTGTCCTCTTTGACTTTCCTTAAAAATATTGAAAACAATTCCTCACTTTTTCTACTTTTCCAACATGTTGGTAAAGTGTTAAACACCACCTTTTCTTTCATCATTTGCAAGACCAATTCTCTTCTATAAATAGAGGACTCATTTCTCATATCATTCACACTTTGAAAAATCAAAATCCTCTGATCTTTTCTCTCAAAAAAATCGGCTAAGAGCAACCAAGAACACCGAAGTTGCATCTTTTGATTCTTCAAGTTCTTCAAGTGTTTCTTTGTTGCAACAATTCAAGAACTCAACTCCTACTCATTTGCATTCTTTTAATACATCAATGTAAGTAAAAACTACCTTATTACTTCTTTTATTTAAGTTGTTACAAGTCTTGCAAAATATATATAATCACCAACAACAAGAAGTTTCATAAAAGCTCAAGTTTATAAATCACTAGTTTTGTTTTTAAGTTGTTTTCTTCAAATGTGTTTATAAATATATAAACACATCATATAAGTGTAAATATTATGAAAACAAGTGATGTATATGTGTTTTATAACTTTTATACAAGTAGTCTTTGAATAAACAACAAGAATCACTAGTTATTTCAAGTTTATAAATTACGGATTTTCGGCAGAAAATTTACACCGACTTTGAAAAATCATAACTAATTCATAACTTAACAAAATGAGTTAATTCTTGTCCCAAAAGTTAGATCTATGTCTTAACTATAAATCAGGAAGTTTTCATAATTTATTTTGGAGTTTAAGACCCCCAGAAATTATTTGGGAAACCGAAAGTTTGACGGCTCAAAAATGGCCAACATAGGGTTTTCAACAAACTTTTTCCCCAACCTAAACATCTCGAAAAATGGCCATTCTTGACTTTAAAAATCCATTGTATTCATTAGTTTAATGTCCAAGAAAACCAAAGTCTAAATTGTTTTGGAGCTTAGTCAAAAACAGCCTCAAAGTAGGCCGAAAAACCTTCAAAAAACTGGAAAATTATATATATCTATATATATATATATATATAAACTTGACGTTTTAAGTAGATTTTATTTATAAACTTGTAGTGTTGGGTGATTTAAAACATAACAACATTTATACATACATATTATCATATATGGGAGTTATTAAATCCCTTATATCATTTAGAACTCGGTTAAACGCGTCTGGTGTCATCACTCATCAACAACGAAAATCGTTGTTTTTACGATCATTTTGCCATCAACATGCGGTGAGTCTTCATAGCCCCTATTTTCACTATATATTGGGGTGGAAATACATGCACTGTTTTCATATGGACGTCAAAACAGTTTATTTCATATATGTATTACATGTGTGGATCTATCAGCCCTCAAATCATGAACCGTTAATTACATTTATTTGTAAGCGCGAATATATTGTGGATAGATCTATCGGGAGTCATGTCCACAATTTGGGTTACTTCGGCTCAGCTAACAGCGGGTGCATATATATTCAACACACGGTATTACGTATGGGAATACTGCATAGGACAAACTCATTTAATTAAGATTCGGCTGAATGATGGTTTATGTAATACATACACGGAATTTATGTTTTATAAATTCAACTCATCTGATAATGTCCATACAACTGGTCTTTTCGCGTAAACCTATGAGCTCACCAACAATTTGTTGACGTATTTTAGCATGTATTTTCAGGTGATTAAGGCATGTGCATTCATCGGAAGCATTCCAAGGCTTCCGTTCATTTTGGAGTTGCATAATTTTCAAACTCGGAGATTTATTTGCATTTTTCCTGACAAACTAAATTGTGTATTCAAATCTTGGTATTTTAAGAACTACTTACGTTGTATTTTGGTTATGTAAGATAATATTTATATTTGAAGTTAAATCCATGTATTTTTTAAAACGTCCATATAGTGGTCGTTCATTATGATTATGGTTACGCTTACGTGACGTCACGTTTCGTTGCCAATCGGGTTAACGGGGTGTGACAGATTGGTATCAGAGCCAGGTTATAGTGAACTAGGTTGCATTAGTACCTTGACTATAACTGTTACAAAAACTAAAGTTTCTTAAAAACTTTGAACATATATATGGACCCTGATGACATAACATGTCAAACTATACGGTCGTTATACTTTTTGACCCTGATGATGAACTCGCACCCATGGAACAAGGAAGCCAAGGTGACACTAAGATGTACTTTGGATCGAAGACCCACCCAGCCCCAATCAATGACGAGGTAGAGGACCCGTCAGAACAAGAGGGGGGCAACTGTGGCCCTGAAGCTCAAATTGCTCCACCATCACCACCATGTATTCCATCCTACACCCTATTCAGGAGCCATCCGAAGGGACCATTGAGGAAGTTCACCCCTCAGAAAAGGGTGTGACTGGCACAACGGGAGTATATCCCGGTACTTGCCCATCAGCCAAGCCCGCCGTCGTAGCGACAGGCGAACGTAAGACAGTGGGGATGGATGCCTCACACTCTCCAAGAGTGGAGAAACGAGGAAGGGATCCAAAACCAGTTTGAAGTCAGAACACCATCTTCCTCTCATGTGCCGACACTTACCCCGAAACATACATAACAAACAATGCCTCTGTTGGTGGCAAGGGCCGCCAGACACGATCTCCAACTCTGACAAATCCACCAGGGGGTCGATGAGACCTCTGCAAGGATTAAGTAGGAGGCAACACTACAACATACATTAGGCCAACCAGAATACCTAGGCGATCCATCAAGACGGAACCGACGAATTATGACGGAGCTTAGCAGAGCGCAAAGCCGTAATGCAGAGCTAACCCAACAACTTAACGCACTGAAGTACGATAAGGCACCTCATACTTGGTACCCTTCTACCTGTTTATAGTATATCTCTAGGTTTTTACTATCAGATGTACGTAACGCTTGAAAATTCATCGAAAAATCCCGACCATATCATATACAAAGATTAGGTATCAAGAACTTTAATAAGGAATTAAGTTTTAATTACAACTCTGCGTATGAGGAGATAAAGCTATGGCTATCTGCCTAAGAAATATCAAACCCATAGACTTATCCTCTTACCCCGTTAGATACCACATATGCATTTCTACTATTTGATACTAGTGCTGATAGGAGCTTTATATCAGTAAGTACAGTAAGAAGATAAATTCCATTCTTACACCATTAAGTGTCACTTATGCTATTAAGGTTGATGACAGTAAGACGCGTAAGACAAATAATATAAGTCAAGCATGCTCCTTAGAATTTGTAGGCCGACTCTTTAAAACAGACTTGATGCCCGTCAAACTGAGAAGTTTTGACGTGGTCATAGGCATGGATTGCCTATCGAAAAATCGTGCGGAAATAGTGTGCAACAAGAAGACGGTTCCTATACCTTTAACCAATAAGAAGGTCCTTAGTGTACAAGGCAAAGCAAGGAATACCAAAGTATGCATCATCTCTAGCATCAGGACCCTGAAGTGTTGAAAGAGAGGGAGCCAAAGGAAAAGCGGCTTGAAAATATTCTCATTATTTATGGTTACCCCAAAATTTTTCCAGAACACTTACCTGAACTCCCAACATCAAGGTAGCTCAAATTCAAAAATCTATCTAGTATCAGGTGCGATACCAGTGGCTCGAGCACCATGTCAATTAACCCCATCAATAGTGTAAGAATCGTCCAACCAATTGTAGGAGCTCTTAGATAAAAGGTTTATCAAACCGAGTTCCTCGCTTTGGAGGAGCTCTAGTTTTGTTCAAAAAGAAGAAGGATGGAACCCTCAGAATGTGCATCAATTACTGAGAGCTAAATAAGATAAAAGAACCGATACCCACTTCCAAGGATCGATGACTTGTTTGACAAACTCCTAGGATCAAGCTTCTATTCGAAGATCAACCTGAGGTCTAATTATCATCAAATTAGAGTCTGCAAGGAAGATATCCCGAAGACAGCCTTCAGATCCTGTTACGATCATCATAAATTCATAGTAATGCCATTTGGATTAACCAATGCCCTAACAACATTCATGGACCTCATAGATCGGGTGTGCAAACCTTAGTTAGTCAAATTCGTGACTGTCCTTGTGAATGACATCTTAAGGAGGAGCACGAGCAAACATTTAAGATTAATTCTAGACTTGTTGAAGAAAGAACAACTATATTCCAAGCTTTCTAAGTTTGACTTTTGGCTAAGATGGATGAAATTTCTCGGTCACGATCAATAGTAAAGGAATCCAAGTTGACCCTGCAAAGATCGGGGCTATCATGAATTTGTCAACTCCTAGAACCTCCATAAAGATACGACAGTCCTTAAGACTTGCAACTTATTATAAGCAATTATCAAAAATTTCTCAAAGATCACCAGAGCTTTAACAAAACTGACCCGAAAAGACATTAAGTATGATTGGGGCAAGGATCAAGAGACATCATTCAGTTATTAAAGCAGAAAATGTGCAGTGCGCTTATTTTGTCCCTACCCGAGAGAAGCAAGAAATTTGTAGATTACTGTGACGTTTCACACAATGGGTTGATATAGAAAGATAGGGTCATAGCTTATACTTCATGAAAACTTAAAGTTCACTAGGTGAATTACACAACGCATGATCTAGATCTTGGAGCAGTAGTGTTTATCCTTGGAGACATTAGTTGTACGGTATGAAGTGTATTGTATTCACAGACCATAAGAGCCTCCAACACATCTTGAATCAGAAAGTGTTGAATATAGGTAGAGTCGTTGGATGGTGCTATTAAGTGATTAAAACTGTGAAATTATTTATAACTCGGGGAAAGCTAATGTGGTTGCAAATGCTCAGAGCCGAAGGGAACGAGCTAAGCCGTAAAGAGTACAAACCCTAGTTATAACCATTCAACCAAACCTTCCTTCCTTAGTTCATGATGCACAAGTAGAAGTTGTTAAGGAGGAAAATATTAAAAATGAAGCCCTGCACGGAATGAATAAATAGTTTGGGATAAGGGCTAATAATAATAGATATTTCATGAATAGAACCTGATTACTCTGTTTGGTGGAATAAGAATGCTGGTTATGGATGAAGGACACAAATCAAGATATGTCGTTCACCCCGGATCCGATAAAATGTATCATGACCTCAAGGAGCTATACGGGTGGCCTAACATGAAGGCTGACATTGCCACATATGTCAACAAATTCCTAACATGCTCCAAAGTTAAGACAAACATCAGAAACCATTTGAGTAATAGTCGACCACCTAACAAAATCCACGCATTCCTACCAATCAAGGAGAACAACAGAATGAATAAGCTAGTCCAAACATACCTCAAGGAAGTCGACTCCGGACACGGAGTGCCTATTATAATCATTTCGGATACGGATAGCAGATCTACATCTAGGTTTTTGGCAATTATTACAACAAACTTTGGATACAAACTTGGACATAAGTACCACCTATCACCATCAGACCGATGGTCAAAATGAAAGAAAGCTTCATACCGTATAACCTATGTTAAGAGTCTGTGTAAAGGATTTTGGGAAGTGTTGGGATACTCATTTGACTTAGTGGAATTATCGTATGAGCATTAAAGCTGCTCCATTTGAGGCACTTTATGGGCAAAAGTGTCGGTCACCACTTTGTTGGGCTGAGGTAGGAGATAGCCAGATCACTGGACCCGAGATCATCCAAGAGACTACAGAAAACATAGTCCAGATTTGGAACCGATTAAAGATCGCACAGGATCGATAGAAAAGCTATGCAGATGTTCAACGGAAGGATTTGGAATTCTAGGAGGGAGATCAAGTAATGCTGAAAGTCTCGCCATGGAAAAGCCTAATCCGTTTTGGGAAACGAGGAAAACTCAATCCTCGTTATATCGGACCATTCAAGATTTCCAAAAGAATTGGCCCGGTAGCCAACCGACTCGGGAGTCATGTCCCAGTAATAAACTTGACGTTTCAAGTTTATAAATAAAATCCACTTAAAATGTTGTTATATAAATCCAATCATATGCGCCATCTAACTGTTTGTTAGATATCACATTAGTAACTAAACCAGCCACTGAACCCTGATTCCATAATCTCTGATTCGTTGAACTGGCTGAATACTAACGTCCTGTGTTTTGATGATTATCCATCTTAGGTCTTTGACACTCTCTTGCAAAGTGTCCTAACCCCTGACAGTTATAACACCTAACTTTTGACTTATAGAATCCTACATTGTTCACACTTGCTCCACTTGACTTATCGAATCCTACACTGTTCTTTTCATGAACCTCTTCAATCTCTGTGAGACCATAGGCAATTGCCATTGTAGGTCCATTTTCTCCAGGTCATCCGAATCCACCTGATCATAATCTTCTTCCCATAGAGCTGGATCGTTTATTTTCCCTTGAATACAATTCCCGTAAGCTGCTACAAACGATGTTAGAAGCTTTAGTTTCTCCTCTGTAGTTTTAGCACTCATTGGCATTTTTGTGTATCTCTGAGATGATGATCCTGAAGTAGATGCCTGTGGTCGATCATTCGGATTTGAAATAACCAGAAAGGCCCTACCATAAGATTCTTCTGCTTCTTTTGGAATGCCCTCTTGTTCTCCAGAATAAAATGTTGTGGCTTCAGACTTAGGTACACTAGAGTTAGATGGTTTAGATTTACCAAAGTACATCTCAGGATCTTGTTCCTGATCATACTCCATCTCCTTCTTCTGTATCTTAAAGTTATAAGCCCTCACAACTCCAATAACTTCTTCTAGAGTGAGGGTTCCTAGTTTCTATTCATCATGCTTTATCAACGCAGTGTACATTTCCAACTTTGATGGTAACGCATCTAGAAGTTTCTCGATCTTTTCGGATTCTTGATACTCAACCTTGTGTTTATCAAGCTCGGTTAACAGATGATATAACCTTGTGACAATCTCATCCAAGTTCTTATTCTTCAGACCCTTAGTGATCGCAAATTGTTCTTTTAAGAACACAGTTCTCCCCTTCCTCACCCGTGAATTTACCTCATACCTCTTCATAAATTTTCTTGTCCTCATCCTTCATTTGTTGATAGGAAAGAACCTTCATCCTGCCCTCGAGCTCTTGTGTAGGGGGAACATACCCTTCATCTATGCATATCCACATACACATATCGTTAAAACGAGCAAAGTTTGCAAACCTATCTTTCCACCAATAATAATATTCAATCTTCATAAGCTTAGGTGGTGAATTTGATTTGCCCACCTCGTGATCCATTCCCAATAACTTATGTATAGTTCACATTCTCGTAAAACTTTTGTTCACGAACTTCAATTATTTAATTTTTAAAATAAATTTAAACCAAGTTCGTAAGGACTTAGCCTTGATAAGCTCATACGAACTTAGCTAAGAACTTATCCCTGATAAGTTCTTACGAACTTAACATAGAACTTATCGCTGATACGTTCTTACTAACGTAGCTTAGAACTTATCCTTGATAAGTTCTTACGAACATAGCTTAGAACTTATCCGTGATAAGTTCTTACGAACATAGCTTAGAACTTATCCCGGATAAGTTCTTAGAGGAGCGTGTCTTACAAGTTCATGTCTGACAAGTTCGTGGAACCCTAAAAATACCCCTAATTCAAGCGCCGCACGTACGTGAAACGGCAAAAAATTCGATTTTTTTAAAATTTCAGATTAAACCAATGTTTTTAAGATTAAAAACACTGATTTCTACTGAAAAGATGAACTAATATGAATTTTTCCCGTAATCTTGCTTGTAGAACTCTTAAACCTTCGAAGATACTTAATTTATCCGAAAAAAACGTCAAGAAACCAAAGAACGTGTGTCGAAACGTGAAGAACACAAAGAACACTCGCTATGTCTCTGATTCAACTTGTAAGGTCACCTCTGTCACGGATCTAATCTTGACGCGACGCCATCCAACGAGTTCGGAATCCTCGTTAGTGGGTTAACGAATCGATGACGCACGGAAACCGGAGACGAACACTATGATAGCTAATACAACGAACGACCCGACACAGTGTATTTCTCCTAAACACTCTCAGAAATCACTTCTAGCTCGTGCGTGCACGGATACAAGCTCTGAAACTCAATTTCACAAAAGACTCTTAACCCGGATGCTCTGTTTGCTCTAAAGTTAGACAGAACCTCTGAGTCGTCCAAGAATTTTTGAATTTAAAAAGATAAGTTCATTATATAGCCGATAATTTCGTGTAGACGCTCCTCATGAACTTATTTCACCTGTTAGAACTTATCTTCACCTGTTAGAAGTTATCTTCACCTAGAACATATTTTCATCTAGAACTTATTTTCACCTAGAACTTATTCTCACCTAGAACTTATTCCTAGAACTTATCCTAGAACTTATCCTTAGAACTTATTCCTAGAACTTATTCCTAGAACTTATTCCAAGAACTTATCCTAGAACTTATTCCTAGAACTTATCTTAGAACTTATTCCTAGAACTTATTCCTAGAACTTATCCTAGAACTTATCCTTAGAACTTATCTCTAGAACTTATCTCTAGAACTTAACATGAAAATGTGGATATCATACACAATCATGATGTCAATAATAAAACTAGACTGATGTCGTCACACCGGATGTACCGACAGACTCCCCCTTGACGATAACTTCTAGTTGTTGTTCATTGATCGCAATAGACTACCAGATTAAGAGATTATGAATACCGAAACTAGACAGCTATTGTCACATCGAGTGTATCAACAGGCAACTTTGTGATAAAGGACTTGAGGTATCCTTCAAAGCTACAAGATGCAGTATTCGATCTTCAACGAGCAAGGAGATACTTGCCAACACTCGAAGGTCTAACTTATAGACCATCGATCTATCTAATGTCAAGGTCAACAAGACAATATGTCTTCTTTCCAAGGCCTCATCACAACAGTCTTGGTTATGGCACAAGAGATTCTCTCATCTGAATTTGAAGAACATAACCAAGCTCGTATCTAACAAACTCGTCAGAGGTTTACCGGAACTGAAGTTCGAGAAAGATGAACTGTGTGCAGCCTACGAAAAGAGTAAGATCAAGAAAGTCTCACAAAAAAAAGCCTGTCCCCAACACAAGCAAACCTATGGAGCTCATCCACATGGATTTGTGTGGTCCGATGCGCATTCAGAGCATCAATGGAAAGAAGTATATACTGGTGATGGTCAACAATTTCTCATGCTACGCTTGGGTAAAGTTCCTACGCATGAAAAACCAGACACCAGAACTGATCATCTTGTTTCTAAAGCAGACCCAAGTGAACCTCCAACTTAAAGCCCAAACCATCCCAACGGACAACGGTACCTAGTTCAAAAACAAGGAGTTAGCCGACTTCCTAGATTCCGCTACCAGATTTCCTCAACAGAATGGAGTCGTAGAACGACGGAATCGAACTCTGGTTGAAGCAGCTCGTTCCATGATCACCTACTTAAAGATACCTCTACACTTCTGGGCTGAAGCCGTGGACACTGCGTGCTACACTCAAAACCGATACATCATTAACAAACGATTTGGCAAAAAAACCCTATGAGATTATTAAAAAATGTGCACCTAATGTCAAACACTTCCTTGTTTTTGGTTGCAGGTGCTTCATCCTAAACGACAAAGATAATCTCGGTATGTTCGACACCGAAGGAGATGAAGTAGTATTCATCGGATACTCAAAGAACTCAGCCTCCTACCGGGTGTACAACAAACGGACTAAAACAGTTGATGGGAGTGAGAACATCACATTCAATGATTTAGCCGAGTCCGAGAACGTTTCTGAACACGTCAGTTCAGATTTGACTCCTCAGCAATCGTCTGAACCTACTCAGACGTCATCTGCATCCACCTCTGCTACGCCAATCGGAGAAGATGATCTAGACCTAGACTCTCTTTTTCATTTATTGTATCCACATTCTAAGTCTGTGCCTAACTCTTTTCTGAAATGTGATGCAGATACAAATGAAGTCAGTCCAAGCTCTCCTACCCTTGACAAATCTGAGCCCACACCTACTGACAGTTCACCAACATCTCCCAAATCCCAAACCGGTTCTACTATTCCTAACCTGAGACCGGATATAGGCCAAAAACCTTCGACACCGGTTGATGCTTCCCAAACCGACTCAAACCCATCTGAATCTTCCCAATTCGTAGAAGACATCATACCGCTTCTACACAAGTGGATTTTATCCCACCCTGAATCTCAAATCATTGGGGATAAATCCGCTACGGTTCGAACCTGAAGAGTTACCAATGCCGAATGCTTATTCGCTGCCTTCCTGAGCAACATAGAACAAACAACCATAACCGAAGCTCTACGAGATCCAGACTAGGTGAACACAATGCAAGATGAGTTACATCAGTTAGAACACCTACGCGTCTAGAGGTTAGTACAATGAGCAAAGGATCGGTCCATCATCGGCACAAATTGGATCTTCAAGAACAAACGAGACGATAACGAAATTGTTATTCGAAACAAAGCGAGACTCGTGGCAAAAGGGTATTGTCACACCCCGTTACCCCGGTTGGCAACGAAACGTGACGTCGCGGAAGCGTAACCATAATCATAATGAACGACCACTATATGGACGTTTTCAAAAATACATTGATTTAATTTCAAATATAAATATTGTCTTACAAAACCAAAATACAGCATAAGTAGTTCTTAAAATACCAATATTTGAATACACAATTTAGTTTGTCATTAAAAAAGCAAATAAATCTCCGAGTTTGAAAATTATGCGACTCCAAAAAGAACGGAAGCCTTGGAAGGCTTCCGATGAATGCACATGTCTTAATCACCTGAAAATACATGCTAAAATACGTCAACAAATTGTTGGTGAGCTCATAGGTTTACGCAAAAAGACCAGTTGTATGGACATTAGCAGATGAGTTGAATTTATAAAACATAAATTCTGTGTATGTATTACATAAACCATCATGCAGTCGAAGCTTAACTAAATGAGTTTGTCCTGTGCAATATTCCCATACGTAATACCGTGTGTTGAATATATACGCACCCGCTGTTAGCTGAGCCGAAGTAACCCAAATTGGGGACATGACTCCCTATATATCTATCCACAATATATTCGCGCTTACAAATAAATGCAATTGACAGATTATGATTTGAGGGTTGATGGATCCACACATGTAATACATATATAAAATAAACTGTTTTGATGTCCATATGAAAACAGTGCATGTATTTCCACCCCAATAGATAGTGAAAATAGGGGCTATGAAGACTCACCACATGTTGATGGCAAAATGATCGAAAAAACGACGATTTTCGTTGTTGATGAGTGATGACACCGGACGCGTTTAACCGAGTTCTAAATGATATAAGGGATTTAATAACTCCCATATATGATAATATGTATGTATAAATGTTGTTATGTATTAAATCACCCAACACTACAAGTTTATAAATAAAATCCACTTAAAATGTCAAGTTTATATATATATAATTTTCCAGCATATGATTGGAATACACATCCAGAGGAGTATACTAGGGCTTTCATGGCCGAAGTGACAGAAACGGATATAGGAGCAGAAGAGGAAAAGAAAGAGGATACGCAACAGTCTGATTCAGATCCTTTGGTGCTGGAAATTACTGAGGAGCTAAATACTTTGGAGTTTGCAGCTCAGATGGCCAACATCAAATCTGATCGGAAAAAGGTAATTCTGAACATTTCTACTTTTCATGATTTATGTGTTTTATGTATTACTTTGAATGATCAATTGAACTTTGTACTAGAAACACATTCATCTATGACTGTTCAAATTCAATCGTTAAAATCAGATAATGCTAATTTATTAGACATTAAGGAAGATCTTCAGGAAAAACTGAGAAATGATGCTCAAGATTTGATAGTTCTAAATGACAAACTTATTGAACAAAGTGTCAGGAATGAACTAATTGATGAGCATGTAGAGTCACTGACCAAAGAGATCTCTTTTAAAGATATGTAATTAGCTGAGTCTAGGGCTAAGGTTGCTGAGGCAAATAACAAGCATGTACCTAGTCCTCAGGATGACACCAAGGATACGGTTATATCAGAGCTAGTCAAGGTAACTGAGTCTTCTAAAGTATCTTTAACTACTCCTCAGGTTAGGAAAATGGTACTGTGTGTGCAGTCTAGTTGCAAGCTAAAACTAGAAGAAGATAAGATTGCCAGTATTAATAACAAAGGTGAGTTAGACCATGCAGTTGATACCAACAATCAGGACATTAGTAAGACACCTAGATCAAAGAGTGCCTATAAGAAATCTATTCACAAGATGTCTTGCTTTAAGTGTCATGGGAAAGGACATGTCGCTTCAGGTTGTCCCTACAAGAAGCCATAGTCTTCACTAAACATAAGAAAACAAGAGCAGCAATCCTTAAAAAAAATGCCTAGTGATATGAGCTTGAGTAGTTCTCAAAATTTCTGAGAAGAAGTGAAGTGTGATGTCACGTCTAGGTAGATGACAACCAGTAGTGTCTCTCAGACAAAATGAAGGACTTAGGAATAATTCACCGAATAGATTCACTAGTCAATCAATGTCTGGTCCCCAAACCATCGTTAGGAATAATACACCTAAAAGGAGTCACACTCTAGTTAGGTCTAATTCTCCTAATAGACATAAGACACCAGGTAGAGCCCAAAATTATCAAACTGCGATGTATTATAACAGAAATTATTCAAGGGCTGAACCGCAAAGATGAACCCAAAGGTTTAGAGTGAACGTTAATCACTCGAGTCCACAACATGTTCTTGATCAAATGCCCAAGTCACCTGAAAGGAGAGATGGGTATCTGAAAGAATTCTAGTTTGTGGATGAGGATTGTATTACCCGGTCAGTCATGGCTTGGGTTCCCCGTGATAACTAACTTGTCTTGCTTAGTGTGTAGGAGTTAACTACAGGTGCTAATAACAAATGGTTTATAGGAAGTGGTTGCTTTCGACACAGGATAGGGGTACAAAGGAAGGACAGGGGTACAAAGGATGAAACAACAGGCATGTTGATTGGGTCCTTAGACCAAGTGGAGAAGTCTTACGGGAAAATGGTAAAGTGTGGTAAGTGATATAACAATGTTGGTAAAAACAATTTTGCGAATCTAGTCACAAAAGCATTTCATAGATCACACTTTAAGTTGTTAGTTCGACTAAATGAGATGTGAAATCTAGAGTAACCTGACCTCAGTAGATTTTTCTTTCATATTTAATGTTTTTTTTAAGTTTTTAGTTTATCTTATTACTTACTGTACTTAAAAGAGAAAAGCAAAAGAAAAAGAGAGAAAACCATAAAAAAAATCTCAAAAAAAGGAGAATATCGAAAAATGAGAAAAGTCTTAGAGTCATAGGTTCAAAGTGACGAAATCTAACACAGTCTGACAAACTCTATGTGTTAAAATTTCACACATAATGCACTAAAACTCTAAGTGATATACATGTTCTTGTCTGATATGTTCCTAGACATAATACATGAAGGATTTCCGTAAAGCTAATAAAATAATCAAGAAAATGTCATATGTGTAATTAACTTAGATGTATGACCAAAAGGTCTTAATTTTTAGGTTAGAGACATACAAACAATGACTATGAATGAGGTATGCAAATTTATCTGGGGGATGTATAGCTTCATCAACATACATCTTAAAGAAACAAAGAAAAAGTTTTGTAAAGTAATGGAAGTCAAAACAAGTCGCTTTGTTGTACGTCAGTAAAGACATGTCACCGCTGTTTTGACTTAAACTAGCAAGATATGTCGCTTTGTTGTACGTGAGTACAGACTTGTCACCGTTGTCTTGC
This sequence comes from Centrapalus pauciflorus, assembly GCA_020465985.1. Taxonomy (NCBI): domain Eukaryota; kingdom Viridiplantae; phylum Streptophyta; class Magnoliopsida; order Asterales; family Asteraceae; genus Centrapalus; species Centrapalus pauciflorus. The sequence goes on along the minus strand of JAANYP010006367.1, from coordinate 346,972 downwards.
TAACATAAGCGGAACTCTAAGACAAACTAAGACACTCTGTTGTATGTAAATACAGAACTGTATCCGCCATTTGCCTTTTAAAGATAATTTGCAAATACCAAAAAGTCATAATCATTGTTTGTCTGCCTTGATCATAGAAGTATGTCTAAGTATGAGACACGTAAGGTAGTTTCTTGATAAATAAAAGGGTTAATTGTTATTTTGACCATCCAACTTTTAAATTTTTTTCAATTTAGCCATTAAACTATTTTTTGTCTCTATTTAACCACTAAACTATTTTTTGTATACATATTTAGCCACTAAACATTCTTTTTATCGATTTAGCCACTGAAAATTGTCCCGAATTGGCGACTAAACTATCATATTTTGTATCGATTTACCCATTAGTTTTATTCATTTTTCCCAAATTAGAACATTAAACAAAGTTTAGTGGTTAAATCAGGATAAAAAATAGTTTAGTTGCTAAATGGGACAAATCTAAAAGTTGGATGGTTAAAATGGTACTTAACCCTAAATAAAAAGGCCAATGGAAAATCCTAAGTGTTGAGTGTTTAAATGGACAAACATACCGACAATTGACTTGGTGTGTATGTTACGACAAACAACAAAAGGAATAAAACATTCCTAAGTGTGAAAGTGCAATATTGAAAGTGCGTTTGGCACCTCTATCTGATTGAACCTTCTTTGACTATCTCGCAAAAATATTCAGTATGTCTGTTTTTATCTTCAAATTTCTGCAATTTAATTTTACTTTATTTAATTTAATTTAATTTTATGTTAGTTCATTTTATCTTTACAAAATAGGATTGAGGTGGGATTACTAGGATGCATTCTAGTTGGAAAAACAAAATTTGTGTTATAATCAGTTGCTAAAAGTGAAGGGTTCCGGGATAAGTTGAAAAACATGAAAATTGTTCAAAGTTTTTCGAAACTTACGATTTTGTGACTGCTTAACGATGATAACGACTGTTTCTCTTGAACTTAATTCTAGTGTGTGGTTTACCTTCTAAACCATTAAAGAATGTAAGTAACGAGAGTTTCATTGCATTTTTATTGTTGAGTAATGGATTTTGATGTCCGGCAAACGTATTATGACTTGTTTCATGTGTTGATTAAGACTATACAGTGTTAGAAATGGAGTTTTACCAGAAGTGCAAATTCTTCAGCTGACAAAGGTGATTCGTGAACTTCAATATCTCAATGTGTAATTCTCATATAAGAAGCATTCAATCAATCATACATTCATAAGATCAATAATATAACAATCATGAAGAACACTATAAATATAATGAAGAACAATATGAATACTCAAGTTTAGATAAACCATAAATGCTTTCCAATGCTTCGTACGTACAAATGATTTCAACAACTGAAAATATGAAACCTAAACAACCTATTTATAAAGAAACAAATGGATCTAAACTATCCATACCGATGTGTTGACCTTTTTGGGTCTTTTAACCCATTTCCATAACTTTGAAACCATACAAAATGAACACAAATCTTAAGTTTCATTTATTACAATATGAACCCTGAAACTATCACAATATCTAGATATAACATTCTCCCCCTTTGTTATCAGCTTTCAGATCTTGGTTTCAAGTTGGTGATCAGCTTCCTCTCGTCAAAATATCGGTCAAATCGTCTGATCGTCATTCTGTACTCCAACTTGTCTCGTACATCCTGTTGCAAGTCTTCAACGAGTTGTAGCACTGCTTTAAGCTCCCAGACTCTTGTTCCGATCTTCAATGCTTCCTTGAGATTCTCTATTCTGATCAGAAGCATTTTTCGGACCATATACAGCGTCCCGTCACAGTACTTCTCTAGTTTCTCTCTTCTCATCAGGGCTTTCTTTCTTTGTGAATTCAGATACACTACTCCATCAGTTGGCGAAGTAAGTATTCTTGAGACTGAAAAACGTTCAAGGCTTGGAGTATCTTCATTAGGTGCAAGAAAATTCACTATTCTTTGTATCGCTTCTAACGCCATTTGGAAGTCATACGGAATTGACAGTGTGAGATTTCGTCGAAAAAACATTATGATGCATCTTTGAGCTTTCATGTGACCTGGATCTTTTCTCCTTTTATGTAGTAGATGAAGATATAGAAATTCAACATCCTGCAAAAATAAGTTAGGAAAATCTGACTCGGAAAATGTGGATATTGTTTGGTCTTCCCGTTCCACTTCAAAAATGGGATTGAATATGCTCAGAAACTTGTCAAATTTTATCTTTAACACTTTGACGATGGGAGACCGGCTTCTGACAGATTCCTTACTTTTCTATAGGGACCCAATCATTGCTACATACACGGAATTGTCTCTTTGTTCCATTCATTCAACAGACCAGATTAGGTCAGCTTTGAGTGTCTTCTCCTCTTTAACGATCATCCTTCTACATTTCTCTTCCATATACGGGCTTCTCACCCTCTGCTTTACCCAATCAATGGTTTTGGCATTAAGCCTGTCAGGATCTAAAACTAATTAACCAAGACTAACTGATTTGAATAGATCAGAGTATAAATCAATAATCTTGCTTTGAATCAAAGTTTAATTAAGAAGTTTGCGGAATAACACTTAATTATTTTAACAAAAGCTTTCAGAATAAATAGCAGATAAACACAATAAATAATCAAGACTGCTTGTATTGTTGATCTCAATGGTTACAATCACCTCTAATCTGTTTGATTAGACGAAGAACACAGACTGTTTTAGGGTTTTACAACCTTAGAGGCTTATGAAAACTTAAAACAAAAAGCAATTACAGACTCGAATGTGCAGAAAACTCTTATACAATAGAAAAGACCTATTCTATGTTTTTATATTGCTTCTTGATATGTTTCCTTGAAGAACTATGACTTCTCTGATAGTAGATATGCTGGAATCTTCGTTTACATATCTTTTCCTGGAAATCAGCACTTTCTGTTTATGAAACTGTTGAGCAGCTTGAATCACTTGACAGCTTGAACAGAGCAGCTCGAGTTGATTTACTTTGGCAGCTTGAACTTTTACACTGGCAGCTCGAGTTTCTTCAACTAGCAGCATGAACTTTGGATTTACAAATAAACTCTACTAACAGTTTGAGAAGTCTAACTAACAGCTTGAACCTACTTAAACTATTTCCCAACAATCTCCCCCTAACTTAAATTCTTTACACAAGACTTTAAGTTCTATACAAAAATGGAAATGAATAAGTAAACTGTTATTTACAAACCAAGGCTTTCAAAAACTTATAACTGTGCAAGTTTCTGATCTACAGCCTTCAAAAATTCTTTCTTCATCTCATCTCTATCACAAGATATCCTAACAGATTTTATCTGGAGCAGCATATCTTTTGGTAAATCCTAAAATTCGAGATTGAAGAATATACCAGGGCCATCTGAGAATTTGATTCTGTATGTCCTTGACTTGACAAACAGATCAACTTGCTTGATCTTCTTTCCCTTCTTCACAGCATCCTCTATTTCTTTCCTTGCAGATTCAGGGTCAACAATTGATTTTAGATCTTTAATAACTTGTTTTACTTGTGGTAGAGCAGATCTAACTTGTGTCACAGACCCAATATTATTCATCCTGATAAGCTCATCTCTGGTCAACTTCTGAACCATATGCCAAAATGTATCATATTCTTCTTCTGGTCCAAATTCCCTTCTCACTATAAACTGAACTCTTAAATCACGGTTGTCCAGTGACTTGGCATTCCAGTAGTTGATCAGAGGCTTTGTAAAATCATGTTGATCAATCAACTTCTCTATCTCCATGGCCTTTTGCAGTTGTTGCTCAAACAACACCCTTTTAACTTGATGCAGCTTTGCTTGTGAAGATGGTTCAGATGTAGGAATAGAAGCAACAGCTTGATCAGAAGGAGCAGGGGCACTCGTAGCAGCTTGAATATGACTTGTAGCAGTTTGAGCTGGTTCTTGTGATGGTTGGACTTCTTGGGAGACTTTTGCTTTCTTTCTTTTGTCCATCAACTTGTCATGGATCTCTTGCAGCCGTTCAGTGGCCATGGACTGAGCCATTTTCTTTGGAATGCCAGCTGCAAAGGCAAAATTGATCAAAAATCTTCTGTGCTCAGCCTTGGAGTGCCCTGTTGGCATCTTTCTCTTCTTTTCTCCTTGTTTACCCACAAACCCTTTCAGATAATCACCTAAAGTTTCATCATCATCCATTGGGGGCTGGGTTTGCTGATCTAATTCTTTATCCTGTTCTTCTGCTAACTTTTTGGCAACTTCAGCATCAAAGGCAATCTGGGCTTCTTTGGAAGAAAATTTGTGCTTTGGAGACTCAATAAGAATGCCCTTGCCCTTGTCTTTTGCAGCAGAGGATGTAGCTTGGACTGTACTTGATGGAGCTTGAACACCTTCCCTTATAACAACTCCAGTTGCTTTTGAGGAGGCAGCAGCTTGAGTTTCTAGGATAACAACTTGAGAAGCTGTTGGGACTGTTAGCCTAGAAGGTGGAACTGTGGAGGCTGCTTGGACTGATGATGTTGGAGCTGCTTGGACTGATTCAGGAACATCCTGATTCTCCCCCTTTTTGGAAGCATTGGTTTAGTCAGGAGGACCTACAACCTTTGCCCCTTGGGATTGAATCAAACGCTCTAATTGAATGATCTTATTTCCACAAAGGGTAAACCTATAACACCTTGCCTTTTATTTGCATTTTTATTTTAAGTAATTTTGAGCAATTTGCGTAAAAAGATGTAATTTCGAGATTTGGTATAAATAGGGGCTGAGAGCTCATTTTCTCATTTTTGCAAGCCAAATTCCTTTCCAGAGCTCCTCTCTCTAGAATTGAACTTCTCTCTAGCTTTTCTCCCAAACCGACCGGCCAAATCTCGTGTTCTATACGTTAACGGAAAGATCTCTAAGAGTACTACGTGAATCTCCTATTGCATGTACGATTTCATACGGATTTGAGGTAAGAAATGTCATTTTCGACTTCTGCATTTTCGGTTTGAAATACAAAATTCGAGTTTATTGTTTTTAGGCGATTTAAAGCTAATTTCGTACGAATTTTAGCTAGAATATGATAGATAATGTATAATATAACTAAACCGAGGCTTATTACTTAGATTATTTGTGGATTTGAGGCTTGAAAATGCATGTTTAAAGCTGTAGTTTATGAACAAACTCGAGTATGTATAGAACAGACTCGAAATGCCAAGAACAAACTCGAATAGAGCTAGATTCGAGATATGGGTCTCGAATCTATCCTCAGATTCGAATGAGGTTCGAATCTAACCCCTCCCCTGTTCGAGTCTGGCTTCGAATCTAACCTAGTTCGAGTCTGGCTTCGAGTTTGATACTCAGATTCGAATCTGACTTCGAGTCTGATGCTCAGATTCGAATCTAGCCCCTAAATTTCGAATTTAATTGATAAAATTTACGAACAACGCATAAATTAGCAAAATAATTAGCAAAATATTTAGCTAGAAGTTATGGCTTAGAGATGTTGGAACATTGAGCTAGCAATATTAATTTAGCACATGTTCTGTAATATTGAACTTCAGATATTATACATAAGCCGTTTAGCCCAGTTGCGAGTCAAAGCCAGTGCCAGAATATATTAAAAGCCTAGATAAGCAAGAGCAAGCATTATAAAGCAATTCAAAGCGTAAATAAGCCCGAGCAAGTATTTCAGAGCATTTCAAAGCAATTAAAAGCATAGAAAAGCCAGTGCAAGCATTTTCAGTACAGTGAGTAACAGTTATTCTTGTTTACATGTTTTATATGAAATTGAGACATAAATTGCTTCTATGTGACTTCTTTGGAATTCAATAGACTTTTGTGAGTGAAGGCGAACACTGTGGTACAGGTGATGCCCAGCTTAGCCGGATCTTCCATTTGATCTATTAATATGCATATTTATCTGCTATTTGTTTATTGTTCTGCATACTATACAGCAAGCCTTGTTTTAGCGTTTCTTTGTGCATCTCATAAGCATTATATTAGCGAGCAAGCAATTCTGATGTTCACCACTATCCCTTGAGCATTATGCGGGTAGCTAGCCCCGCATCACAGATTAATCATCTGTCAGCGGTAAACCCCTAGTGGTGGCATCTCCGTTCTGCGTGAAATGTCTCAATTGTGCAGCGTTCTTTCTGGGTATTAAGCAAATGAGCAAGCAAGCAAGCATAACAGCCTTTATAGGCATTTTCGCCTCATATTTTACATGCATTCTTGAATATCTGTTTACTCACTAAGCATTAGCTTACAGTTGCTATTCACAATTTTTACAGGAAAAGGTAAAGAACAAGCTGGACCTTCTGCTTAGGTTTATTATCTGATCTGCCAAAAGGACTTAGCTCATTTTCAGCTTGTGGTATAGCTTATGATGCCTTGGGTTTTGGGTAGCTGCTTTTATTTATGTTATGATGTTTTTAGCAACTTAGTACTGTAACCTTGTAGCACGTGTAGTGCAAGACTTATTGTAACGTTTTATTTAGCTTTATGCATTTATTGTTATTCCTGGGATAAGCAAGCGTGTTTTAAAGCTAGGATGTGACAGGATGGTATCAGAGCATTAGTTTGAGGGATTCAAGTGTTAGCAATAACACTTGGACTCAAACTTTTAAGCAAAGATATTAGCTTCGAATATCTAGGCTTTAACTTGACCTGAGATAGGCTTTGACTTTGCTTTAGGAATTGGGAAATGGGGTAGAATAGGAGTTATGCCTATTCTTATGCAAGTATTATTTATATAATTTCAGAACATGTCTGGATCTGGTGAAGGAGCTGGAGGTGGACTCACTCCTGAACAGATCATGCAAATAATGCAAACAATGCTTAACGAGAACAATGAGCGTCAAGCTAAGTTCTTGCAAGAACAGTTTCGTGCTCGTGATGAAGCCGAAACTAAGCGTAGTGAAGAACGTAGGAAACAACAGCATGATGACACTGGACGCCACAACGACGACACCGACGAGGAGGAAGCCCCTGTAGTCCCTCCTAAGGGCTGCAATTTCCGTTACTTCAAAGCTTGCGGAGCTCAACCCTTCAAGGGTGCTGCAAATTTGATCGAAGCACTTGAGTGGATCACTGGCATCGAGCGGATTTTTCTCATTAGTGACTGTGCTGAAGAATCCAAGGTCAGCTTTGCTACTACATTGTTCGAGGGAGGTGCTGTCATGTGGTGGAGGTCTCAGGAGAACATGCACGGAGCCAACTGGATTAAGTCTCTATCTTGGGATGACTTCAAAGTTATCTTCTTTCGTCAGTACTGCCCAGCTGATGAAAAGAAGCGTTTGGAAGAGAAGCTGATGTCTCTTACTCAGGGAACCAAATCGGTGACTGAGTATGAGATTGAATTCACCCGACTAAGCTTGCTGTCTGACTATCAAGTCGCTACTGAAGAGCGAAAGATCGACCGTTTTCTTATGGGTCTGCATCCTGAATATCAGAAGTTCTTGAAGCACCGGGGATATACCAACTATGCTGACTGTGTTGAAGCTGCTCGAATTCTCGAGCAGGATTTTATTCGAGCTGGAGGAGTTCCTACTTCCTTTGTTAACCCGACATGTCCATCACCGCCCAAGAAATCGCGCACCGGAAGCTATTCTGGATCTTCATCCAGATATTCTCAGCCACAGCAGTCTCAGTACCGACAGTTCAGCTCGCCTATGGCACAGCAAACTCGATCTTATGCGGTACATTCTGAGCCGAGGCAGTGTCGCCGCTGTCAGAAGTCACACATTGGGCGTTGTAACCCCAATGATGTGAGGTGCTATGTGTGCAACGAAATAGGACATAGCAGTGAAGAATGTCCTAACAGAGTTAAAGTTTGCAACAATTGTTTACGCCCTGGACATAATGAGCATGCATGTACGCATCCGTTCAGCATGATTTACCCGAGTGCAGAGCATCATCCGCGATTGCAGCAGCAGCAATACCGACCTCAGCAACAACATCAACATCAACAGCAAAGACAAAATCAACCGGCCCGGCATAGCACATCGCGAGGAGGTTCTAGTCGCCGTAACGAGCCAGCTCGGAGTCAGAATCGCGCATTCCAAATCACGGCTGAGCAAGCAAAGGAAATACCAGATGTGGTATCTGGTACGTTTCTTGTTAACTCTATCCCTGCTAGAGTTATTTTCGATTCAGGAGCCAATCGCTCTTTTATATCAAGTGCATTTGCATCTAAGCTTGGAATTACTCCGACAACTCTGCCTGTTATATTTGATATTGAAACGGCTAGTAATGTAAGTGTGTCTACCGATAAAATTTACCGTGACTGCATTATTTTGCTCGACAACTGCACATTCCAACTGGACCTTATCCCGATGGATTTTCATGAATTCGACGTCATCGTGGGTATGGATTGGCTTGATCATCATGACGCCAGCATTGTCTGCAAGAAGAAGTTGATAAAGCTCACTACACCGGATGGCCGCAGTATCTGCATCTATGGTGACAGAAAGAAAGGTGACTTATGTTTAATTTCTGTAGTCAAAGCTAGGAAACATATAGCTAAGGGTTGCGTGTCATACTTAGCATATGCAATAGATGCTAAGTCTGAAAAGAAAACTTTAGCCGAGGTACCGATAGCCTCTGAATTTCCAGATGTCTTTCCCGAGGACATCTCTGGACTCCCACCAGACCGTCAGGTGGAGTTCAGAATTGATTTAGTGCCCGGCGCGGCACCAATTGCTCGAGCCCCGTATAGACTTGCACCTGCTGAGATGCAAGAAATGATGAAGCAATTGCAAGAATTGCTTGACAAGGGACTCATAAGACCAAGTTCATCTCCCTGGGGAGCTCCTGTTTTATTCGTTAAGAAGAAAGATGGGACTCTCCGGATGTGCATTGATTATAGGGAGTTGAACAAGGTAACAATAAAGAACAAATATCCATTGCCCAGAATAGACGATCTTTTCGACCAGCTTCAGGGAGCCAGTTACTTCTCAAAGATCGATCTTAGATCTGGGTATCATCAGCTCAAAGTTCATGAAGAAGACGTCCCTAAAACGGCTTTCCGTACCAGATATGGGCATTACGAGTTTCTTGTTATGCCCTTTGGCCTTACAAACGCTCCTGCGGCGTTCATGGATCTGATGAACCGCGTCTGTAGACCAATGCTTGATAAGTCTGTTATCGTCTTTATAGACGATATTCTCATCTACTCGAAAACTGAAGCTGAGCATGCTGTGCATCTTAGAGAGCTGCTAGAGTTGCTGCGCAAGGAGCGACTTTACGCCAAGTTCTCTAAATGCGAATTTTGGTTGCAACAGGTGCTTGCAATCTCGATTTATTTATTTTTAAGCTTATCTTTTCTTAAATTTCATGCTCAGCGTTAACTTGCAAATCTTGTATCTTATCAGATACAATTCCTTGGTCATGTGATATCTGGTGAAGGAATCTCTGTGGATCCTTCTAAGATAGAAGCCATTCAAAATTGGGAAGCTCCCAAATCAGCTACTGAGATCCGAAGTTTCTTTGGATTGGCGGGTTACTACCGTCGATTCATTAAGGACTTCTCAAAACTAGCCATGCCTCTTACATCTCTTACTCGCAAGAATGTTCCCTTTATTTGGGAAGAAGCTCAAGAGACCGCCTTCCAAACTTTAAAGCAGAAACTCACCGAAGCGCCTATTCTGGCCTTACCCGAAGGTAATGAAGACTTTGTAGTCTTCAGCGATGCTTCATATCAAGGGCTTGGGTGTGTTTTGATGCAAAGAGGCAGAGTCATAGCATATGCTTCTCGCCAACTTAAGGATCATGAAAAGAGTCATCCGACTCATGACCTTGAACTTGCTGTTGTGACTTTTGCGTTGAAAACATGGCGGCATTATCTCTACGGCACCAAATGTCAGCTGTATACGGATCACAAGAGCCTTAAGTATATATTCAGCCAGAAGGAGCTCAACATGCGCCAGCGACGCTCCATGGAACTCATCAAAGACTATGACTGTGATATTCTTTATCACCCTGGCAAGGCGAATGTGGTGGCCGACGCATTGAGTCGTAAATCCTACTCTGCTAAATGTCTCTATACCTTGACTCATACTTTGTTTTCATCTACTCTGATTGATGAAATTCTCGTTTCTCAAGCCGAAGCCCTAAAAGAAGAAAACCTCAACTCTGAGGACATGAAAGGGCAACTTCAGTTCTTAACCGATAGCCCTCGTGGCTTAAAGCTCTTCAAAAATCGTGTCTGGGTTCCGAAATTTGGTAATGTTCGATAGAAAATTCTTTCGGAAGCCCACTGTTCTAACTTCTCGGTACATCCTGGCAGCACCAAGATGTACAACGATCTAAAAGCCGAATATTGGTGGCCCGGTATGAAAAGAGACGTAGGCCAATATGTCGATAATTGTGTTACTTGCCGGTTAGTCAAAGCGGAGCATCAGCAGCCTTACGGCAGTCTTCAGCCCTTACCGATCCCCGAGTGGAAGTTCGATCACATAACGATGGACTTTGTGACGAAGTTGCCGACTACACGAAGACAGCACGACGCAATATGGGTTATCGTGGATCGCCTAACCAAAGTCGCACACTTCATTCCGATTCGCGAAAACTATTCACTTGAGAAACTAGCCAAGTTGTATATAGACGAGATCGTTACTCGACACGGAGTGCCTCTGTCTATTGTTTCCGATCGCGACAGCCGATTTACTTCGAGGTTCTGGACTGCATTACAAGAAGGTTTAGGCACCAAGATCAGAATGAGCACGGCGTATCATCCGCAGCCTGATGGCCAGAGTGAGCGCACAATTCTTACACTCGAAGACATGCTGCGAGCATGTGTCCTTGAGTTTAGCGGTAGTTGGGACGACCACTTGCCGTTAGCAGAGTTTTCTTATAACAATAGTTACCACTCATCCATCAAAGCCGCACCTTTCGAAGCCTTATACGGACGCAAGTGCCGAACTCCTACGTGTTGGCATGAAGCCGGTGAAGCACCAGTCGCCGGTCCCGAGCTACTTCAACAGACTAACGACAAGATCAGAATTATTCGCCAACGCTTAGAAACCGCTCAATCTCGACAGAAATCGTATCATGACCGACGTCATAAACCATTGGAATTTCAGAAAGACGACTATGTTGTATTAAAAGTCTCGCCGATGAAAGGTGTGTTCAGATTCGGCAAGCGTGGCAAATTAGCACCACGATTCGTTGGTCCTTTCAAGATCACCGAGCGTGTTGGAACTCAATCTTATCTGTTGGACTTGCCGAGCGAACTGTCCAACATACACCCCGTGTTTCACGTTTCGCAACTAAGGAAGTGCAAAGAAGATGACAGAGAAAAGTGGGCCGATCATCTGAGCTACAAGATCAACGAGAAACTGCAATGTGACGAGCCTGAGGTTATTCTAGAGACAAAGATGAAGAAGCTGAGAAATAGAGAAGTAGCAATGGTGTTGGTGCAGTGGAGGACTTCTCACGGAATTTCTCAGACCTGGGAATCTGAGGAAGACATGAGAGTTCGATATCCGCATCTGTTTGAGCCTTAGGTACTTCGAGGACGAAGTGCAAGCGTGGGGGGCTCATACTATAACACCTTGCCTTTTATTTGCATTTTTATTTTAAGTAATTTTGAGCAATTTGCGTAAAAAGATGTAATTTCGAGATTTGGTATAAATAGGGGCTGAGAGCTCATTTCCTCATTTTTGCAAGCCAAATTCCTTTCCAGAGCTCCTCTCTCTAGAATTGAACTTCTCTCTAGCTTTTCTCCCAAACCGACCGGCCAAATCTCGTGTTCTATACGTTAACGGAAAGATCTCTAAGAGTACACGTGAATCTCCTATTGCATGAACGATTCACGGATTTGAGGTAAGAAATGTCATTTTCGACTTCTGCATTTTCGGTTGAAATACAAAATTCGAGTTTATTGTTTTAGGCGATTTAAAGCTAATTTTGTATGAATTTAGCTAGAATAGGATAGATATGTATAATATAACTAAACCCGAGGCTTATTACTTAGCTTATTTGTGGATTTGAGGCTTGAAAATGCATGTTTAAAGCTGTAGTTTATGAACAAACTCGAGTATGCATAGAACAGACTCGAAATGCCAAGAACAGACTCGAATAGAGCTAGATTCGAGATATGGGTCTCGAATCTATCCTCAGATTCGAATGAGGTTCGAATCTAACCCCTCCCCTGTTCGAGTCTGGCTTCGAATCTAACCCAGTTCGAGTCTGGCTTCGAGTTTGTTACTCAGATTCGAATCTGACTTCGAATCTGATGCTCAGATTCGAATCTAGCCCCTAAATTTCGAATTTAATTGATAAAATTTACGAACAACGCATAAATTAGCAAAATAATTAGCAAAATATTTAGCTAGAAGTTATGGCTTAGAGATGTTGGAACATTGAGCTAGCAATATTAATTTAGCACATGTTCTGTAATATTGAACTTCAGATATTATACATAAGCCGTTTAGCCCAGTTGCGAGTCAAAGCCAGTGCCAGAATATATTAAAAGCCTAGATAAGCAAGAGCAAGCATTATAAAGCAATTTAAAGCGTAAATAAGCCCGAGCAAGTATTTCAGAGCATTTCAAAGCAATTAAAAGCATAGAAAAGCCAGTGCAAGCATTTTCAGTACAGTGAGTAACAGTTATTCTTGTTTACATGTTTTATATGAATTTGAGACATAAATTGCTTCTATGTGACTTCTTTGGAATTCAATAGACTTTTGTGAGTGAAGGCGAACACTGTGGTACAGGTGATGCCCAGCTTAGCCGGATCTTACATTTGATCTATTAATATGCATATTTATCTGCTATCTGCTTATTGTTCTGCATACTATACAGCAAGCCTTGTTTTAGCGTTTCTTTGTGCATCTCATAAGCATTATATTAGCGAGCAAGCAATTCTGATGTTCACCACTATCCCTTGAGCATTATGCGGGTAGCTAGCCCCGCATCACAGATTGATCATCTGTCAGCGGTAAACCCCTAGTGGTGGCATCTCCGTTCTGCGTGAAATGTCTCAATTGTGCAGCGTTCTTTCTGGGTATTAAGCAAATGAGCAAGCAAGCAAGCAAGCAAGCATAACAGCCTTTATAGGCATTTTCGCCTCATATTTTACATGCATTCTTGAATATCTGTTTACTCACTAAGCATTAGCTTACAGTTGCTATTCACAATTTTTACAGGAAAAGGTAAAGAACAAGCTGGACCTTCTGCTTAGGTCTATTATCTAATCTGCCCAAAGGACTTAGCTCATTTTCAGCTTGTGGTATAGCTTATGATGCCTTGGGTTTTGGGTAGCTGCTTTTATTTATGTTATGATGTTTTTAGCAACTTAGTACTGTAACCTTGTAGCACGTGTAGTGCAAGACTTATTGTAACGTTTTATTTAGCTTTATGCGTTTATTGTTATTCCTGGGATAAGCAAGCGTGTTTTAAAGCTAGGATGTGACAAAACCCCTTATGGAGATAATCCATTCTCTGATTTTGAGCCATTTTTGATTGCTTTAGGGCCAGAATTTGTGCACCCTGTGCAGCAATGATGGACTTTTGGTATTCCAGCATAGCTACAACAGGTTTCATCTTGGGATCCGTCAAGAGCATTAGTTGCAGACTAGCCTCAAGATCAGTAAACACCTGTGGTGCTTGTGATCTATCACTGGCATGAAAACCAGAAGTAGAAACCTCTGGGCCCCTCTGTTCTTGGTTCTGGGGACTTCCAGCTTGTGTTTGCACACTTGCTGTTGCCATAGGCGTGGTCTTGGTGATGTTGGCACTGTCCTATGCCTCTTGTGCAGAGACAGCAGTAGTGCCAGCCACAGAACCCATATGAACAGTCTTTGAAGAGATGTTCACCTCCTGAGTGAGGATCAGAGTGTCCTCAATTGGTTCCCTTTGGATATTCTGTGCAGAAGTGTCCTCCTGCATAGGGATATATGGCTCTTGTCTTAGGGCTGAGGAGGAAGGAGCTCCTGGTCCCTTTTTCCTTTTATATAGAAATTTTAGTGGGGGTGGTGGCTGTTCAAAAGGATCAGAAGAAGGTTGTGTATCATGAGGAGTGGGTTGGGGTCCTGGGGGTGAAGCAGTAATGATAGGCTGAGCCTGCTCAGGACCCTCTCCTCTGTTTCTTGGGATGATGTTCATCATTGCAGGAGGCAATGGAACATCTACACTCAAAAAATTGGCACTTTGCTTTAAAAGCCTTTTGATTGAAGATAGTGAGTGCCTATGGGAAATTTGTATCCTATTATGTAAATGAGAAGTAGTGCAGGTGTGTGCAATGATTTCTGCCAAAAATCTTGGATACATTAAGAATTTCCCACTCTTTAGGGAATGATGCCTTAACATCCCCTGAAAAATCATGTTTGAAAAATTGAACCGTTGGCCTGTTGAAAAGCACACTAAGGCAGTGGCAATGTTAGAAGAAAATTCTGACCAACCAGTTCTTTTGGGGCTCATACACTGCTGAATAATATGTACAAGATATTTCCATTTAGGAGAAAAATGTGCTTTCAAGAAAGTAAATGAATCAACAGGACCCCTATATCCAATATTATAAAGACCAGTATGTAAAGCATCAAGGGTTAGGTCTGTTATACCTGTGGCATCTTGAAGATGCAGATGGTGCCGAATGGATTCCTCAGTGATGGTGATGGGAGTTCCATCAATTTTGGATAGTATAGAGGGAATACCATTGATGGTTTGAATGGTGGCACGGTTCCAGAACTGTTCTATATGCGATATGTATATGGTGGGATTTATATTTAGGGCATGGTGGATGTGGGAGTGGCGTCGGAAATCCATCATATCATGGAATGGCTGAAGTTCAGAGTGTTTGAGAGAGTATTGAAGGCAGTTGTGTTCTTTGACAAACTCCATTGAAGATCAAACGAAAGGTTTAGGGTTTGCAAAGAAGAGTGTGTGAATCGTTCTGAGGGAAAAGAAAGGCCGTGGAAGAAAATTTTGTAACTGGTAGTTACAACTGAACGAAACCGGGACCTTTAAAGATTTTGAAAAAGGTTGGGTCCCGCGCACACACATTTGAAATTATCGAAATACCCTGCACACTTTGACAGATCAAGTGAATAACTAACAGTTCGAGAAAATGAACTAGCAGCTTGAGAAAATACTCAAGCTGTTAGTTGAAAATGATGCATCTTTTTAATGAAACAGTGACTCCCCCTTAAATAAGCATACTAAGTAGAAAATAATGAAAACAAATTAATTCATGTTCACCATACCAGTATTTGAAACCAGGAAAGTGAACCTTCCTACATCAAAAGGTTTTGTAAATAGATCAGCTAGCTGATCATCAGTATGTATTTTGGTAACTTGGATTAATTTCTTCTCATTACAATCCCTTATGAAATGAAATCTGATGTCTATATGCTTGGTTTTTGGGAATTTCACTGGGTTTTGCACAATGCTGATTGCCTTGAATTGTCAATATAAATAGGAGTGGATAAAAAATTCATACCATAGTCTCTCAGTTGATTTTGAATCCACATTGCCTGTGAGCAGCAACTTGCAGCTGCTACATACTCTGCTTCAGTGGATGATGTGGAAACAGTTGTCTGCTTTTTGCATTGCCAAGAGACCAGTCTTGCTCCTAAGTATTGAGATCCACCAGTTGTGGATTTTCTGTCAATGTTGCAACCACCATAGTCACTGTCAGAATAAGCAGTTAGTTCAAGGGGAGAGTCTTTAGGATACCATAGGCCTAAGTGTGGTTGGCCTTTGAGATATCTAAAGATTCTCTTAACAGCAACCAAGTGAGAATCCTTTAGAGAGCATTGAAACCTAGCACACACACAGACAACAAACATTATATTAGGTCTAGAAGATGTTAGATACATGAGTGATCCTATGAGAGATCTGTATAAATGTATGTCCACCTCTATGCCATCTTTGTCTGTATGGAGTTGCTTGTGAGGATCCATTGGAGTGCTTGCAACCTTTGTGTCTTGATACCCAAACTTTTCTAGTATGTCTTTCACATACTTTGATTGACTTATGAAAAGGCCAGTGGGCTTCTGCTTGACTTGCAATCCCAGAATGAAAGTGAGTTCTCCCATTGAGCTCATTTGAAACTTTTTGTGCATTAAAGCTTCAAACTCTTTACACAGACAGTCATTTGTTGAGCCAAAGATGATGTCATCAACATAAATTTGGACAAGCAGAATCTCAGCTTTGATAGACTTAGTGAAAAGTGTTTTGTCCAGAGTGCCTCTCTTGAATCCATTCTGTAGAAGGTATGATGACAGAGTGTCATACCATGCTCTGGGGGTTTGATGGAGACCATAGAGAGCCTTGTCCAGCTTGTAAACCCTGTCTGGATACTTGTAGTCTTCAAAACCAGGAGGTTGACAATTAGACCTTTTCTTCAATTGTCCCATATAAAAAGGCTGACTTCACATCCATTTGATACACTTTAAAACCTTTGAAGCTTGCATAGGCCAAGAATAGTCTGATGGCTTCAATTCTTGCCACTGGGGCAAATACATCGTCATAATCTATGCCTTCTTCTTGAGTGTACCCTTGTGCTACTAGCCTTGCTTTATTCTTGATGACTATCCCTCTCTCATCTTTCTTGTTTCTGAACACCCATCTGGTACCAATTGCCCTCTTACCTTTAGGAAGATCTACCAGAGTCCATACATTCTGAATCTTGAACTGTAGAAGCTCTTCTTGCATTGCCTCAATCCAGGATGAATCTTTTAAAGCTTCTGATGCCTTTTTAGGTTCTAGTTGAGACATGAAACAGGCATTCTCAAAGGCAGCTAGACTGAATTCAGGAACTGCTTGTTCAGCAGCAGCAGTCTCATTGTGAACCATCTTCCTTGTTTGTACAGGAGTACTTGGATCACCCAGTATTTGATTGAGAGGATGATACTTGTGAACTCTGAGGGTAGGCTCTCTTTCTGTCTGAAAAGAGGATCCAAGATTTGTATCATCGCTATCAGGACCAGTGAATGGTTCAGTTTCAGTAACAGCTTGACTTGAATCTGGGACTGGTTCCCTTTGGGGTGAAGCTGTGCTCTTAGAACTTGGGAGTTGCACTTCAGTGTCTGGATTTGTATCATGTTGAGCATTCAGGACCCCTGGAGGATCACAAGATAGAAGTGGTATAGTGATGTATTCATCCCAATTTTTTGAATCTGCAGCAGTTTGAAACTTTGTGCCAACAGCTTGAGAATTTGTATTGGCAGCATGAGAATTTGTGTTGGCAGCTTCAATCTTGTTAGCATCAGCTTCTGCAGTATACTCAACAAAGCTCAGAGAATTTGTTAGTGAATCTAAGTCAAACAACCAATCAGGACCAGTGCCTTTGATATTTGCAGTACTTTCATTAAATTCAACATTGGCACTTTCTTCAATGGTTTTAGACACACTATTGTATACTCTATAGGCTTTCCTTTGATTTGAGTATCCTACAAAGAATCCTTCTTCAGCCTTACTTTCAAACTTCCCTAAGTGAGTTTTAGTGTGAAGAATAGTACATGGGCATCCAAAAGGCTTGAAGAAAGCTATTAGGGGACTTCTGTTATGGAATAACTCATAGGGAGTTTTCCCTTGTGAGTGGACAACCTGAACCCTATTCAGAACATAACAGGCTGTATTAACAGCTTCTGCCCAGAAAGTCATTGGCAGATTTGAATCAACTAACATTGTTCTAGCAGCCTCAATTAAAGTTCTGTTCTTTCTTTCAGCTACACCATTTTGCTGTGGTGTTCTTGGTGCACTATATTGTCTAGCAATGCCTTTGGACTCACAGAAACTGTTTAGAATGTGATTTTTAAATTCAGTTCCATTGTCTGATCTTATCACCTTAACTTTTGAGTTGGATTGGTTTTCCATCTTAAGGATAAAAGACTTAACTAGCTCAGCAGTTTCATCTTTGGACCTAAGAAAGTAAACCCAAGTAAATCTGGTGAAATCATCAACAATAACTAAACAGTAAGCCCTTTTATTCAAACTCAAAACAGATGTTGGACCAAATAGATCCATATGAAGCAGCTGAAGAGCAGATGAGATTGAATTTACTTCTTTGGCCTTATGAGAAGTTTTGTGTTGCTTGCCTTTAAGACATGCTACACAATGATCATCACGTATGAACTCCTTTTGTGGTAAGCCTCTTACCAGATTCTTTTTGACTAAAACATTCATGGACTTGAAGTTCATGTGACACATCCTTCTATGCCAAAGGGCAGACTCATTTGATGATGCTCTGGATATCAAGCAGCTTAAAGTATTTGATTTAGATAAAAGATCTGTGTCTAGACAGTAAACATTGTCCTTTCTTGGTGTTCTTAGTAAAACAAGATTTTCAGGAATTTTGAAATCTTTTGAAAGGACAATGCACTCAGAATCTGTAAACAGAACAATGTTTTGTTTGTCCCAGATTTGAGAGACACTTAATAAATTATACTTAAGCTGTTCAACATACAAAACATCATGGAAAATCATGTTGCCTGCATTAACAGTACCTTTACCTGTTACCTTACCTCCTTTTGAGTTGCCTTCAAATGCAACAAATCCTCCATCAAAGCCTTTGAAATTTGACAAGCACTCAGAATTGCCTGTCATGTGCCTAGAGCATCCACTGTCCAAATGCCATCTTGTTTTATGAGGTGACCTGTGGTTGCCCTGCACAAATAAAAGCTTAGTCAGTAGTGGAGTAAACCCAAACCAAATTGGTTTTGGGTTGGCCTTGTATATTGACATAACTAAACACTGTTTTTTATTTTTTATATTTTGGGAGATCCACTGATGGAGTTTTTGGAGAGTATTTAGTGATTATATGAGGTAGCCAGGTATTTTGATAATCTTTTCTTCTAATAGTCTCAGATGATTCACTAGCAGTTCCAGATTGATGCTTAGCAGTCTGATCTGTGGTTTTAGTGCTAACAGCTTCAGAATTTGCACTAACAGCTTCAGAATTTGGCTTAGCAGTCTGATCTTTTGCATTATCAGTTTGATCTGAAGATTTGTCCTTGACACACCATATTTGTTTAAAACTTAATTTAGGCTTTGCCAAAACTTGTTTTTGTTGTGTGGACTGTTTTTTATTAACTTTTGAAAGCCTGTGATCAACTGTTTTCTTTGGAACTGATGTGGAAGATTTCACCTTTGAAGTTTTTCCATGAATAGGACTTGACTTTTTATGAATTACAGTCTGTTTTGCAATAGTTGGTTTATAAAAACAGTCCTTAGCCATGTGATTCTTCCTTCCACAGTGAAAACACCTTTTGACTGTTTGAATTGGAGAACCAGATTTATTTGACAATTTCTGGTTCTTGTTCCTCTGATTTCCCCTTACCTGCTGTTGTTTGGGAATCTTTTGAACACCATGCTTTTGGCATGTGCAGACTGGAACATTTTTACCCCTTTTATTATTCTTTTAAGAAGATGCAGTGTTACAGTTAGAATATACAGAAACTTGTGGAGCAGCATTGCATACACTCATCTTCTCTTTTCCTTTCTTATTGGGGGCTTGGATCTCTATGGATGTACTCATTGTTTTATGTGCCTTCTCAGCTGTTGTGCACTCACACTCTTTGTTTTGAATCTGATCTTCTTGAGATTTAGGGTTGGTATCAAGGATAGGATCTACAGTAGTCATAGACTCATCTAATGGTTCATTGACAAGTCTATCAGCAACCTCACTCATTGGATGAATGTACTTTGGGATTAACCTGAGATTTTACCCTATCTTTGAATTGAACTTCCATTAGGTGTTCCAGCTTTTGATTTGCCAACTTGAAGTTACCTAGATCTATGTTAACAGATTCTAGTTTCTTATTAGCCTCTAACACCTTTTGTTCAGTCTCTTCTACCTTTTTATTTAGGGATTCTATTTTCTTATTTAGTTCCTTTTTCTCCCACTCATGATATGTTCTATCATGTCCCATTTGAATCTCATTATCCTTATAGTCATTGATCTGTTTTTCAAGATCTTCTATGGCTTGCATGTATTCATATCTCCTTTCTTCCATCTTAGCTAGAGTTTTGCACATGCTCTCATTATGATCTCTGTATTTTTTGACCATATTCTTGCATGATTGAGAGCGGAGTTTAGAATTTACCTCAGCTGGTAGTTCAGTGGAAGAGACAGTTGATGTTTCTGCCATCAAAGCTTGATTTTGAAACTCTTCCTCTGTCTGATCACTCCAATCAAACACATTGTCTTCTTGAGAGACAAGTGCTGTTGATGATGATGTCTGATTGGGCTGTGGAGTCCTTGATGACTGTTGTCCTTGAGATCTACATTCTCTGGCAAAGTGACCAAGCTTATGACACTTGTAGCACTCAACTTTTGTCTTATCAAAGGCTGGTTTGCCTTCTGTTTTAGCTTGAAAGTTGGTCCTTCCAGTTCTTTTAAGAAACCGTTTGGCCCTCATGGTCAGCATTGCATGTTGCCATTTTAAATCCATCTCTTCAAGATCATCTGGATGAATTTGTTCTAAATCTTCAGTATTTAGGGCAAACAGTCCATCATTGGCCACAAAAGCCTCATAATGAGCTTCAGTAGAGTTGCTATCACCACCTGAAAAGGAATCACTGCTATTAGATTTTTCAGAAGACAGAAGAGCAGTATTGTGATTATAAGAAAAAGATTTCTTTTTAGTATCAATCTCAGTCTCAAACACTCTCAGACTGTTGTACAGATCATCCAGTTCTATCTCATCAAGAGTGTCTTTTGTTCTCCATTGGGCAGCATAAACTGTCCATTCTTCTCCAAGAGATCTGAGAAACTTTCTGTTGACTTCATCTTGATCCAGGCTGACTTTTGCACTTTCTAATTCACTTATCAGTTTGTTGAACCTGTCAAAGATTTGAGTAAGGTTTTCATTCTTGCCACCAGAAAAGTTCTCATACTGCTGTTTCAAAAGATCCTTTTGATTTCTCTTGGTACTGGCACTACCAGCAAATCTTTTCTCTAAAGCATTCCAAAGAGAATGAGCAGTATAAAACTTTTTGAACTGATGTTGATAAGCATTAGGAATGGCTATTTGTAAAAGTGTAAGAGCTTTCACTTCATTCATTCTAGCCTTCCTTTCAAGTTCAGTTTTTGGAGGGGTTTTGACTGGTTTTCCCTCATCATCAAGTTCTGGATCAACTACAGGAGGAAATTCAACAGCTTCCCATATGGCATAGTCAATAAATTGAATATGCTGTTGAATCCTGAGTTTCCACATCTCAAACTCAGTGGGCTTGAGCATAGGCACTTTGAGTCCTTGCCCAGATCCACTGCTGCTATTTTCAAATTCCATTGCAAAAGATTAAAAATTTAAAAGAAAGTTTTCGACTTTGAAAAACAAAGAACGACCTGTGGCTCTGATACCACTTGTCAGGATCTAAAACTAATTAACCAAGACTAACTGATTTGAATAGATCAGAGTATAAATCAATAATCTTGCTTTGAATCAAAGTTTAATTAAGAAGTTTGCGGAATAACACTTAATTATTTTAACAAAAGCTTTCAGAATAAATAGCAGATAAACACAATAAATAATCAAGACTGCTTGTATTGCTGATCTCAATGGTTACAATCACCTCTAATCTGTTTGATTAGACGAAGAACACAGACTGTTCTTAGGGTTTTATAACCTTAGAGGCTTATGAAAACTTAAAACAAAAAGCAATTAGAGACTCGAATATGCCGAAAACTCTTATACAATAGAAAGACCTATTCTATGTATTTATATTGCTTCTTGATATGTTTCCTTGAAGAACTATGACTTCTCTGATAGTAGATATGCTGGAATCTTCGTGTAGATATCTTTTCCTGGAAATCAACACTTTCTGTTTATGAAACTGTTGAGCAGCTTGAATCACTTGACAGCTTGAACAGAGCAGCTCGAGTTGATTTACTCTGGCAGCTTGAACTTTTACACTGGCAGCTCGAGTTTCTTCAACTAGCGGCATGAACTTTGGAATTACAGATAAACTCTACTAACAGTTTGAGAAGTCTAACTAACAGCTTGAACCTACTTAAACTATTTCCAACAAACCCTTTCAACGTGTCGTTCTTCTCGTTTTTGAGAAGAACTAGCACCTCCAGACGTTCCTGCTTACAACCATGTGATCACTTTTAGTACATTTGGGGCAGCAGAGGTAAGAGGTTGCACATCTGTTCGCTCCTGGAATATTGAAAATAATCTTGTAGATTCTGCTGTTTCGAAAGTTCGATCGGTAATAACTACAATGATTAATGGACTTAAGTAGGCAGATTGGACTGATGGAGTTAGAGCTGAAGAAGGAATAGATGATGGAAATTGAACTGGAGATGGAGAAGGTAAAACTGGATCATCTGAAAGGGAGCTCAAAATTAAATTCTTGCAGTTCGACCCCTTTTTCACCAGCATTTTCTATGCGAAGAGATTCCTTCAACTGGACATCACGAGCATCCTGTTCCTCTTCATCGGATTCAATAATGATAACTTCAATGGGGTCAAAAATCCTCATAGGACCTGCAGTTAGTATTTCTTCTTGATCCATGAATTCTTTGATATTTTCGGGTTGTTGGAGTTCTGTTTCTGTTTTCTGGGGCCCGGCTTGATGAGAACGAGTGGTTTGCTTTGGACACAGCGGAGCTGAATCTTCGATGATCATGGGAGCTTTTCCAGCGGCTCTGACCCTTTTCTACCCCTCATGGTGATCAGGATCCTCCTGATCATCATGCTTATGCTTTGTACCCTAGGTGTACGTGACATGATTTGGCAATGAATTTAAGTCGCTCGCACATTTGAGCAACCAGGGGATTCGCTGTGGTTAAAGATGAGGAGCTGGAAGCTTCGTTGGATAGAATCTCTAGCAGCAGGAGGTTTGTGGTGGATAAATTTAATGAAGCTTTAAGGATCGAATGGAGTGTGCGTTTGCCTTCGTCAAGGGTTAGTGCCTGTGGAACGATCGGTTGATGGGTCATAAAGGTGAACATGTGACTTAGTTGTTGTGACATGAGCACCTTGAACTCAGCAAACTCAGTTTTGGACACAAAGTCCGGATGTAACCCGGGGCCACTTAGGCTCTCCGTTTGTATCTCGGGAGTCTCCGAAGAGGTCCCTTCATGGCTTGTGCTCATGGATGGCATAGATGTGGCCATGACAGGACTTCCCCTCATCATTGCATGCATATTTTGCAGTATGCACAGCTCCAAGGGTTTCGACAACGCCTCTCAGGCGTTGTGTCTGGATCTACTCGAGTGACTTAGCCAAAGATTTTTCAATGTCAACGGGCTCTAGACTCTATTGGGCATGAACTGATGGCGGCGACCGGGGCTGTTGTCGGCCTTGTTCAATATCCGCAGACTCCAAATGAGCCACAGATAGATTATGTGCTATATCCCCGTGAGAATGTGAAACACCGGTTTGTTGAGAATCCGGTGAGTGGCCAGGGTGGGGTTGTGCTTGCACCACTAGGTTTGTGGTATTTATTTCAATACCGGTGCCGAACACATGAGCGCCAGTAGCGGATGTGGTAGCCCGACTTATTTCTGGTTGGTAATCTGTCGGTATTCTCCAAAATCCCTCACGACTCTTGATATATTATCGCATAGCAGCAAGAGAGCACATTGGAGGACGTGCGGGGGGAGTGACATCATCATTATCGTCATTACGTTCATCAACATTATCATCATCGGGAGAGGGAATGTTTAGTGGGGATAGATTGGCAGTATGCGTCTCCTCACTTTCCCTATCTCCTGCTTCTGCAGCCTCAGGCTCTCTACCCTCATCACCCCTCTCAATAACATTGTCTCTCTGCGCTCCCCCTAAACCTATCAACTCGGGGTTTGCTCCTTGGGCAGGCGCAGCCGGTCCTGGTTGCGCCATTGGAGCCTCTCTCTCTCTCTAAATTCCCTAATAGCCTGAGATTCCGGATTAGCGTAGACGAGCAGCTCTTCTGATAGAGGTATGACTTGAATGTCTGGAGGAGAGATCGGATCGTGAAAATATTTGATTTGAAAATCTCAGATTGCAATCTCGTGATTTCTGTGGCGGATGTATGAAGTTTGTGTCATGCAATGTGAGATGATGAGTTGAAGGAATCGCTGAGCCGGGATGAATTTTCTTCCGCGTTTTGTTCCTTTAGCCTGAATGACTTCTATCAGTTCGTTTTAAAGAGTCCAGGCGTAGTTGTGGTGGCGATTGTAAGCCATACTGTGAAAGTGTAACAAACTAGCTTTTGGCCGGACTTTAATTTTTATATTTGATCTAATAATGTAATTTAATTGCATTATTTGTTTCGAAATATAATTAAGAAATGAAATTTATTTAATTATGTTTCATATGTGTTATAAATTATTAAGATGATCAAATTTAAAAGACATATAATATACAAAAGTAGAAGGGTTAAAGGGTACATACAACAAAAATGAATATATAAAAACCAAAAATGAGCATTAATGCTCATTATCACATTTAAAGGAAAAAAAAACCAATTCTTCTCCTTCTCTCTCTTTAAAGCTACGATTTTTCTCCAATATTCATCAAAGATCATAAAAATTTGCAATAAATTCAGAATTTAAAGTCAAGAGAATGCTACAAACAACATCAAACATCAAGAATTACAAGATTTAAAGGTAATGCTTATTTATCTTTCGAAATTACAAGGGTTTATGTTCGGTTTTTAGAAAAACCGAAATGATGATTTAAGATTTAGCATAAATGTTGTTGCATGTTTGAAATTTCAGTTAATAATCATAAATTGAAGCTTTTAGAAGTTATAGAAACAAAAATCGTTGGTTAATTCGTCCAAATTAGCGAGAAATATGAGTTTTCGTAAAAATTTCGTGTTCATGAGAAAAATCATGATTTTTGGACGAATCTGGATAATTCAATGTGTTTAAAATAAGAAAAATAGTGTAAAAACACCCCGATACTTTTAATATAACCTTAGATTACATTGCATGTTAATAAAAATGTATTTGGCAAATTTTTGGTATAAACCCGTAGGTGTAAAAACTGCAACATCAAAGAACAAATCTGAAAAATTACTAAGGCATCATGATATACATCTAACTTTTGAGACTTCAAATGAACAAAGAAATGGAGTTTTCTTCATTGATGAAATGCATGAGATCTTCAAAGCTGAACTCTCTTGAAACTGATTCAGGAACAGCTTTGGTGGAAGCACTCCTTGACTCTTCAATGGTGACATTGATAGATTCATCTATCACCTTTCTCTTGTTGTTGTATACTCTGTAGGCTTTAGAGATCGTAGAATATCCAACAAACACACCTTCACCAGCTTTGGGTTCAAATTTTGCCAACTGGTCCCTTTGATTCAGAATGAAGCAGGGATATTCAAACACATGGAAATAACTAATATTTGGCCTTCTCCCTTTGATTAACTCATAGGGACTCTTGTTGAACCTTTTCACCACCAAGGATCTGTTTTGAGTGAAGCATGCAGTATTGACAGCTTCAGCCCAAAATGATGAATGTAAACTGATGCACACAACATGGTTCTAGCAGCTTCAATGAGAGTTCTATTTCTCCTTTCAGCAGCTCCATTTTGTTGTGGACTTCTTACTGCTGAAAAGTTCTGTGAGATCCCTCTTTCTTCACAGAAGTCCTCAAGAGTACTGTTTCTGAATTTACTACCATGATCACTTCTAAGCTGCTTAACTTGAGCAGAGTTTAGTATCTCCATCTTTTTGATAAATCCAATGATTTCTCTAGCAGCCTCTCCTTTGCTCTTCAGAAAGATCACCCATGTAAACCTGGAGAACTCATCAACCATTACTAGAGTGTATTTTCTACCTCCTAGACTTGGGACACTGACTGGTCCAAACAAGTCAATGGGACTTAAGAAGAGAGGAGTATCAATAGAGAAATTATGTTTAGATTTAAAAGATGTTTTTCTCTGCTTGCCTTTCTCACAAGCTGTGCAGAGTTTATCCTTAACAAAGCTTATACAAGGCAAACCTGTTACCAACTCTTTCTTAGAGAGTTTGTTCATATTCTTGAAGTTCATGTGTGATAGCCTTTTGTGGCATAACTAGTTTAGGTCTACATTGATCCTGGAGATAAAGCAGGTTTCAGTTATGGGATCAGCAGATTTCATGTCCACAACATATATATCTTTATTCCTTTATGCACACAGCACAACATTGCCTTGGGAATCCAATATGTGACCCAGGTGCTCATCAAAATTAACCTTGTAGCCAACATCACACAGTTGACTTATGCTTACAAGATTATTTTTTAGCCCAGACACATAGGCTACTCTTTTGAATACAGCAGCACCAGCTTGAATAGTTCCATATCCTTCTGTGGATCCTTGTACGTTGTCACCAAAGGTGACTTTTAGCCCTTTTTCAGGCCTGAAATCACTAAGCACATCCTTACAACCAGTTATATGCCCTGAGCAGCCACTGTCCAAGTACCAAACCTAGGATGGTTGTTTGTCCTGCAGAGTGTCATGGTAAAATATTAGTTATTTTTAGGGGAACTCATCAGAGGGATGAGTTCTCCTACTTCATCAACATTTGTTGATGGACCAGTGATATCCACACTAATATTCCCTATTTGAATTGTATCAGCTTGGACACTATCCTCATTTACCATATTACTTCCAACACTGCTTGTTTTTGCTATGATGGAACTAGCAAAGTCAACAGGCCTCATGTCCTCAGTTTCTGGACAGTCTTAGGCCATATGTGTCTTCTTCCCACACTTATAACATTTTCTCTTCTTAGCCTTTTTGGAAGAAGCATTTCAAAAAACATATTGTGAATCATTTTTGTTGATCCTATCAGCAGGTTTAGCAAACTTATTACTATTTTTAGAAGAATCAACACTTTGGGTAGAAGGCAGAATGGCAACAACTTTGCCTGTATCCTCTTTCCTCTTTTTAGGAGGGCAAATATCAAATACAGGAAGTTTGATTGGCCTTTGACCTTCCATTGGTTTGACAACCTTATTCCCAAATTTCTTAGGTTTAACAATTGTCAGGATCAAAAATAATACCACCTAAGATTAACTGGTTTGAATAAATCAGAGTATAAAACCATTAACCTTGTACTGAATCAAAGTCCAATTAAGAAGTTTGCGGAATAAAACTTATGTTTTAAGAAAAACTTTCAGAATAAATAACACATAATTATAATCAAAATCAAATCTTTTGTATTGCCAACTCACTGATTACAATCACCTCTAATCTGTTTGATTAGACGAAGAACACAAACTGTTCTTAGGGTTTTACAACCTTAGAGGCTTGAGAAACTTTATCAGAAAGCAACTACAATTGAATCAAAAACTTGTACGTGCAGAGAGTTACAATAGAAAAACCTATTCTATCTATATATAAAGCCTTCTGATTTGTTTCCTTGAGGAACTCTGATTTCTTTTGGTAGTAGATATGCTTGAATCTTCAAATATAAATCTCTTCCTGAATTTCAGCACTTTCTATTTGTTAAACTGTTGAGCAGCTTGAACTTTATTTGTTGAGCAGCTTGAACTTCTAACTCTGGCAGCTTGAACTTTTTAACTAGTAGCTCGAACTTAATCAACTAACAGCTTGAACTTTGTAATTACACAGAAAATCTACTAACAGTTTGAGAAATCTAACTAACAGCTTGACGTACTTAGAATATTTCCCAACAATCTCCCCCTAACTTAATCTCTTTACACAAGACTTTAAGTTTCTATACAAAATAAGGAAATAAAACAAAGTAAAACTGTCATTTACAAACTAAGGCATCCAAAAACATACGATTGTGAAAGTTTCTGATTTATTTCCTTTATGAAATCTCTTTTCAACTCCTCTTTGTCACAGTGAATTTTCATTGAGCTTATTGGAGTAGCCAAGCCTTTGGCAGATTAAAGAACTCAAGATTGTAGAACCTGTTTGATCCGTCTGCAAATTTGAGTCTATATGTCATTGATTTGGCATATATATCAATCTGAACAATCTTCATCTCCTGGCAGCTTTCATTTCCACTCTTGTAGACTCTGGATCAAAATGCTTCTTAGGTCTTTTACATTTCTTTGAACCCATACACAGTGAGACCTTGAATGACTAGCAGATCCAATGTGATGCATTTTTGTCAGATCATCTCTGGTCAACCTTTGTGCCTTCTGAACTAGGCTCTTATATTCTTCTTCTGGACCAGCTTCTCTTCTGATTAAAAAATTATAGTCCAATTCAATGTTATCCATAGATTTGGCATACCAGTAAGTAATAGGCGGTTTGGAGAAGTCATACTGATCCAGGGCCTTTTCAATTTCTAGAGCCTTTTGAAGCTGTTGCTCAAACAACACTCTTTTTACCTGATCCATCTTTGTTTGAGAAGGAGGATCACTAACACCAGCTTGTACTAGTTCTTGTTGGCTTTGGACTTGTTGGGAGACTTTGGCTGCTTTCTGTTTTTCCATCTCCTTGTCATGTAAGGCCTGCAGCTTTTTTGTTGGCCATGACTGAGCCATTATTCTTGGTATTCCAGCTGATGCAGAGAAGTTTATCAAAAATTTTCTATGTTCTGCCTTTGAATGCCCTGTTGGCATTTTCCTTTTCTTCTGATTCTGCTTGACCACAAACCCTCTTAGATAGTCACCTATGGTTTCATCATCTTTCATTTGAGCATGAGTTTGCTGGTCTAAGAGTTCATCATGTTCCTCTACTAATTTCCTTCCTAATTCAGCATCATGAGCAACCTGCGTTTCTTTAGAAGAAATTTAAATCTTTGGAGATTCAATAAGAATGCCTTTACCCTTATCTCTGGAAGCTGATGCTGTGGATTGGACTGCTGTGGCAGGAGCCTGAGAACCTTCTTTGATGAGAACTCCAGTTGTCCTGATAGGAGCAGCTTGAGTTTCTAGGCTAACAGCTTGAGTAGTTGTTTGAACTGTTAGCCTAGAGACTGGGACTGTTGAAGAGGAGGTTGAAATTGTTTGGACTGAAGTTGGGATCTCCGGATTCTCCCCCTTTTTGGATGCATTGGTTTGGCCAGGTGGACCTACAACTTTTGCAATTAGGGTTCGAACCATCTTCTCAAGTTGAATAATCTTATTTCCACATAGGGTGAACCCTTGATGAAAATAATCCAAACGTTGATGTTGAGCTGCTATGGTCTGTTGCAGAGATGTGATTTGTGCCCCCTGTGTAGCAATAAGGGACTTATAATGTTCCAATATGGCTACAACAGGTTTCAGCTGTGGATCCGTCAATACCATGAGTTGCATACTAGCCTCAAGATCATCAAATGATAGTGATATTTGAGATCTATCACTGGCAGGAATTCCAGAGGTAGAAACATATGGGCCACTTTGTTCTTGGTACTGGGGACTTCCAGAAGGTGCTTGCACACCCTCTGTTGCCATGGGTGCGGTCTTAGAGATGTTGACGCTGGCATGTGCCTCTTGTGCAGTGACATCAGTAGTGTCAGCCACAAACCCCATATGGACATCCTCTGATGGAATGTCCACCTCCAAATTGAGGGTTTGAGAGGCCTCAGTGGGTTCCCTTTGGATATTCTGTGCAGAAGTGTCCTCCTGCACAGGGTTATTTGGCACTGGTGCTTGGGCTGAGGAGGAAGGAGCTCCTGAAACCATTTGTCTTTTGTATTTTAGGAGTGTGGGGGTGGGGATGTATGTCTATTTGAAGGAGCAGAGGGAATGTTTGTATCATGAGGAGTGGGTTGGGGTCCTGGGAGTTAAGAAGTGATGGATGGCTGAGCCTGCTCAGGACCCTCTCCTCTGTTTGTTGGATTGATGCCAAGCATTGAAGAAGGCAATGGGACATCCACATTCAAAAAATTGGCACTAGGTTTTAAAAGTCTTTTGATTGATGATAAAGAGTGCCTATGGGAAACATGTATCCTTTTATGTATATTAAAATTATTGCAAGATTTTGGAATTATTTCAGCCAAAAATCTGGGATACATAATAAATTTCCCATTCTTTAGGGCATGATGCCTCAACATCCCCTGAAAAATCATGTTTGAAATCTTGAACTGTTGGTCTGTTGATAAACATACTAGGGCAGTGGCAATATTTGAAGAAAACTCAGACCAACCAGTTCTTTTGGGACTTATACATTGCTAGATGATATGCACAAGATATTTCCATTTAGGGGCAAAATGTGCTTAAAAGAAAGTAAAAGAATCAGTAGGGCCCTTATACCCTATTGCAAAAAGTCCTTCATGTATGGCAGTAAGGGATAGATCGGTTATACCTGTGGCATCTTGAAGATGCAAGTGTTAGCGGATGGTCTCCTCTGAGATAGTAATAGGGTTGCCATCAATTGTGGATGCAAAAGATGTGACTCCGTTGACGGTTTTGACTGTGGCATATTTCCAAAACTGCTCTATAAGAGACACAGAGATGGTGGGATTTATAGTGAGGGCATGATGGATATGGGAACTTCGAAGGAAGTCTATCATGTCGTGGAATGGTTGAAGGTCAGTATGTTTGAGAGAATAAGGGAGACAGTTATGTTGTTTGACAAACTCCATTGAAGATCAAGTCGATGATTTCGGGTTTGAATGATTTGTTTGTGAATCGCTCAGAGAGAGAAAGAAAAGATCGTGGAAGATATTTTTGCAACTGGTAGTTGAGATTAAACGAAATTGGGACTTTTAAAGGTTTTGGTATTTCGAAAAAGTCTAGTCCCGCGCACACACTTATAGGGAATTACTGAATTACCCTTCACACTTTGACAGATCAAGTGAAAACAACTAACAGTTCGAGTGAATTGAACTAGCAGCTTGAGAAAAGACTCAAGCTGTTAGTTGCAAATTAAGCATATTCTTATGACACATTGTCTCCCCCTTAATCAAGCATATCAAATTAATATGTTCTTCATAAAGTAAGTGAAAATGATGAAAAACAAATTAAACCATATTAACCATACCTATAATTGATACTAGGAAGGTGAATCTTTCTACATCAAGTGGTTTTGTTAATAGATCAGCTAACTAATCATCTGTATGAATTTTGGTAACTTGGATTAATTTCTTCTCATTACAATCTCTTATAAAATGAAATCTAATGTCTATGTTCTTGGTTTTGGGAAATTTCACTGGAATTTGTACAATGCTTATTGCACTTGAATTGTCAATGTGAATAGGAGTAGATAGATAGTTCAAAACATAGTCTCTCAGTTGATTCTGAATCCACATCACTTGGGAGCAGCTGCTACATATTCTGCTTCAGTAGAAGACGTGGAAACAGTTGTTTGCTTTTTGCACTGCCAGGAGACCAGTCTTGCTCCTAGATATTGACATCCACCAGTTGTGGATTTTCTGTCAATGTTGCAGCCTCCATAGTCACTGTCAGAATAGGCTGTTAGTTCAGGAGGAGAGTCTTTAGGATACCATAGGCCCAACTGTGGTTGACCCTTGAGATATCTAAAAATTCTCTTAACAGCAAACAGATGTGAGTCCTTTGGAGCACATTGAAACCTGGCACAAACACAAACAGAAAACATTATATCAGGTCTAGAAGATGTGAGATACATTAGTGAACCTATCAATGATCTATAAAGGTGAATGTCCACATCCACTCCATCTTTGTCTGCATCAAGCTGCTTGTGAGTGTCCATTGGAGTACTAGCAACTTTTGTATCTTTGTAGCCAAACTTTTCTAAGATGTCATTAACATACTTTGATTGACTTATAAAAGTCCTGTGGGCTTCTGCTTGACCTGCAATCCTAGAAAGTAGGTTAGTTCTCCCATTGAGCTCATTTTAAACTTTTTGTGCATCAATGTCTCAAACTCCTTGCAAAGAATGTCATTTGTGGATCCAAAAATAATATCATCAACATAGATCTGAAAAAGCAAAATCTCTGATCTGATGGACTTTGTAAACAATGTCTTGTCCAAAGTACCTCTCTTGAATCCATTTTGTAGAAGGTATGATGACAAAGTGTCATACCATGCTCTTGGTGCTTGATGGAGTCCATAGAGGGCTTTGTCTAGTTTGTAGACTATGTCTAGATACATATAGTCCTCAACTCCAGGGGGTTGACATACATAAACCTCTTCTTCGATTGTACCATACATGAATGAAGATTTCAGATCCATTCGATACACTTTGAATCCTTCGAAGCTGGCATAAGTGAGGAACAGTCTGATGACTTCTATCCTTGCTACTGGGGCAAAGACATCATCATAATCTATTCCTTCTTCTTTAGTGTATCCTTGTGCTACCAATCTTGCTTTGTTCTTGATTACTACCCCTCTCTCATCCTTCTTGTTTCTGAAAACCCATCTTGTACCAATTGCTCTCTTTCCTCTAGGTAAGTCAACTAGAGTCCATACATTCTGAATCTTGAACTGCAAAAGTTATTCTTGCATTGCCTCAATCCAAGATGGATCTTTCAGAGCCTGAGATGCCTTCTTAGGTTCTAATTGGGACATAAAGCATGCATGTTCAAAGGCAGCTAGACTGAATTCAGGAACTGCTGATTCAGCATCAGTTGACTCCTTGTGAACCATTGTCCTTGTCTGCACAGGTGTACGTGGGTCTCCCATTATCTGGTTAAGAGGATGATACTTGTGAACCCTGAGTGTGGGTTCTCTTTCTGTCTGAAATGATGTTCCTAGATTTGTATCATCTCCTTCAGGACCACTTGATGATTCTGTTTCAGGAATAGCTTGACCAGAAGATGGGACTGTTTTCCTATTTCATGAAGCTGTTACCTCAGGACTTGAGATTTGCACTTCATGGTGTAGATTTGTATCATGTTGAGTATCCAGTACCCCTGGTGGCTCACAAGATAGAAGTGGTGGTACAGTATACTCATCCCATTTATCAGAATCTTCAACAGTTTGAAACTTTGTGCCATTAGCTTGAATGTTTGTGTGACGAGCATGAGAATTTGTGTTAGCAGCTTCAACACTGCCTTCATCAGTTCCTGTAGTATACTCAACAAAGCTCAGAGAATTTGTTAGTGAATCTAAATCAAACAACCAATCAGGACCAGTGCCTTTGACATTAGCAGTGTTTTCATTAAACTCAACATTGGCACTTTCTTCAATGGTTTTAGACACACTGTTATATACTCTATAGGCTTTTGTTTGAGTAAAGTATCCTAAAAAGAAACCTTCTTCAGCCTTACTTTCAAACATACCTAAGTGAGTTTTAGTGTGAAGAATAGTACATGAACAGCCAAAAGACTTTAGAAAGGCTACTAGGGAAATCTATGATGGAATAACTCATATGGAGTTTTCCCTTGTGATAAAACAACTTGAACCCTATTTAGCACATAAGAAGCTGTATTGACTGCCTCTGCCGAAAAGGTCATTGGCAGTTTGGAATCAGCTAGCATGGTTCTAGCAGCCTCTATTAAAGTTCTATTCTTCCTTTTAGCTACACCATTTTGTTTTGGTGTTCTAGGTGCACTATATTGCCTTGCAATACCTTTAGACTCACAGAAACTGTTTAGAATATGATTTTTAAACTCAGTTCTATTGTCTGACCTGATCACCTTAACTTTTAAGTTTGATTGGTTTTCTATCTTAAGGATAAAGGATTTGACTAGATCAGCAGTTTCATCCTTAGTCCTAAAAAAGTAGACCCATGTAAGTCTGGTGAAATCATCAACAATGACTAAACCGTAAGCTCTTTTATTCAAACTCAACACAGATCTTGGACCAAAGAGATCCATATGAATAAGATGAAGAGCGGATGAGATTGAATTTACTTATTTGGCCATATGAGAAGTTTTGTGTTGCTTGCCTTTAAGACATGCTACACAATGATCATCACAGATGAACTCCTTTTATGGTAAACCTCTTACCAAATTCTTTTTGACTAAAACATTCATAGATTTGAAGTTCATGTGACACATCCTTCTATGCTGTAACAACCTAACTTTTGACCAAATACATAATATCTGATCTTAAGCTAATAATGTAATTTTATTACATTATTTGATTTATAATTTAATTAAGTAATGAATTTATTTAATTAAATTATATAATTGTTTTAAATTATTTAGATGATCAAAAATTAAAAGAGAGATAAAATACAAAAGTATAGGGGGTTAAATTGTAAATATACAATTAAGTTAAATATATAATCTTGAAGAATGACTTTTAAATGTCATTTAACACACTTAAAGAGAAATCAAATTCTCTCCTTCTCTCTCTACAACATCCACAGCTTCTTTACCATTTCATCAAAAAGATCAATAATTCATGCAATTGATTGAAGATTTAATGCAAGAGAAGTTACCACAAGCATCTAACACAAGAAATTACAAAGAAATCAAGGTAATAACCCTTTTAAAATTCGAAATTTTATAAGATTGGTTCGGTTTTAGTGAGAAACCGAAACTTAGGAATTTTAGCATGAAATTTTATGTTGCATGTTCAAAATTTTAGTATATAAACATGAATTTAAGTTAATAAAAGTCATAGAAACAGAAATCATGTGTTGGATTGTCCAAATAAGCAAGAAAATGGAATTTTTTATAAAAATTGTGTTCTTGACAAGAAAATAACTATTTTGGATGGTTTTGATCAAATTATGGTGTTAATGATAAGGAAAATAGTATAAAATCAACCAAATAATGATAATATAACATTATTCTAAGTTGCATGTTGATAAAATGGACTTTTGGGAATTTTTATGAAAAATCCGTAGGTATATAAGATAGAACACGAAGAACAATTTCTGGGAAATTATGAGAACGGGATCCGAATTCGGATGAAGCACCCATTTCGGATGAAATGCCCAGTTCGGATCTCAACTCAAACATAATTCAGATTTTCTAATTCGGATCTTGTATCACTTCGGATCAAGTACACCATTTCGGATATGCCATTTCGGATGACCTAGAACCGAATCCGGATGATCCGAATTCGGTTGGTCCTAATCCTGATGTGGTTTTATAATTCAAAATACACAACAGATTTCCATATATAAATATGAATGATTAATCATTAAAATCAAAGATCTATAAACTTAAGAAATACCATCAATTAGAAAACATATGAATATATGCATGATCACATATGATTAGATTCCGAAAATGCAACTTTATGAGCATATAAACATCAAGTAAGTATATGACATGATTAGACATGCTTTCTTAAGAATTATATTGAGCAAATGAAAACTAAGAAAGGTTCTAATGAGATTAATGATCATATGATCAAGAATGAGATATTGAGATTAAAACACCAACGAAAGAACCTTGAGCTTATGAATTGAATGAACACTGAATATATATATTATTCAGATGATATAAGAGCTAATAAATATCAGAAATGATATTAATAACAGATTGAGCAACGAGCAAAATGGCGAGCATCTGAAAGTCTGATATAAGTCAGATAGTGGTTCTAATCCACTACAGATTGTGAGCAACAGAGCCAGAACCAGAAACTAAAAGAGCACAAATAACCAGTAACTGTGAGTTGTAGATTTCACTTTAACTGCATATTATGTGAGGAAAACACAAAGGAGCTCCAACGAATAGTGCTAGCACATTGTACCCTTTCATGCCCCGTCCTACTAGTCTCTGAAACCTATCTTAGTTCAAGCCATCCTGTCATGATTGATACTATAGCATTGCACAAGTTTGAGATCATGTATTACACGTAATACAATGATTCACTCAAACTATTTCTCTGATACAGCACTATTCGTTGGAGCTGCTAGAGCCTGGTGGAAAACACAAAGGAGTATCTATGGTGAGGAAGCAATTACGACACTGGACTGGGAGCAGTTCTTGGAGATGTTCAACGCCAAATACTGTCCAACAGACAAACAAGACGAACTTGAGATGCAGTTGATGCAATTGAAACAAGGAACCAAGATTGTTGATGAATATGAGCATGAGTTCTCAAGACTTTGCGGCTACTCGTCATATCAAGTAGCAACAGAAGAGCGTAAGATAAACCGATTCAGACTGGGTCTGAATCCAATATATAGAAGACAAATGAGCAGCATAAAGTTCAAAACGTATCTCAGCATAGTGGAAGCAGCAAGAATGGTGGAGCGGGAATTCACAGATTCGAGTTGTGAACCTGTTATTATGGCTATAAATCCTACATGTCCATCTCCACCTAAGAAACAGAAATCCAGTAGATTCTTCGGTTCATCAAAATCCAGTCAGCAGTAGTCACGAGCATCCTCTACACCTCAGAAGACTAGAGTTTATTCCATACAGTCAGGAACACGACCGTGTAAACGTTGTAACAAATTTCATAGCGGACGCTGCAACCCTAGAGATGTGACCTGTTACACTTGTAACCGGATTGGACATGGAAGCGATGAGTGCCCAGAAAGAAACGACGTATGCTACAACTGTGGTGAGCGTGGACATTATGCCAAACATTGCCCAAATACACGCGTGCTTACTAATCAGGAACAACCAGTTGACAGAGCAATCCAACAGGGTACTACAATGATGCCAACAGCTAAGGCGCGAGCTTTCCACATAACTGCTGAAGATGCTGAGGAGACACCAGAGACGCCAAAAGACCCCAATGGTAACTAATAATAAATTTCTTATATGCTAAAATGATTTAATTCTGCTAACATCAGAATTCTAATTCCAAAGTAAATATTGAGTAAACTGTATAACCCTGTCATCGATAATGAATAATGCGGATGACATATGGGTTGTATCAGTTGAAGTTATGATTCAAATACCTTCCAATCAGAAATTATACCTATAAACCAAGATAGGTATGGTAATCTGAATCATGTATGATTCAAAAGCTCTAAGAAATCAAAATATAATCCTAAACATAAGCTACTTCATAAATCCTAGTAATCAGAAAGATTACAGCGTGTCTTATAATGAGACAGAGGTAGAAGTAGTTGATCCAATAAATATTAATGAGAAAAGTATTTGAACCAAATTGTCAAGCACCGAATGACAACTTGAATTGAAATCAAAGAAGTCAGAGACACAAAGCGAGAGTGATAAAGAAATAGATTGAGAACTTTGTTAAGCCAAGCGATTAGCCATGAATGGCTAATGAAAAGTCGTCAAAAGCCAAAATAAATGTAAGAATGTATTCTCATGATGTTGACGCGAGACTAGTGAGATATTTAATATGGAATTCCTATTCCACCTAACTGCACATAAAATAAAAGCTTCCGTTAAAAGAATAAAGTAATTTCAAATTCAGAAATTCACCAATGACGATAAAGTAGAAGATGAGCTAAATGGTCATGGAGACGGTTTTGGAACTCTGGTAGCTCGAGACCTGACTTCATTAACAGAATCTGTCGTTATGACTAGCAAATCACACCGAGAAAGCCGAAGTAAATTGTCAAATTCTATCAAATCATTTCCTTAGAATTTGATTCTGTATCGCATTTGTTTTCCATATCGTTAAATGTTCCTATTCACTGCAAGATTTGAAAGTGTATGATCAATTCAAGTTCTTGATCATATTCGAATTGCCTGAAATATCTCTTAACTGCTAAAACCATTGCGAAGAAGATGTGGACGATCGTAACTCCAAACTTTGAATTCTCTGTTCGAACTCTTGTTTGGTTCGGCGAGTTTTAAAATGCAGCATTTCAAAATTTTGCCTCAATCTCATTCTCAGCTTCTAAACACACGATCTTCTTGGAGGATTTTGCTTCTCGAGAGACTG
Organism: Centrapalus pauciflorus; assembly: GCA_020465985.1. NCBI lineage: Eukaryota > Viridiplantae > Streptophyta > Magnoliopsida > Asterales > Asteraceae > Centrapalus > Centrapalus pauciflorus. The sequence continues at coordinate 309,488 of JAANYP010006367.1, read as the reverse complement.
CTTACATAAAAGATTTAGCGGATATGGCAGCGCAATTTGAGACCAAGGTAGGAGAGATGGAGTCGTTACATGAAGAGTTGGCTCCGGATATTGCGCCGGAAGATTGATTCCATTTGTTGTCAGAGCAAAGAAAATCATAAGTCTGCATAGCAAGTCAGCACAAGTCAGAAAATCAGCTAAGCGATTGATGAGTGAAACATCATCAATGAAAGAAGCATAAAGTACAGATATCAGACTCCCGGAAAGCTCTATAGTTAATTCAAGAGCAAATGAAAAAGAGATATGAACTGACTAATATATAGAGATATTAGCTGAATGGAATGAGATATAAAGTTAAATCTCAAAAATCCATAAAGTGAATATATAAATGAAAATTTTGCAATAATACAGATGAAAGATTTAAAAAGCCATAATTGGCTCAAGAGCAAAAGAAAGAGATATATGAGCTAACTCATGTATTGAGTTATTATCTGAATTGATTATGACATAAAGCAAGAAGCTCACATATTAAAGATATGAATGATAAGTCAGAATTTCTAAAATGATCAAACAGCGAAACATGGAATCAAATATGAACTCTGAAAAGAGAAATTTAAGTTTTTGTACTTGAGAATCTCAAAGAAACATAAGATGTGAAATACAGATGGTGCTCGTTCAGTGGAAACACCACAAAGGTTCGTATCAGTCTTGGGAATCAGGATATCATAAAAACTATCTGCCCAAGTCTGTTTGAACATATCTAACTTCGAGGACGAAGTTTGTGCGTGGTGGAGCCCATTCTGTAACAACCTAACTTTTGACCAAATACATAATATCTGATCTTAAGCTAATAATGTAATTTTATTACATTATTTGATTTATAATTTAATTAAGTAATGAATTTATTTAATTAAATTATATAATTGTTTTAAATTATTTAGATGATCAAAAATTAAAAGAGAGATAAAATACAAAAGTATAGGGGGTTAAATTGTAAATATACAATTAAGTTAAATATATAATCTTGAAGAATGACATTTAAATGTCATTTAACACACTTAAAGAGAAATCAAATTCTCTCCTTCTCTCTCTACAACATCCACGGCTTCTTTACCATTTCATCAAAAAGATCAATAATTCATGCAATTGATTGAAGATTTAATGCAAGAGAAGTTACCACAAGCATCTAACACAAGAAATTACAAAGAAATCAAGGTAATAACCCTTTTAAAATTCGAAATTTTATAAGATTGGTTCGGTTTTAGTGAGAAACCGAAACTTAGGAATTTTAGCATGAAATTTTATGTTGCATGTTCAAAATTTCAGTATATAAACATGAATTTAAGTTAATAAAAGTCATAGAAACAGAAATCATGTGTTGGATTGTCCAAATAAGCAAGAAAATGGAATTTTTGATAAAAATTGTGTTCTTGACAAGAAAATAACTATTTTGGATGGTTTTGATCAAATTATGGTGTTAATGATAAGGAAAATAGTATAAAATCAACCAAATAATGATAATATAACATTATTCTAAGTTGCATGTTGATAAAATGAACTTTTGGGAATTTTTATGAAAAATCCGTAGGTATATAAGATAGAACGCGAAGAACAATTTCTGGGAAATTATGAGTACGGGATCCGAATTCGGATGATTCCCGAATTCGGATGAAGCACCCATTTCGGATGAAATGCCCAGTTCGGATCTCAACTCAAACATAATTCAGATTTTCTAATTCGGATCTTGTATCACTTCGGATCAAGTACACCATTTCGGATATGCCATTTCGGATGACCTAGAACCGAATCCGGATGATCCGAATTCGGTTGGTCCTAATCCGGATGTGGTTTTATAATTCAAAATACACAACAGATTTCCATATATAAGTATGAATGATTAATCATTAAAATCAATGATCTATAAACTTAAGAAATACCATCAATTAGAAAACATATGAATATATGCATGATCACATATGATTAGATTCCGAAAATGCAACTCTATGAGCATATAAACATCAAGTAAGTATATGACATGATTAGACATGCTTTCTTAAGAATTATATTGAGCAAATGAAAACTAAGAAAGGTTCTAATGAGATTAATGATCATATGATCAAGAATGAGATATTGAGGTTAAAAGACCAACGAAAGAACCTTGAGCTTATGAATTGAATGAACACTGAATATATATATTATTCAGATGATATAAGAGCTAATAAATATCAGAAATGATATTAATAACAGATTGAGCAACGAGCAAAATGGCGAGCATCTGAAAGTCTGATATAAGTCAGATAGTGGTTCTAATCCACTACAGATTGTGAGCAACAGAGCCAGAGCCAGAAACTAAAAGAGCACAAATAACCAGTAACTGTGAGTTGTAGATTTCACTTTAACTGCATATTATGTGAATTGAGACTTTTGTTGCATGATTCTGATTTATTGACATTCTGATCTTGAGCTTATTGACATATGTTATCATAGTATATTTACTATGATTTGTTGAGCTGAGCATTTATTCTTCCGGTATCTATTTCATTGACGAGTCATTTGATTGTTAAGCTTAACTCCATCACTATTGCTCAGTGATTGGGTTAATGTTAAGCTTATGATGTGCTGATTTACGTGATGAAAGCACAGAGGGTAGCTAGAGCTGAGCATTCCGATGATATCCATATAGAGCTTTTACTGGTAGCTAGCCCAGTACGTGGCTGATCCCCACTAATGATGCGTGTGTATGGATTTATCATCATCCGAGCATTCCTTATGAATTTGTCTAAAAGTCTCAAGAGCAACAACAGTTTTATAACTGGGAGCTGAGCAAAGTCGCGCATCAAAAGAGCATTAATTGGCCAATGTCCCTTCGAGATTGAGCTGTGCATGAGCCTAGTGCAGTGCATATAGAGCTAAGCCGTGCATGAGCCGAGTGCAGTGCATGTGCTTCCGCGTTCATAATTGCATGTTAAATGTGAAATTCTACATTCTCACTAAGCAAATAAGCTTACCTCGTTGTTGCATTATTTTTCAGGTAAAGGCAAAGGATTGGCTGGACCTAGTTCTTAGGTCGGGACTTGAAAGAGCTTGAAGTACATTAGAACCTGTTCCAACACCTTGGTACTTAGCTGATGATTGAGCTTTGGGGTTCGGGTCTAGTTTATATTATGTGATTTGATGTAATAGTCTAGATATTTGTACCTTGCTACTTAAAGCTGTCTCTGGTTGTAATTAACTTTTATTTCGCAACTGTTAATTTTATCTTAGTTTCCTGATTGATATTGCGTTGCTACTGGGCCTTGACTTGAGACCTTTGAGAAATCAGAGGGTCTCACATATGCCAAAGAGCAGACTCATTAGATGATGCTTTGGATATCAAACAGCTCAAAGTATGTGATTTTGACAAAAGATCTGTGTCCAAACAGTAGACATTGTCCTTCCTTGGTGTTCTAAGTAAAACAAGATTTTCAGGGATTTTAAAATCTTTTGAAATGACAATACACTCAGAGGCAGTGAACAGAACAATATATTGTTTATCACAGATTTGAGACACACTTAGTAAATTATTATTAAGTTGTTCAACATAGAAAACATCATTGAAGTTCATATTGCCTGCTTTGACAGTACCCTTACCTATTACCTTACCTCCCTTGGAATTTCAACCAAATGCAACAAATCCTCCTTCGAAGCCTTTGAAATTTGACAAGCATTCTGAATCGCCTGTCATGAGCCTAGAGCATCCACTATCCATATGCCATCTTGTTTTATGTTGGGTCCTGTGGGTGCCCTGCACAAATAAAAGCTTAGTTAGTTGTGGAGTAAACCCAAACCAAATTGGTTTTGTGTTGTCCTTGTGCATTGACATAACTAAACACTGTTTGTTTCTTTTTATACTTAGTGAGATCCTATTGGTACATCCAGTGTGACGACAGCAGTCTAGTTTTGTTATTGATAAGATAAGTTCGAATTTAATGTAAATTCGAAGTGGTTGAGGACAAATTCGAATGAGGTGTTTTGAGGACAAATTCGAATGGGCCTTGTGCCGGATTCGAATTTGTCCTACACAAACTCGAATCTGTCAGTATAATTAAGGGTTAATTCGATTAATTATGGGACTTTTGGACTTTGATTTTGGTGGAAGTCGAAATCGGAGAAGACTTTTGCAGAATTCCAGAGAGTAATTAAGCAAAGGCGATCTCGAGTTTATCAGGAGTCAGAGAGTGTTTTCGGAGAGAATCATCGTGTAGGTACGTTCGTCGTCGTTTGTATAACGCTGTGGTAGTCTCCGTGTTCCGTGTGTGTGTTCTTACCGTCAAGCCGCTAACGAGGATTCCGCACTCGTTGGTGTGTGTTGCGTCTAGATAGATCCGTGAGTTCAAGACCTTACAAGTAGTATCAGAGCCAGCGGGGTGTTCTTAGTGTTCTTCGTGTTCATAAGCATACAACCTCGGTTTCTTGACGTTTTGGACGGTTAATATCACGCTTTTTGAGGTTTTTCGAGCTTAACAAATCAGATTTCGGGAAATACTTTGTTGTAGTTCAAGCTTTTGACCAAAATCAGTATTTATACTTGTACAAATATTGATTTAATCTGAAAAACTTGAAAAACTCGAAGTATTAGCCGTTTTTCGAATTTGCGGCGCTCGAGTTTTGTAAGCGGTTATAAGGGCTTACAAGAATTTCGAGTTTGACCAAAATACGCTCCTTTCGAGTTTCCTTAAAGTTTGTTTCGAATTTGGCCAGTTCGAATTTGCTTAGGGTTTCGACTTTACACTAAAGTCGAAATAGGGAATTTCGAGTTTAGTGATCTTCGAATTTAGTTGGGGTTCGATATTATTGGTGGGGTTCGATATTATTGGACATTCGACTTTGTCATTAATTTCGAGTTTAACTGCATTTAAAACTTAATTCGAATTTAATCCCAAATAGGTTTAAATTTAATTACATTTGAATTTACCCAAATTCGAAAGAATTAATTTAAATTAATTTCGAATTAAATTAATTAAGTTTGAATTCAAATATATTTGAAACAATGTCAAGTCTGCAGAGGTTTATGGAGATGGATAATGAGGTTGGCAAGGCGAATTCACCACCGAAGTTAATGAAAATTGAGGACTATTACTGGTGGAAGGATAGGTTTTCCGACTTCACGAGGTTTAATGATATGCGCATGTGGCTTTATATCGATGATGGGTACATTCCACCTACAGCTGAAGTTGAAGACAGGGGTACAAAGGACGTAACAGCAGGCATGTTGATTGGGTCTTTAGACCAAGTGGAGAAGTCTTATGGGAAGAGGGTAAAGTGAGGTAATTGAACTAATAATGCAGATTTATTTACCAAAGCTTTTGATAAGTCACGTTTTGAGTTTTTGATTCAACTAAACGGAATGTGTAATCCAGAGTAAGTTGACCTTAGTTGAGTTTATTTTCTTTTATAGCAGTAATTTTTCTTTCTTTTTATAGTAAGTTTAGTAACTTAGAATATCTTTCCTTTTATAGTAAGTTAGTAGGTTATTTTATTAGAATTATTCTTATTTATAAAAAAAACAAAAGAAAAAAGAGAGAAAACCATAAAAAGTTCAAAAAAAGAGAATATCAGAAAATGAGTTAAGTCTTAGATGCATAGGTTCAAAGTGACGAAAATTAGCACAGTTGATACAAGCTCTAAGTGTTTTGACTCTCACACATAATGCACCATAAATTCTAAGTGTTATACATTATCAAGTTTGATATGTTGGTAGGCATAATACATATAGGGTGTCTCAAGGCTAATAAAATATTCTAGAAAAAGTCAGACGTGTCACTAACTTAGATCTATGACCAATTGGTCTTAATTTTTATGTTAGAGACATACAGACATTGATTTTAAATGAGGTATGCAAACTTTCTGGGGATGTATAGAAACATCAGATACATCTTAAAGAAATGGAAAGAATAGAAATATCATACTGAGTTAAGAGTCAAAACAAGTAACTCTGTTGTACGTAAGTACAGACCTGTTGCCTCTGGTTTGACTCGAGTTAGCAAGATAAGTCGCTTTGTTGTACGTCGGTACAGACCTGTCACCGCTGTCTTGCTAGCTTTAAAGATAAATCTTAAGACAAACTAAGACACTTTGTTGTACGTAAATACAGACCTGTGTCCGATGTTTGCCTTTTATAGAAAGTTTGCAATACCAAAAAGTTATAATCATTGTGTGTATGCCTTGATCATAAAAGTATGTCTAAGTGTGAGTCACGTAGGGTATTTTCTTGAAAAATAAAAAGGCCAAGGGATATTCCGAAGTGTAACATGTTTAAAGAGAAAATAATACCAACAATCGGCTAGAAAGTGTGTCACGACAAACAATCAAGGAATCAAAAAAAAAAAATCCTAAGTGTGAGAGTGTAATACTAAAAGTGCGTATCTGACACCGCTATTTGATTGAACCTGTCTTTGACTTTCTCGTCAAAAATATTCTGTTAGTATTAACTATAGGTTGTAAATTTAAAAGTATAGTACGTTAGTTTAAGTTTAATTTTTGTTCAAAATTTTTAAATTATTTTATTTTAAGTAGGATAAAGGTCAAAGTTACTAGGATGCATTTTTGGTTGAATAAACAAATATTGCGTGAAATCTGTTGCTTAGTGTGATTGTTTCAAGTATTTTCAAAATTTTCACTTAAGTGTTGAAAAAGTTGAAAATTGTTCAAAGTTTTTCAAAACGTACGATGTTGTGTCTATTTAACGAAGATAATGACTATTTCTCTCTTACTTAATTCTAGTGTTTGGTTTACGTTCTAAACCTTCAAAGAATGTAAGTATGGAGAGTTTCATTGCATTTTTATCATTAAATAATGGTTTAAATGTCCTTCTAACATGTGTTGAAAATTCTAACATGTGTTGAAAATTCTGACTTGTTTCATGAGTTGATTAAGTCTATACAGCGTTAGATTTGGAATATTTACAGATTTAAAGACTCTTCAACTGTCGAAGGTGATTCGTGAACTTCAACATTGTAATGCAAGTTGGATCAGACAGAGACTGATCAGTAGCAGCAAATTGCCAATCAGGAGGTTATACTGGAGGACTTGTTGAAAGATCGTCCATCTCAAGGGGAGAAATAGTAGAGAGGCCCGAATGAAGAGAAGATGGTCTGAGTAGTGAGCTGGCAAGTCAAAGAAGATAGCCCGAATAGTGAGCTGGCAGCTCTTTCAAGAAAACAATTTGCTCAGCTTGCTGAACCTCAGGGGGAGTTGGTGTTCATATTTGCTGACAAAGAAGAAGACAAGGATTCAGAGGCGACTAAAGTAACTGAAGATGATGTGTGATCGGAGCATTGTCAGAGCTGAAAGAAGATGAAATGAAGTTCGACTTCGAAGATGACTTAGAACAGGAAGGATCTTGTAGATTGAGCATTTATTCCTAAAGATATACCTGTTTGGAAGTCACTTGATGAAAGTGTTATGAATGAAGATCAGAATGTGATAGATCTAGAGATGCAGAAGTCTACTCTAAATGATGAATCAGATTCTGAAGTGTGAAGTGACTGATTTAGCTTGGAAGGACCTTATAAATTTAGGAATATGATTCTTTGCTAAGGTGTTTGCAAAGTCTATCAGAAGGGAGGGTCGTTCTGCAAGATTTGAGAAGTTAGTATAAGATTTGTTAGAAGCTCTGTGGTTCAAATAAGAATATATCCTCTAGTTGGTAGGAAATGGACTAAGTTAGTCTTCAAACCGATGAGGGCATCGAATCTGAGAAGTCAGTCATGGTTAACAAGAAGAAAAGGTTATTTCGGTATTCTTTTTCACTGAATCAGATAGTCTATCAAGATCAATGAACAACAACTAGAAGCTATCGTCAAGAGGAGTCTGTTGGTACATCCAGTTTGACGACAGCAGTCTAGTTTTGTTATTGATAAGATAAGTTCGAATTTAAGTGAAGTGCGAATTTAAGGTAAATTCGAAGTGGTTGAGGACAAATTCGAATGAGGTGTTTTGAGGACAAATTCGAATGGGCCTTGGGCCGGATTCGAATTTTTCCAAGACAAACTCGAATCTGTCAGTATAATTAAGGGTTAATTCGATTAATTATGGGACTTTTGTACTTTGATCGAATACCGTGAAGGGAGATCGATTTTGGTGGAAGTCGAAATCGGAGAAGACTATTGCAAAATTCCGTAGAGTAATTAAGCAAAGGCGATCTCGAATTTATCAGGAGTCAGAGAGTATTTTCGAAGAGAATCATCGTGTAGGTACGTTCGTCGTCGTTCGTATAACGCTATGGTAGTCTCCGTGTTCCGTGTGTGTGTTCTTACCGTCAAGCCGCTAACGAGGATTCCGCACTCGTTGGTGTGTGTCGCATTTAGATAGATCCGTGAGTTCAAGACCTTACAGATCCGCGGGTGGATTTTGTAAAAAGTATTTAGTTATGACATGAGGTTTCCAGGTGTTCTTTCCAACGTTTTCATTAACAGTCTCAGATGATCCAGTACCAGTTCCAGATTTAGACTTAGCAGTTTGAACTGGGTTTTTAGTGCTAATAGCTTCAGAATTTACACTACCACTTCCAACTTTAGAATTAACATTCTCAATACTTGCATCAACAGGTTGATCTGTGATTTTGCCTTTAACACACCATACCTATTTAATGTTTGCTTTGGATTTTTCTAAAACTTGTTTTTGGTGTGTAGGCTGTCTTTTGTTGACTTTTAAGTACCTGAGGTCAACCGTCTTCTTTGGAACTGGTGTAACAGGTGGTTTGCCATTGAACTTGTTTTGTTTTGAACAGATGCCTGGTTTTGAACCACAGTCTGTTTTGCAACAGATGGTTTATACAAACAATGTCTGGCCAAAGGGTTTTGCCTGCCATAGTGGAAACATCTTTTGACTGTTTTGATTGGAGAACCAGTTTTGTTAGACCATAACTGGTTCTTGTTCCTTTGATTTCCCCTTACCAACTGTTGTGAGGGAAACTTTTGTACACCATGCTTTTGGCATGTGCAGATTGGAACAGTCTTACCTCACTTATTGATTTTTAAGGACGATGCAATGTTACAGTTAGAATGTTCAGAAACATGTGGAGCATTATTGCATACACTCATTTTCTCTTTTCTTTTCTCACTGGGGTCAGGGGTTTCTATAAGTGCACTCATTGTTTTGGGTTCTCTCTCAACTTCTTTACACTCACATCCTTTATTTGGAATCAGTTCTTCTTTAGATTCAGGATTGTTTTCAAGGATAGGATCTACAGTTGTCATTGTCTCATCTAATGGTTCATTAACAAGCCTATCAACAACTTCACTCATGGGATGAATGTATTTGTGGTTGTATGGGGGTGGAGTGGCTCTGTATCCTATACCTTCTTTGGGATTGAGATGAGATTTTACCCTATCTTTAAATTGAACCTCCATTAGGTGTTCTAGCTTTTGATTTGCCAGTTTGAATCTTCCTAGATCTATATTAAAAGATTCTATTTTCTTGTTAGCTTCTAACACCTTCTGTTCAGCCTCATCTAATTTCTTATTTAGGGTCTCTATTTTCTTATTCAGTTCCTTTTCTCCCACTCATGATATGTTCTATCATGTCCCATCTGAATCTCATTATCCTTATAGTCATTGATCTGTTTTTCAAGATCTTCTATAGCTTGCATGTATTCATATCTCCTTTCTTCCATCTTAGCTAGAGTTTTGCACATGCTCTCATTATGATCTCTGTGCTTTTTAATCATATTTTTGCATGTTTGAGAATAGAGTTTAGCATTTACCTCAAATGGTAGTTTGGTGGAAGTGACATTAAATGTTTCTGCCATAAGACCTTGATTTTGAAACTCTTCTTCTGTCTGATCACTCCGGTCAAACACATTGTCTTCTTGAGACACAAGTGCTTATAATGACTAAGCTTGATTAGTTTGTTGAGGTCTTGGTGGCTTTTGACCTTGGGATCTGCATTCTCTGGAAAAGTGTCCAAGCTTGTGGCATTTAAAGCATTCAACTTTTGATTTATCAAATGCTGGTTTGCCTTCTGGTCTGGCTTGAAAGTTTGGTCTGCCAGTTCTTTTCAGGAATCTTTTGGCTCTCATAGTCAACATAGCATGCTTCCATTTCAAGTCCATCTCTTCTAGATCATCTGGATGGATTTGTTCTAAATCTTCAGCATTTAGAGCAAAACAGTCCATCATTGGCAACAAAAGCTTCATAATGAACTTCAGTTGAGTTACCATCAGCACCTGAGAAGGAATCACAACAGTTACATTTATCAGTTAATGCTGATGACAGCAGAGCAGTGTTATGATTGTAAGAAAAGGATTTCTTTTTTATTTTCAATCTCAGTTTCAAACACTCTCAGGCTGTTGTAATGGTCATCCAACTCTAGATTGTCCACTCTTCACCAAGTGATCTATGGAATTTTTTGTTTACTTCATCTTTGATCCAAGCTTACTTTAGCACTCTCCAATTCACTGATCAGTTTATTAAACCTGTCAAAAATTTGAGTAAGGTTGTTAGTACATCCTGTGTGACGATAGCATTCTAAGTTTAGATAGCATTTTGTGTAAGACTATTTACTTGATATTAGATATTAACAAGTGTTTGATATATGTTTGATTATGTGTGTTTGATAATTGATTGTTTGTATGTTTGAACTTGGTGTAATGTATTACTAGAAGTTCAAACATAAAGTTCAAAGATAAAATCAAACATAAGATAAAACATAAGTTCAAACATAAGTTTGAATGGTGAAGTTCGAATTTAGACTAGATTCGAATTTGTCTAGGAGGACAAGTTCTAATAAGGCCTTGGGCTAGATTCGAATTTGCCCTAGAAAACTCGAATCTGTCAGTATAATTAAGGGTTAATTCGATTAATTATCAGACTTTTGCAGAATTTGTCAGACGATTAGCAAAAGGCGATCTCGAACTTGATTGCAATCAGTGAGTTTCATGAGGAGAGAATCATCGTGTCGGGGCGTTCTAAGTTGTACGTCTAACACCGTGGTAGTCTCCGTGTTTCGGTGTGCGTGATATACCCGTCAAGCCGCTAACGAGGATTCCGCACTCGTTGGAAGGTGTCGCGTCGAGATAGATCCGTAGAATTCAGACCTTACAAGTGGTATCAGAGCCATTGGGTGTTCGTTGGTGTTCTACGTGTTCACTAAGAAACATCTGTGGTCTCTTGACGTTTTGGACGGTTAAAATCACATTTTTGGAGGATTTTTGAATTTATCAAGTAAGATCTCAGAAAATACTTTGCTTTAGTCCATGTTTTTGATCGAAATCAATATTTTTACTCGTAAAAATATTAGTTTCATCTGAAAACTTGAAAAACTCGAAGTATTAGCCGTTTTTCGAACTTGCGGCGCTCGAATATCAAGGGAGTATTAGGGTTTACTCAAATTTCGAGTTTGTCAGTCAAATACGCTCCTTTCGAAGTTCCTTAGGGTTTGATTCGACTTTAGCCATTTCGAGTTTTCTCAGATTTCGAATTTACTCTAAATTCGAATTAGGGATTTCGAGTTTTTTTAAGACCTTCGACTTTGCCATTAATTTCGAATTTAGTTGGACTTCAAGCTTAATCTCGAATTTAACTCCAAACCAGTTTAAAATTAATTAAATTCGAACTAACTCAGGTTCGAAAGAGTTAATTTAAATTAATTTCGAATTAAATTAATTAAGTTTGAATTCAAAAATTTTTGAAACAATGACAAGTGTACAAAGGTTTATTGAGATGGACCACGAGGTCGGAAAAGCAAATTCTCCACCAAAGTTGATGAAATTGGAGGATTACTATTAGTGGAAGGATAGGTTTGCCGACTTCGCAAGATTTAATGATATGATGATGTGGATTTGTATAGATGAGGGATACATTCCACCTACGGCTGAGGTTGAAGGACGACAAAGAGTCTTGTCATATTCAAAGATGAAGGACGATGGTAAGAAGCTCTATGAAGCCGAAAACCGGGCATTTGCTATCATTAGAATGGCTTTACCTCAGATGATCTTGCACACTTTCCGGAATAAAAAAACAGCAAAAGAGCTGTGGGATGCTTTGGAGAAAAGGTGTGAAGGAAATCCGAGGGTCAGGAAAAATAGAATGGAAACGCTCAAGCAGCAGTTTGCGATTTTCAAGGCTTTGAAAAACGAAAAGTTGTATGAGACCATTACTAGATTCTATCACCTGCTGACTGTGTTAGACAACCACGATGTGGAGTATAGTGAGACAGAGAAAATTTTGAAAATTCTGGATGCTTTACCAGCCAAATGGGAGATGTATGTGGCACTGATAAAGCATGATGAACACAAGTTCTATACTCTAACTGTAGAAAATGTCATAGGAACGCTGAGGGCCTATCACTTTGAATTGTTGAAGAAGGAGAGGGATTATGAACAAGTACAGGATCCAGACATGTACTTTGGGAAATCCAAATCTTCAGGGGCAACTGACGTGAAAACGGATACAACATTCTTTTCAGGAGAAACATCGACTCCGGTTGAATCAGAAGACTCAGTGAGTCGGGCTTTCTTAGGGTATTCAAGACCAGAAGAAAAGCACACTCAGGCTACATCTACATCTCAAGGGTATTCAAAGATGCCGATGAGCGCAAAATCAGCTGAAGACCATCTGAATCTGTTGGCTTCATTTGTGGCCGCCTATGGCAATTGCGTTCAAGGGAATATAGGCAGCCATATACATGTATTATACATGTATTTTCATTTTTTTTTGTATAAAAGTATTTAGAAATGTATTCTTGTATTTCCCTTTTCTTGTAATTTCATAAATACTTTTGGATGCATTGTTTTAATGAATTGTTTTAGTCTTGCATAATTAACGTTAAGTAATTGTATTAGTGTATGATTAGTGTCACTAATCATAATTTAATTATGTACTTAGTTGAATTAATCCCTCATATCGTAAATCGATCGGATTAATTGATTTCCCGATTCATCGCACCGATGAATTTGATTCTAACGGAGTTGAATTTTCTAATAAACCTTGTTAATCACTTGATTAATTTCTAATGATCACTGATTAGGTTATAATTGGCAATTAAATATAGATTAGGTCATTGTTGCTAACCTGGTTTAGTGTCGGATGTTACAGAGTGTAGCGTCCTCGGTACAGAGTCGGAGGCCTGACATCAGATGCTATGGCGAGAGTGTCGTGATTCATGATGAAGGCTTCTTTGGATAGAGGTTGGTAAGTGATTATATCCTTAAGTGTGCAAACACACTAAATGAGATTCAAGAGAAAATCTAAGTGATGAATAAAAGTGAACTTGCGGGTAAGGCTTTATCTGAGAGTTACAACTCTCGGATGGAATGGTAGATGGGGTACTTAAAAGATTTTGAATCTTAAGTACGGTGGCAGTTGGATCCGCAAGTATGGACTTACGGGTAAAGTGGATCCGCGAGTTGTAGCTCACGGTTAATACACTAACTTAGGAAAATAGAAGTGCAAAGAGTGTGTTTTGGGATCCGCATGTAGGAACTTGCGGATAATGAGTTAAGTCCTTAGGCAGATTTATGACTAGCAAGTAGTAGGCAGTGAGATCCGCAAGTTCTAACTTGCGGATAAAGCTAAGGCACAAGAATACTTGAAAAAAAACTTCAAGTAGAAAGCACACTACGCAGTTCTAAACGAGAGTTTCAACTCTCGGATGAAGAACAGTTCTTTAAAAAATGCAGAATTTTTCAAGATAAATTTTTAAAACAAAGTTTTAGAAACACTTTAAAACCAATATTTTGGCTTTGATACCACTCGTAATTCTCACATAAGAAGCATTCAATCAATCATACATTCATAATATCAATAATAGAACAATCATGAAGAACACTAAGAATATAATGAAGAACAATATGAATACTCAAGTTAGATAAACCTTAAATGCTTTCCAATGCTTCGTACGTACAAGTGATTTCAACAACTGAAAATATGAAACCTAAACAACCTATTTATAAAGAAACAAATGGATCTAAACTATCCATATCCATGGGTTGACCTTTTTGGGTCTTTTAACCCATTTCCACAACTTTGAAACCTTACAAAATGAACACAAAACTTAAGTTTCATTTATTACAATATGAACCCTGAAACTATCACAATATCTTGATCTAACATAATGTCCAGTTGGATCAGACAGAGAGTGATCAGCAGCAGCAGATTCTAAATCTGGAGGCTATACTAGAGGAGTTGTTGAAAGATCGTCCATCTCAGGGGGAGAATGTAGAGAAGTCAAAGAAGATGGACCGGACAGTGAGTTGACAAATCATTCAAGACAACAATTTGCTCAGCTTGTTGATCCACAGGGGGAGACTATATTCATAGCCACTAACAAGGGAAAAGACAAGGATTCAGAGGGGACAAAAGTAACTGAAGATAAGGTCTGATCTGAGCATTATCAGGGTTGGATGAAAAAGAAATGAGGTTCGACTTCGAAGATGACTTAGAGTAGGAGGATCTTGAGGAAGGAGAGTTTACTACTGAAGATGTACCTGATTGGAAGTCTGATGATGAAGAAGTGGTGAATAAAGATTAGATTGTGATAGATCCAGATGTGCTGAGATCTACATTAATGATGAATCAGATTCTTAAGTGTGAAGTGATTGGTTTAGCTTGGAAGGACCTTATAAATCTAGGAAGACAATTCCTATGCTGAGGTGTTTGCGAAAACTATCAGAAGGGAGGGTCGTTCTGGAAGAGTTGAAAAGTTAATCCAAGAGTTGGTAGATGAGTTGTGGATCAAATAAGAATAAATCCTTTGACTGGTTGGACATGGAGTAAGTTAGTCTACAAACCGGTAAGGACAGCGAAACTGGAGAGGCAGTCATGGAGAACATAGAAGAAAAGGTTATTTTGAGAGTCTACGATCCCTTGCTCCTCGTCAATCTATCTATATATGACCTGCACATACTTCATGATCAGGGAATTCCTTTTGATGAGAATTTGAGATTTGAAGGCAGGAAACATCAGAAAGTTGTCAAAGTGTGTGTTGAGCAGGGACTCCATGCAGGTAGTAACTTAAATGAGCCTAGTTCTTTAGCGTACTGAATATCTATTAGAAGCTATCGTCAAGGGGGAGTCTGTTGATACACCCGATGTGACAATAGTTGTCTTGTTTCGGTATTCATAATCTCTGAATCTGATAGTCTATTGCGATCAATGAACAACAAGTAGAAGCTATCGTCAAGGGGGAGTCTGTTGGTACATCCGGTGTGACGACAACATTCTAGTTTTGTTATTGATATCATGATTGTGTATGATATCTACATTTTCATGTTAAGTTCTAGACTATCATGTTAAGTTCTAAAGATAAGTTCTAGGATAAGTTCTATGAATAAGTTCTAGGAATAAGTTCTAGGAATAGCATCTAGGAATAAGTTCTAGGAATAAGTTCTAAGGATAAGTTCTAGGTGAAAATAAGTTCTAGGTGAAGATATGTTCTAACAGGTGAAATAAGTTCCTGAGGATCGTCTAAGTTCGTGAGGAGCGTCTACACGAATTTATCGACTATATAATGAACTTATCATTGTGAATTCAAAAATCTTGGTGTTAGTGCACTCTGTGTGACGATAGCAATCTAAGTATAGATATATTTTGTAAAAGTCAATTTGATTACTATTGCATATTAACAAGTGTTTGATATATGTTTGATTATGTATGTTTGATATTGATTGTTTGTATGTTTGAACTTGGTGTAATGTGTTACAATAAGTTCAAAGATAAGTTCAAACATAAGTTTGAAATATAAGATTCGAATTTGTAGAGGACAAGTTCGAAAGGCCTTGGGCTTCTTCGAACTTGTCCTAAGCAAATTCGAACTGGGTGTTACAATTAAGGGTTAATTCGATTAAATAACTAGTTTTGCAGAAGTTTAATTTGAGCTTAAGCAAGTGGTATCAGAGCCATTAGCGTGTTCGTGGTGTTCTTTGTGTTCACAAGCAACATCTGTGGTTTCTTTACGTTTTTGGACGGTAAAATCAATTTTTGGGTTAATTTTTCGAGTTATTCAAGCAAGATAACGGGGAAAAGTTCATATTAGTTCATCATTTTGGTCGAATTCATAGTTTTTAATCCTAAAAACTTTGGTTTAAACTGAAAAGTTGAAAAAAATCAAACTTTTAGCCGTTTTTCGAAGTTTCGGCGCTCGAACATATGGGGGTATTACGGTTTGTTCGAATTTTGTCAGAAATTCGATTTTGTAAGAAAATGCGCTCCTCTCGAAGTTGTTTGAGGGTTCCATTCGATTTAGGCTGCTATTCGAACTTGGTCAATTCGAATTTGTCTAGATTCGAATTTGTCTAGTTTCGACTTTGTCATATTTTCGAATTTGTTGATTTCGAATTAATTTTGAATTTAATTTCACATTAATCAAATCCGAACTTCTTTAAGTTCAAAAGGATTGATTTAAATTAACTTCAAATTAAATTAATTAAGTTCTAATTCAAAAAGTTGAATTCACCACCCAAGCTGATGAGGTTGGAAGATTATTACTGGTGGAAATCTAGGTTTGCTGACTTTGCTTGC
Organism: Centrapalus pauciflorus; assembly: GCA_020465985.1. Lineage (NCBI taxonomy): Eukaryota > Viridiplantae > Streptophyta > Magnoliopsida > Asterales > Asteraceae > Centrapalus > Centrapalus pauciflorus. The sequence goes on along the minus strand of JAANYP010006367.1, from coordinate 293,010 downwards.
TTTAATGATATGCGGATGTGGATTTGTATCGACGAGGGATACATTCCACCTACTGATGAGTTTGAAGGTCGTCAGAGAGTTCTAACTTATCAGAAGATGAAGAACGAAGACAAGAAACTATATGAGGCAGAGAACAGAGCGTTTTCTATAAACCGCATGGCACTACCTCAGGAAATCCTACAAACATTCAAAATTCATCGAACTGCGAAAGAGTTGTGGGATGCACTAGAGAAACGGTGTGAGGGAAATCCGCGGGTTAGGAAAGGTAGAACGGAGATGCTCAAGCAGCAGTTTGCAATTTTCAAGGCACTGAAAAACGAAAAGTTGGATGAGACTATCACATGGTTCAATCACTTGTTGACAGAGTTAGACAATCACGATGCCGTGTATCGTGAATTAGAGAAGATTGAGAAGCTTCTGGATGCTTTACCAGCAAAATGGGAGATGTACATAACGCTGATAAAGCATGATGAAGAGAAATTGGAGACTCTAACTCTAGAAGGAGTCATTGGAAAGCTGAGGGCTTATAACTTTCAGTTGCTGAAGAAGGAATGGGAATATGACCAAGTACAGGATCCGGACATGTATTTTGGGAAGTCCAAACCTTCAGTCGCGGGTGAACTAAAGACAACTACAGCCTTCTGTACGGGCGAAACATCGACTCTAGTAGAAGTAGACGACTCAGAGAGCCGAGCTTTCTTAGGGTACTTCAAACCGGAAGAAAAGCAAACTCAGTCAGCATCTACGTCTCAAGGATACTCAAGGATGCCAATGAGCGCAAAATCAGCTGAAGATCATCTGAATCTGTTGGCTTCATTTGTCGCCGTGTACGACAATTACGTTCAAGGGAAAATCAACGATCCTACACTATGGGACGAAGACAATGATCAGGTGGATCCTGATGATTTAGAGGAGATGGATCTTCAATGGCAACTGGCCATGGTGACTCAGAGAGTCAAGAGATTCATAAAAAGGACAGGCAGAAATCTAAACGTTAGCAACAATAAGATTGGATTCGATAAATCCAAAGTTAAGTGCTACAACTGCCAGGGGTTAGGACATTTTGCTCGAGAGTGTCAAAGACCCAAGGTTGAAAACAATCACAATCAATCTCATGGGAGATATCAGCCTGCTAATTCATGTAATCAAGCGAACATAGCTGGTCTATTAACAAATGTCACATCTGACAGACAGCTTGATGAAATGTACGACTGGAGTACACATCCGGAGACTAATGCTAGAGCCTTTATGGCTGAAGTAACAGAGTCTGAGGATGTAGGAGCAGAGGAAATAACTGAGGACAGAGAACAGAATGATACAAGTCCTATGTTAGTGGAAAAGTCAGAAAATCAGACAGTTCGAGAGTTTGCCGTGCAGATGGCTAACGTGGAATTTGATCACTCAAAGGTAATTCTAAAGTCTTCTACATTCCATGACTTATGTGTTTTATGTGCAAGCCACACCAAAGACTGCTGTGAAACAATCACCTGTGTCAGGTAGACCAAATGAAGTGGTTAGGACTAATTCACCAAATAGAGTCCCTAATCAATCTAGGTCAGGACCTCAACAAATTTATAGGAGTACTACACCTACAAGAGCCTACACTCCGGTTAGGTCACACACTCCTGTAAGACATCAGACACCAGGTAGAGCCCAGGGATATCAATCTGAAATGCACTATATTAGAAATTATTCGAGGGCTCCACAAAAAATGCCTACACAAAGGCCAAGAGTGATTTTAAATCACTCTGCACCGCAACTGGTTCTCAGTGAAACACCCAAGTCACCTGAAAGGAGAGATGGGGTTTTCAAAGAGTTCAAGTACGTGGATGAGAATGGTATTACCAAGTCAGTCATGGCTTGGGTTCCCGAACTAACTTCTTTTCTTTCATGTGCAGGAGTTAACCACAGGACTCAATAACAAGTGGTTTGTGGACAGTGGTTGCTCTAGACACATAACTGGGAAAGGAGTCTGCTCACAGACTTCAAGGGACGGAACAAGGGTTTTGTATCATTTGCTGGGAACAAAGGAGGAAATATCACTGGAACAGGAGTGATTACTGATGGGACTATCACACTTGATTAAGTATATGACATTGATAGACTTGCTCATAATCTCATTAGTGTCTCTCAGATCTGTGATAAGAAGAATTCAGTGTTGTTTACTGATACAGAAGCGTTGGTGCTGAAGCTGGGATTCAAGGTACGTGAAGAGTGGATTATGATGAGAGCCTAAAGGAAGAACGATTTGTACATGCTGGACATGAACATCTCCGATTTGTCGATGGGTACTATCTGTCTGTTATCTAAAGCTTCAGAGACCGAATCAGTCTTATGGCACAGACGGATGACACACTTGCACCTGAGGAAAATGACCTACATCACTAAACATGGACTGGTGCAAGGTGTTCCGATGATGATTTTTCAGTTTGAAGACAAGTGTGTACCATGCAAGAAAGGCAAACAACACAAGAAGTCACACAAGTCAAAGACTCAGAACTCTATAGCTGCAACTTTCGATTTGTTGCATATGGACCTGTTCGGACCAATCAACAAAAGGAGTATAGGTGGTAGTTGGTACTGTTCAGTTATCACTGATGATTACTCACGATTTTCATGGGTTTTCTTTTTAGGTACGATGGACGAGACAGCTGCAAAGTTGATTGGGTTCCTATACCAAGTTGAAAACTCCTACGGGACGAGGGTAAAACGTATCAGGAGTGATAGCGGAACCGAGTTTAAAAACACAGTAATTGGTGTATATTGGGTATCTAAAGGCATAGTGCATCAATTTAGTGCACCTTATGAGCCACAACAAAATGGGGTGGCAGAACGGAAAAATTAAACTTTGATTGAGGCAGCAAGGACCATGCTCTCGGATTCAATGCTTCCTACCATGTTTTGGGGGGAGGCAGTGAATACCACTTGTCATGTTTTAAATCGGGTCCTTACTGTCAAATCATTGAACAAAACTTGTTATGAAGTTCTGAATAAAAGACCACTGAATTTAACTGGCTTCAAACCGTTTGGGGTACCGTGTACTTTAAAGAGAACATAACATCAACCTTTGTTTGGTGAAAATGCTGATGAAGGGTATGTCCTAGGTTATGTGCCTAACTCACCAAAGAAATGGGTTTTTAACAAAACAAATGGTACTGTAGAGATTGTGTATAACATTGATGTAACAAGTTATACACATGAACCTTAAAAAGGTCCGGAATGGATATTTAATTATGATTCATTATTTAAATAATGTAACATTCCTTTGGATGGAAATGCAGGTACAATTGAACATGACTTATCGTCATTAAATCTGAATGATGACAGTCAAGATTTTCCATAGACGAGCATTCCATCAACTTCTGACCCTACATCGACAGAAGATGGGTCTCCAGCATGGAATGATTCTGAGTTACCTACAAACGAGAATCAGAATACAAATTGTAACTCCGAAGACAGTGATCATTAGGAAGAGAATGTAGATCTGAAGTCTTTCCCCCGTTAGGTGAAATAGGATCAAACTTAGGAGATAATCTTAGGGTTGATGAGATCGAAACATCGAGGATTAATAAGGATCATCCGGTTGAGCGCATCATAGGAAATCCAAATGCTGTTGTGAGAACTAGGAGTACTTTGAATAACAACACATTGTTGTTGTCGATGATTAATGACTCCGAGACCTTTCACACTTGCCTGTATTCATGTTTAATCTCGCAGGTAGAGCCGAAGAATGTGCAAATGGCACCGAAAGTCAACTCTTGGGTTGAAGCAATGCAAGAAGAACTATCATAATTCAGAAAGCTTGAAGTGTGGGAGTTAGTTCCGTTACCTCGAGGAGAAGTGGCAATAGCAACCAAGTGGGTTTTTAAGTACAAAAGAGATGATCGGGGAATTGTTACTCGCAAGAAGGCAAGACTTGTAGTAAAGGGTAAGGAATCGATTACAACGAGGTGTTTGCGCCAGTGGCAAGGCTTGAGGCAATCCGTTTGTTTCTTGCCTTTGCATCCTTCATAGACTTTAATGTTTATCAACTTGATGTAAATAGTGCCTTTCTATATGTAAAGGTGAAGGAGCTGGTGTACGTTGAACAACCGCCCGGGTTTACAGATCGAAAGTATCCAGACAGAGTGTATCGTCTTGATAAGGCTTTGAATGGACTACATCAAACACCAAGGGCGTGGTATGAGACACTATCTACTCATATTTTGGACAACGGGTTTGAAATAGGCAGAATTGATAATACACTGTTTGTGAAAAGAAAGGGTGAACATTTTATCTTGGTACAAGTGTACGTTGATGATATTATTTTCGGGTCATCGGACGAGCAGATGTGCAAAGATTTCGAGAAGGTGGTGAAGTCTAAGTTTGAAATGAGTGCTATGGGAGAGCTAAACTTCTTTCTGGGTTTGCAAGTCGAACAGAGGAAGGAGGGCATGTTTATCCATCAGACGAAGTATGTCTACCACATTCTAGAGCGCTTCGGGATAGAGGGGACAAAGCTGTCTGCTCACTCTAGCACACCGATTCAAGTGAATCACAATCTCTAAGTGTTAAACTTTCACACATAATGCACCTTAAACTCTAAGTGATATACATTTTCTAGTTCGATGTGTTGGTACGCATAATACACAAAGGGAATCTCAAAAGCTAATAAAATACTCAAGACAAAGTGATTTGTGTAACTAACTTAGATGTATGACCAAATGGTCTTAATTTTTATGTTAGAGACATACAGACAATGATTCTAAATGATGTATGCAAATTTTCTGGGGGGATGTATAGCCACATCAGATACATCTTAAAGAAAAGAAAAGAAAAGAAAATTTTAATAGTAAGGAGAGAGTGAAAACAAGTCACTCTGTTATACGTAAGTACAAACCTGTTACCTCTGGTTTGACTCGACCTAGCAAGATAAGTCGCTTTGTTGTACGTCAGTACAGACCTGTCACCGCTGTCTTGCTAGCTTTAAATAAACTTTAAGACACACTAAGACACTCTGTTGTATGTAAATACACAACTGCGTCCGACGTTTTGCCTTTTAAAGAAAATTTGCAATACTGAAAAGTTAAAATCATTGTGTGTATGCATTGATCATAAAAGTATGTCTATGTATGGGTCACGAAAGAAGGTTTCTTGATGAATAAAAAGGCCAAGGGATATTCCAAAGTGTAACATGTTTAAAAGGAAAATAATACCGACAATCGCCTAGAAATGTGTGTCACGACAGACAATCAAGGAATCAAAAATTCCTAAGTGTGATAGTGTAATGCTGAAAGTGCGTATTGACACCGCTATCTGATTGAACCTTCTTTGACTTTCTCGCCAAAAATATTCTGTTAGTGTATGTCGTAAAGTGTGTAAAAGTATTTTTGAGTAGTTTAAGTTTAAAATTTGTTTTTTTTTATTTTTTGTCAAACTTTATTTTACTTTATTTCATTTCATTTTATTTTGTATTTTGTATTATATTTTATTTTATTTTATTTTATTTTACTTTAAGTAGGAGAAAGATCAAAGTTACTAAGGTGCATGATTGGTTGAATAAACAAATTTTTCTTGAAAATCTATTGCTTGTTGTGAATATGTTTGCAATATTTGTAAAATTCCGTTACACGAAAAAGTTGAAAAAGTTTAATTTTATTCAAGAATTTTCAAAGTTTTCAAAGAAATTCGAATTTAATACATATTCGAATTAACCTTCGAATTTGTCAGTAGTTTCGAATTTAAGTCATGTTCCAATGAGATTAGTATAAATAGGTCAACAGTGAATCATTAATTCACCTGCATCAGTCCAATGAAAAAGTTTCTCTTAGATCCTCTGAGTGGGTATAAAAGGAAGCTTCTAAGGTTAGAAAGATTAAGCCAACAAAAAGCTAAGTGCTGAAACCAAGAGTGAACGTGAAAGTGTGTTTTTCATGCATGCAAGCCTGCTTATGTAAAACAGTTTCTCTGTGTCTAAGCTGTTCTACATAAGCTGTATGTCTGAGTCTTGTAAACACAGTGAGTGCTTCTTAGTGAGTGTATTCACTGTAAGCTAGTTTGAGTTTGTATTAGACTAGTGAACATACTGGTGTATCTGTCATCTCACCTTGAACCTTTCCGCATTCAAGCTTGTTTGTAATTAACAATTTGTTGATAATACATACAAACATTGAGAAAATAGTCTGTAGTTTTTAAATAGTTGTATTCACCCCCCTCTACAGCTTAAAGCTATATACTTTGGGAACCTCTCGGGACCTACATTGACTTTCATTTTCATTAAGTAATCCATGAGCCCTTGTACCGGAAGGGTTTCAACTTCTACTACGGGAATCTCGAGTAATCTGTAGACTCGACTCCGGTGGTCAAGCCTTAGTGTTTCAAGCTCGTCGGGAAACAGGCAGTGTACCTTACCCTTTGAAAACCAGTCAAGCTTCCCGTTATCATATATTACAGTTGAAGCTTCATCAGTCTCTGGAAAGCAATCTACCGTGGAGGACGTCACAGAGACATTCTCAGTGCGAGGTGGCGTGTTATGCGGTGGGGAAAGAGTTATGGACAAAGAAGTGCCAGTCAGCGTGGGAAACTAGTGACCTATTTCAACATCTCCCCCTCCAAACGAGGGGATGATTTCATGTGAGATTTATTCCCGTGGAATGAAACAGCAGGATCCCATTGAGGAGAACCTGGGTGGCTGGGGGGGTTAGCTGCGGCTACTGGACTAGTAGCGTTATTGTAACTAGTCCGTCTTTGGGTTGATGGTTCTCCCTTAGCTCACAGACTCTCCACCCTCAAAGGGTCTGAGACATTCCATTCAGAGTCTGCCGTCTCTGGCCTCTCACTTCCTTCTCCCTCTCTATCTACACTCAACTACCACTCTCCCGTCCCCAAGATATTTGCATTATCCACCTCATCTCCCTCTTCCTCACTCAAACTCTACTCACTTGTAGTAGTGGATGACTCTGTCGGATTTGACAGTCTCTTCTGGATAAACTCCATGAATATACGCCCTTACCCTCTCTGTCCTACATCCTCCACGTCTAAGAAGAGACATAGGAATGTCCATTATTGGCAACCGAGAAAGTTCCCTTGGGAGCTTGAATCTATGAAGTGTGACGATTTTGTAGACATCAATTTCCGGTCTTTCATGAATTTCTTCATCATTACCCAAAGCAAACTGGATGAGGAGCTGAAGGAATCTTCTCTTTTGATTTCCGATGAGGGTGTTAAGAGATGGACCCTTTAATACATTAAAATGGAGACGACCTACCCAATTTAGACTTAGACCAATACTCAGACTTAGGTCTTGTCTCCCGCAACATCATTTGATTATACTCTGCTTGCTCAGCTTTTGATGCATTGCTTATTTCCATGAGCAGCCGTCAAGTGAACTACCCCGGATTCATCATGAAAATGTCTCTAAATTTATCTTTTAGATAGGGCTCAAGAATGTGTTCGACTTTCATTTTCATTAAGTAATCCATGAGCCCTTGTACCGGAAGGGTTTCAACTTTTACTGCAGGAATCTTGAGTAATCTATAGACTCGCCTCCGGTGGTCAAGCATTAGTCTTTCATGCTCGTCGGGAAGAAGGCAGTGTACCTTACCCTTGGAGAACCAGTCAACCAAGTCAATCTCGCCGTTATCATATATTAAAGTTGAAGCTTGAGCAGTCTCTTGAAAGCAATCTACCGTGCGGGGATGTTAGTACATCCTGTGTGAGGATAGCAGTCTAAGTTTAGATAGCATTTTGTGTAAGTCAATTTGCTTGATATTAGATATTAACAGGTGTTTGATATATGTTGGATTATGTATGTTTGATAATGATTGTATGTTTGAACTTGGTGTAATGTATTACAAGAAGTTCAAACATAAAGTTCAAAGATAAATTCAAACATAAGATAAAACATAAGTTCAAACATAAGTTTGAATGATGAGGTTCGACTTTAGGTATACATTCGAATTTGTCAGGAGAACAAGTTCCAATAAGGCCTTGGGCCAGATTCGAATTTGCCCTAGACAAACTCGAATCTGTCAGTATAATTAAGTGTTAATTCAATTAATTATCAGACTTTTGCAGAATTTGTCAGACGATTAGCAGAAGGCGATCTCGAACTTGATTGCAATCAGAGAGTTTCGTGAGGAGAGAATCATTGTGTTGGGGCATTCTAAGTTGTTCGTCTATCACCGTGGTAGTCTCCGTGTTTCGGTGTGTGTGATATATCCGTCAAGCCACTAACGAGGATTCCACACTCGTCGGAAGGTGTCGCATCAAGATAGATCCATAGAGTTCAGACCATACAAGTAGTATCACAGCTATTGGGTGTTCGTGGTGTTCTTCGTGTTCACTAGAAACATCTGTGGTTTCTTGACGTTTTGTACGGCTAAAATCACATATTTGGAGGATTTTCGAGTTTATTAAGTAAGATATCGGAAAATAGTTTGCATTAGTTCAAGTTTTTGGTCGAAATCAATATTTGTAGCCTTAAAAATATTGGTTTAATCTGAAACCTTGAAAAAATCGAATTATTAGCCGTTTTTCGAACTTGCGGCGCCTGAGTTTATCAAGGGGGTATTAGGGTTTACTCAAATTTCGAGTTTGTCAGTCAAATACGCTCCTTTCGAAGTTCCTTAGGGTTTGATTCGAGTTTGGCCAATTCGAATTTGCTCAGATTTTTGAATTTACTCTAAATTCGAATTTAGGGATTCTAGTTTATTAAAACCTTCGAATTTGACATTTGGTTCGATTTTAGTTGGACTTCAAACCTAATCTTGAATTACTTCCAAACCAGTTTAAAATTAATTAAATTCGAACTAACTCAGGTTCGAAAGTGTTAATTTAAATTAATTTCGAATTAAATTAAGTAAGTTTGAATTCAAAAATTTTTGAACAATGACAAGTCTACAAAGGTTTGTTGAGATGACCACGAGGTTGGAAAAGCAAATTCTCCACAAAAGTTGATGAAATTGGAGGATTATTATTGGTGGAAGGATAGGTTCGCCGACTTCGCTAGATTTAATGATATGAGGATGTGGATTTGTATAGACGAGGGATACATTCCACCTACGGCAGAGGTTGAATGATGACAAAGAGTCTTGTCATATTCAACGATGAAGGACGATGATAAGAAGCTTTATGAAGCCAAGAACCGGGCATTCGCTATCATTAGAATGACTTTACCTCAGGAGATCTTGCACGCTTTCCGCAATCAAAAAACAGCAAAAGAGCTGTGGGATGCTTTGGAGTAAAGGTGTGAAGGTAATCCTAGGTTCAGGAAAAATAGAATGGAAATGCTCAAGCAGCAGTTCGCGATTTTCAAGGCTTTGAAAAATGAAAAGCTGGATGAGACCATTACTAGATTCTATCACCTGCTGACTGAGTTAGACAACCACGATGTGGAGTATAGCGAGACAGAGAAGATTGTGAAGATTCTGGATGCTTTACCAGCTAAATGGGAGATGTATGTGGCGCTGATAAAGCATGATGAAGACAAGTTCTATACTCTAACTCTAGAAAATGTCATAGGAACGCTGAGGGCCTATCACTTTGAATTGCTGAAGAAGGAAAGGGATTATGAACAAGTACAGGATCCGGACATGTACTTTGGGAAGTCCAAATCTTCAGGGGCAACTGACGTGAAGACGGCTACAACATTCTTTTCTGGGGAAACACCGACTCCGGTTGAATCAGAAGACTAAGTGAGCCAGGCTTTCTTAAGGATTTCTAGACCAGAAGAAAAGCAAACTCCGACTACATCTACATCTCAAGGTTATTCAAAGATGCCGATGAGCGCAAAATCAGCTGAAGACCATCTAAATCTGTTGGCTTCATTTGTGGCCGCCTATGACAATTGCGTTCAAGTGAAAATCAACGATCCTGCGCTTTGGGATGAGGTTTATGATCAGGTAGATCCTGATGATCTAGAGGAAATGGATCTGCAATGGCAACTAGCCATGGTGACTCAGCGAGTCAAGAGATTCATCAAGAGGACGGGCAGAAATCTCAACGTCAATAACAATAAGATTGGGTTTGATAAATCCAAAGTTAAGTGTTACAACTGCCAAGGGTTAGGATACTTCGCTAGAGAGTGTAAAAGACCGAATGTAGCGAACTACCAGAACCAGTACTAGAATCAATCTCAAGGGAGATATCTGTCAGGTAGTTCAAGCAGTCAAGCAAATATAGCTTGTCTGTTAACCAATGTCACATCTGACAGACAGCTCGATGGAACATATGACTGGAGTACACAGCCAGAGTCGAACGCTAGAGCCTTTATGGCTGATGTAACCGAGACTGGAAGTGTCAGAGCAGAGGAAACGATATGGGACAACAATCAGAATGATATCAGTCCTATGTTGGTAGAAAAGTCAGAAGATCAGACGATTCTGGAGTTCGCCGTCAGATGGCAAATATGGAATCTGATCACGCCAAGGTAATTCTGAATTTCTCTATATTCCGTGATTTATGTGCTTTGTGTACTACGTCTAACGATAGATTAAACTTAGTTCTAGAATCACATTAAACTATAACTGCTCAGAATGAATCATTAAAATCAGACAACGCTAGCCTCTTAAATATAAGGAAAGACCTTAGAAATAAGCTTAAGGCAGATGCACAAGAAGTCATAGTTCTAAAAGACAAGCTGTGTGAGTAGTGTGTTAGATTAGAACTGATGTATGAACATGTTGAGGCATTGACCAAAGAACTTAAGACCAAAGAAGTAGAGCTAGCTGAATCTAAGGTTAAGGTAGCCTAGGTAAACAGTAAACTGAAAAAGTTTAGGAACTCATCACTCAACCTAGGGAAGATCTTAGATGCACAGCGTCAGTCTAAGAAACCTGTAGGTCTATGGTGTCATGAGAGTCCTCCGCCTTTCAATGATAACTATGTACCTCAACCTCTGGAGAAAACTGAAAAACCAGTTGAATCAGAGGAAGCACCTGAACCTATGTCTGAAATTGTTAAGGATAAGGAAACTAAGGTGACTAGTAATAATGTCAAGATTAAGAAGGTCAAATTTGTGCCATCCTCTAGTGATAAGCCTGTAGGACAAGCCAAAATTGACTTTAATGATCAAGAGGAGGAACCAGTCACTATAGTTGAGCCGAAAAAACCAGACACTAGTAAGACACCTAAGTCAAAGGGCACACATAAAAAGTCGATTGACAAAATGTCTTGCTTTAGATGTCATGAAAGGGGACATGTTGCTTCTAGTTGTCCATATAGGAAAGTAGACTCTACACCGAAAACTGGAAAGACTAAACAACATAAACCTTTTACAAGTGTTGCAAGCACAAGTAGTTCTTATAAAACCGAGAAAACTGTGCAAGCCACACCAAAATCTGCTGTGAAACAAACACATATGTCAGGTCGACCCAAAGAAGTGATTAGGACTAATTCACCAAATAGAGTCAATAATCAATCTAGGTCAGGACCGCAACAAAACTATAAGAGTACTACACCTAGCAGAGCTTACACTCCGGTTAGGTCACACACTCCTGTAAGACATCAAACACCAGGTAGAGCTCAGGGATATCAATCGGAAATGCCTTATAATCTAAACTATTCAAGAGCTCTACAGCAAATGCCTACACAAAGGCCGAGAGTGAACTTAAATCACTCTGCACCACAACAGGCTCAAAATCAAAAACCCAAGTCACATGAAAGGATAGATGGGTATATGAAAGAGTTCAAGATGTGGACGAGAATGGTATTACCAAGACAGTCATGGCTTGGGTTCCCCGTGATAACTAACCTCTTTTCTTTCATGTGCTAAAGATAACTACAGGTCCAAACAACAAGTGGTTCGTCGACAGTGGTTACTCCAGGCATATGACAGGGGAAAGAAGTCTACTCGCAGACTTCAAGGGAGGGAATAGGGGATTTGTATCATTCGCTGGCAATAAAAGAGGGAATATCACCGGTACTGGAGTGGTCACTAATGGGACTATCAAACTGGATTAAGTTTGTCACGTTGATAAACTGGTTCACAATCTCATTAGTGTATCTCAAATCTGTGATAAGAAGAACTCAGTACTTTTCACTGATACTGAGGCGTTAGTGCTGAAGCCGGGATTCAAAGTACCTGAAGAGTGGATACTAATGAGGGCTCCAAGGAAGAATGACCTGTAGACGCTAGACACGAACAAGCCGGAATCTTCAATGGGACCAGTTTGTCTACTATCTAAAGCTTCAGAGACGGATGCAGTTTTATGGCACAGACGCATGGCACACTTGCACCTGAGAAAAATGAATTACAATACGAAAAATGGATTGGTGCAAGTTGTTCCAATGAAGAGTTTTCAGTTTGAGGAAAAGTGTCTACCGTGCAAGAAAGGAAAACAACACAAGAAGGCACACAAGTCCAAGACTCAGAACTCAATAGCTGCCACGTTCGATTTGTTGCATATGGATCTGTTCGGACCAATCAACAAAAGGAGTATAGGTGCTAGTTGGTATTGTTTGGTTATTACTGATGATTACTCATGCTTTTCTTGGGTTTTCTTTCTAGGTACAAAGGACGAGACAGCTACCAAGCTAATCGGGTTCTTAGACCAACTGGAAAACTCATACGGAACGAGGGTAAAACGTATCAGGAGTGATAACGGAACGGAATTTAAAAACACAGTTATTGGTGTATATTGCCTACCAAAGGGCATAGTCCATCAATTCAGTCCTCCATATGAGCCACAACAAAATCGGGTGGCAGAACGGAAAAACAGGACTTTGATTGAGGCAGCAAGGACCATGCTCTCTGATTCAAAGCTTCCTACCATGTTTTGGGGGGAGGCAGTGAATACCGCGTGTCATGTTTTAAACAGGGTCCTTACTGTCAAAACATTGAACAAAACCTGTCATGAAGTTTTGAATAAAAGGCCACCAACTTTAACAGGCTTCAAACCATTTGGGGTACCATGTACGTTAATGAAAACAAAACATCAAACTAAGTTTAGTGAAAAGGCTGACGAAGGATACTTCCTAGGTTATGTGACAAACTCACCAAATAAACCGGTTTTTAACAAATCAAATGGTACAGTAGAGATTGTGTATAACATTGATGTAACAAGTTATACACATGAACCCCAAACTGGTCCGGAATGGATTTTTTATTATGACAAATTGTTTGAATCATTTAACATTCCTTCGGATGGAAATGCAGGTACAATCGAATAGGACTTGTCGACATTATATCTGAATGACGAGGGTCAATGTTTTCCGAGGACCACCTTTCCATCAACTTCCGAGCCCACAACAACTGAAGATAGATCTCAAGCAGAAAATGATTCTGAAATTCCTACAAACGAAAATCAGACAACACGCTCTAACTCTGAAGACAGTGTCCATGAGGAAGAAAGTGTAGAGTCTGAGGTCGTTCCCCCGTTAGGTGAGATAGGGTCAAATTTGGGAGATAATCTTAGGGTTCACGAGATAGAAACATCGAGAAGTAATAAGGATCATCAAGTTGAGAGTATCATAGGAAATCCTAATGCTGGTGTGAGGACTAGGAGTAGTTTCAATAACAACACAGTGTTGTTGTCGATGATCAATGACACCGAGGCCTTTCATACTTGCCTCTACTCATGTTTCATTTCACAAGTAGAGCCGAAGAATGTGCAAATGGCACTAAAAGACAACTCTTGGGTTGAAGCGATGCAGGAAGAACTGTCACAGTTTAGGAAACTTGAAGTGTGGGAGTTAGTTCCGTTACCTCGAGGAGAAGTTGCAATAGGAACCAAGTGGGTTTTCAAGTGTAAGAGAGATGATCGGGGTATAGTGACTCGCAACAAAGAAAGGCTTGTGGTAAAGGGTTTCAACCAAGATGAAGGAATCGACAACAATGAAGTGTTCGCGCCAGTGGCAAGGCTTGAAGCAATCCATTTGTTCCTAGCTTTTGCTTCCTTCAAAGGTTTTAAGGTTTATCAACTGCACGTAAAGAGTGCTTTTCTTTATGGGAAAGTGAAGGAACTGGTGTACGTGGAACAGCCGCCCGGGTTTACAGATCTGAAGTATCCAGATAGAGTGTATCGGTTAGATAAGGCTTTGTACGGACTACATCAAGCACCTAAGGCGTGGTACGAGACTCTATCTAATCATCTTTTAGACAACGGGTTTGAAAGAGGGAGAATAGATAGTACGTTGTTTGTGAAAAAGAAAAGTTGAACTTTCATCTTGGTACAAGTGTACGTCGATGATGTCATTTTCGGGTCATCAGACGAGCAGATGTGCACAGACATTGAAAAGGTGATGATGTCTAAGTTTGAGATGAGTGCGATGGGTGAGTTAAACTTCTTTCTGGGTTTACAAGTCGAACAGAGGAAGGAGAGCATGTTTATTCATCAGACGAAGTATGTCTACGACATTCTAGAACGCTTCGGGATGGAAGGAACCAAGCTGACTGCTCACTTCAGCACGCCGATTCAAGTGAATCATAATCTCGGACCGGGAACAGAAAGTGATACCGATGTGGATCCGATGTTATATCGGGCCATGATTGGGTCACTTATGTATTTAACTGCTTCTAGACCTGACATAATGTTGGCTGTGTGTATTTGTGCAACGTTTCAAGCTAATCCAAAAGAGATGCACATGAAAGCTGTGAAGCGGATTCTAAGATACCTCAAGTCGAAACCGAAGATGGGACTTTGGTATCACGCGGATGGTGATCTGGAATTGGAGGCATTCACGGATTCAGACTATGGAGGATGCAACTTGAATCGCAAGTCAACAACTGAAGGTTGTCAGTTCCTTGGAGGGAGACTCATTTCCTGGCAATGCAAGAAACAGACTTCGGTAGCCGTGTCAACGTGTGAGGCCGAATATGTTGCTGCTGGTAGTTGCTATTCACAGGATTTGTGGATACAACAACAATAGCGGGATTACGGTTTGACTTATACTCATACTCCTATTAGGATAGATAACCAGTCAACTATTGCAATAACCAATAATCCATTTAACCACAGTAAAACCAAGAACATAGACATAAGACACCATTTTATACGTGATTGTGCTGAAAAGAATTTAATTAAGCTGGTAAAAGTTGCAACTAAAGATAATAATGCTAATTTATTTACCATAGCTTTTGATAAGTCACGTTTTGGGTTGTTAGTTCAACTAAACGGAATGGGTAATACAGAGTAAATTGACCTTAGTAGAATTTATTTCTTTTTATAGCAGTATAATTTCTTTCTTTTTATAGTAAGTTTAGTAACTTAGAAGAATTTCTTTTTATAGCAAGTTAGTAGGTTAGATTTTATTTTTTTGTTCTTATTTATGAAAAACAAAAGAAAAAAGAGAGAAAACCATAAAAAGTTCAAAAAAAAAGAGAATATTAGAAACTGAGTTGAGTCTTAGATATATAGGTTCAAAGTGATGAAAATTAGCACAGTCGATACAATCTCTAAGTGTTAAGCTTTCACACATAATGCACCTAAAACTCTAAGTGAGATACATTATCTAGTTTAATGTGTTGGTAGGCATAATACACAAAGGGAGTCTCAAGGCTAATAAAATATTCAAGAAAAAGTCAGCCGTGTAACTAACTTAGATGTATGACCAAATGGTCTTAATTTTTATGTTAGAGACATACAGACATTGATTCTGAATGAGGTATGCAAATTTTCTGGGGGATGTATAGCAACTTCAGATACATCTTAAAGAAAAGAAAAGAATAAAAACAATATGATACTAAATTGAGAGTCAAAACAAGCAACTCCGTTGTACGTAACTACAAACCTGGTGCCTCTGGTTTGACTCGAGTTAGCAAGATAAGTCGCTTTGCTGTACGTCGGTACAGACCTGTCACCACTGTCTTTCTAGCTTTAAAATAAACTTTAAGACAAACTAAGACACTCTGTTGTATGTAAATATAGAACTGTGTCCGACGTTTGCCTTTTAAAGAAAATTTGCAATACCGAAAAGTTATAATTATTGTGTGTATGCCTTGATCATAAAAGTATGTCTAAGTATGAGTCACGTAAGGAAATTTCTTGATAAGTGAAAAGGACAAGGAATATTCCAAAGTGTAACATTTTTAAAAAGAAAATAATACCAACAATCGTCTAGTAATGTGTGTCACAACAAACAATCAAAGGAATCAAAAATTCCTAAGTGTGATAGTAAGATACTGAAAGTGCGTATTTGACACCGCTATCTGATTGAACCTTTCTTAGACTTTCTCGCCAAAAATATTTTGGTAGTATAGGATGTAAATTTAAAAGTATTGTAGATTAGTTTAAGTTTAAATTTTGTTCAAAATCTTATTTTATTTTATTAGGAAAAAGGTCAAAGTTACTAAGGATGCAATTTTAGTTGAATAAACAAACATTGTGTGAAAATCTTGTGCTTAGTGATAAATTTTGCATTGTTTGTTCCGTTACACGAAAAAGTTGAATTTTATTCAAAAATTTTCAATATTTTCATTTAAATTCGAATTTAAGACAAAGTCGAATTGACATTCGAAACTGTCAGTAATTTCGAATTTAATACAAGTACGAAGGTGGTTAGTATATATAGGTCAACAGTGAACATTCATTGTCACCTACCTTCGAGTTTAACCTCTGTGCGATTTCGAACATAGCTTTCGAATTTACCGTTTCGAATTTTCATCTATTCATCGAAGTTTTGTTCCTTTGTGTTCGATTCTACAACCAAATCTGGGTATAAACATCATTATTATACAAGATTTAGGTAGTTTAGTACTCAATTTTAGCAAAAATCGACTAATTTTGAGGTTTTAAGGGTTTTGAACTTTGTGATTCAAAATCACAAAGTTTAACGGTGAATCTTCAAATAAGTTACACATATCTTCGATTAGATACTACTAGGACTAGTGAATACTATTTTCTAAGTCTAATATGGTTTAAATCTTGGATTTGTGTTTGAAAGTGACCGAATTCGACTTTGTTCATCTAGTTCGAATTTGTAAGTAAATTCGAACTTGTCAGCAAACTCGAATTCAAGTCAAATTCGAACATGTCATTCGAGTTTATTCTAATCGAAATGTTTACATAATTTTACCGTCAAACTTGTAGAAATTCATATGTGTTGGATTTTGAACTTACATAAGTTAAAAATAAAACAAATTTGGATTTAATCAAGTTTCACTTTTGTTTTTGCACTTCTAATATATTTTATTCATTGATGTGCAGATATGGGTGAAAGAGCCTTCTTTCAGAAGCATAATATGGTAGTATCACCAGATCGCGAGCTTCCTGAAGCTCAGGCGTTTCGACCAATGGTGGATTTTTTGGCCCACTCCAGGGTGTCATATGCCCTGTCACATAATGTGCAAATCGTATTGCCGTATGTTAGGCAATTCTGGGAACAGTTGCAAGTGGATTGCACAGTGACGCCGACGGTGTTGAGGACAAAGGTAGGCAGGCAGCCCCTAGTGTTTTCTACAGATATGCTGCATAGAGTTCTGCAGCTCTGGACAGTAGAACAAGAAACTGGGCCGATCGACTTCAAGTTGGATATAAGGCAAGCTGCCTTTTTAAGAATGGGGTACGGACTGGATATAGCTAAAGCCTCATATATGAAGAGCGGTCTGATAGGCCAATGGAGGTACTTAGCACACGTCATTATGGTGTGCTTTGCACCTAAAAAGGTCGGTTTTAATTATATAGTCAAAGATGCAGTAGGCGATGATCGCATTGGTGTATAATAAGAACTTCAGCTTCTCCAAAATGTTTTTTGAGGAGTTTGTACATCACATAACTGCTCCTGCGCGGGAACGATTTTTGATGTATCCGCGATTCGTAATGATGTTGATTTGACACTTTTTGCCGAACTTGCCGCAGCTAGCTAATATTAAGAGTGTGGCAGTGATTGATAAGCGAATTTTTGCAGATTTCCAATCTCATAACGCCCGTAGGGCTGACGTGGTTAGACCACTGGATGCACCTCTTTTCGGTGTCGTGGTAAATCCAGATTTTGTAGCCCAGAGGGTGAAAACTGGGCTGGGGAAGGGACGCAGCCGCAGCAAGCGCAGCCACAGCAGCAACGCCCTCAATCACAACAAAGAATGAGGCCAAGAGCTCAAGATAGATCTACACAGGCTTCAAGGCCAAGCTCCAGCAGGGTACAAGAGTCAATGGAAGCAGGTCCGTCATCGAACGTTGCGGGTCCTTCTGATGTGGCACCAGTAATTGATCCTCGAGTGGAAACTCTGGAGGAAATCTGGGCACAAGGGACTCCAGCACAAGAAGGAATTACAGTTGAGCTAGTTGACACAATCTTAGAGCCTCCAGCTAGTTTTGATGATCTTATGCGCGACACAGATGAATATCAGCTTGAGGTAGAGGGTCAAGCAGTGACCACCTCAGAGTCGTCATCAGAAGAAGGTGAAGAGATCGAAGTTGAGGGAGCAGCTGTTGAATATGTTAATCCGTCTGTTCGGATAGGCAGATACGGATCTAGGGTTGTGGTAAGTGAAAGGGAGACAGAAAAGGACCAGCTGCAGAGATGCTCAAGAGATTAGAAGAGAAGATGACGATGGCAATGATCCCGATGCACGGAAAGATAGTGAGCCAGGAGATTTTTCTTCTGCTCAGCATGCTGAAGTTCAGGGGGAGCCTAGTCAGTCAGGAGTCGAACGAGGTGAGGCTAGTTCTTCAAAGGCCATTGAGAGCGAGATGATTGACGCTCTGATGGATATTGAAGAGGAAGAAATAGAATTTGATTTTGAAGATGATATTGAAGAATTTGAAGCAGGAGAGTTTGTTCCTGAAGAAGTAGTGGATTGGAAGTCTGATGATGAGGTTATAGAAGATGAAGATGATGATTTTGATGAAGTGATCGTAAATTCACAACCTATCACAGAATTATACATGCAGAATGAGCACAATGTGATTGATATCGAAGAGATCAAGTTGGCCTCTAGTAGAAGACTCTGAACTAGAGGAAGCTGAGAGAGAACCATCTAGGGCTGAACTGTTAAATCTAAGGTTCCGAAAGGAAGAGAAGAGAGTAGTGCCTAAGATGAAGAGGAGAATGAGAGTTCCAGGATCTGAAAATCTATCTGGTGGAATTATAAGCTGGTTTTTCGACAGAGAACTACAACTATTCATTCTAAAGAGAAGAGATGGACTTCAATACCTTAGGCGGACGCTTAGAGTATTTAACACATTGCCGAATGTAGAAGTAAAAGAATTAGCCTGGAAACAATTGAATAATATCGGTGAGGACCCGTATGCTGAGGTTATAGCCAAGATAATCAGAAAGGAGGGTCAGTCTGGAAAGTTCGAAAGGCTAAATCCAAGATCAGGAATGAGGGTAGAAGATGAATCAAGGATAGATCCACATACAGGAAGGCCATGGGCTAGAATGGTGTATAAGCCTGTAAAGTGTTTGAAGAAGGTGCCTATGAAGTCGATGCCACAAGAAGTTCTAAGTAACATGAAGTGGTGGAATGTAGATAACGATACTGTAGAAGCTGTTATGGAAGACACAGAAGACAAAGTTATTTTGCGAGTGTATGATCCATTACATCTAATAAACCTATCCAAGGATGACCTAAAGAAGCTACACGATCAGCCTATCTTCTTTCACGAAGGATGGAGATCAGAAGCTAGGAAATTCCAGAAGATAGTTAGAATATGTATAGATATAGGTTTATATGCAGTTAGTAGTCTATATGGTTCAAGTAGTTAGACAAAATGTAAATAGTTAGAAGTTATTGTCAAGGGGGAGTCTGTTAGTACATCCTGTGTGACGATAGCAGTCTAAGTTTAGATAGCATTTTTTTGTAAGTCGATTTACTTGATATTAGATATAAACAAGTGTTTGATATATGTTGGATTATGTATGTTTGATATTGATTGTATGTTTCAACTTGGTGTATTGTATTACAAGAACTTCAAACATAAAGTTCAAAGATAAATTCAAACATAAGATCAAACATAAGTTTGAATGATGAGGTTCGACTTTAGGTATAGATTCGAATTTGTCTAGGAGGACAAGTTCGAATAAGGCATTGGGCCAGATTCGAATTTGCCCTAGACAAACTCGAATCTGTCAATATAACTAAGGGTTAATTCGATTAATTATTAGACTTTTGCAGAATTTGTCACACGATTAGCAGAAGGCGATCTTGAACTTGATTGCAATCAGAGAGTTTCGTGAGGAGAGAATCCTTGTGTTGGGGCGTTCTAAGTTGTTCGTCTATCACCGTGGTAGTCTCCGTGTTTCGGTGTGCGTGATATATCCGTCAAGCCACTAACGAGGATTCCGTACTCGTTGGAAGGTGTCGCGTCAAGATAGATACGTAGAGTTCAGACCTTACAGGGGACCAGAGGGGTCAGATGTTTCAGCTAGTTGTTTTTGAGAGAAAGTAGAGGTGGCTTTGTTCAGAGTAAGCTTTCGGTTAGGAGGAGGGGTAGGGGCCATTATTGTAGATGTTATTTCTTGTTGGCACTCGTGAAAAGGCGAGTTAAGGAAGTCAAAGGAGGAGGAGGATTTTTATGGTGACTCGGGTTCTAGTGTGGATGTTTGTATAGGTTTATCTTGGTTCATCTCTGAATTCGAATCGGAAAGCTGGATGACTTTGATGTTCTCTGAGGGTGGCTCATACACAACAATCTCCATAGTCAAGTCTTCCTCCACTTGACCTCCCGGGCAGAAGGTACTTGTTCCCCACCCGTTTCCTTTTCTCATGCTCCACCTATACCCAACACATCCCCCTCAGACTGAACTCGAGGGCGCTTCTCCCCCTCAAGATGACCAGGATCTTCCGGATCGTCATGTTTCCTTATATGAGCTACAGCCTGAGGGCAGCAAAGACCTTACATGTTTAAAACGGTCGACCCTAACCTATCCATCCTTCTTTTTATGTCTGCCTCCACCTTTAATATTAGCCTCTGGATGTTGTCTATTGACTGTGTGAATATCTCAGATGTCGTGGCTATTTGTTCTCTTAAAGCTTCGATGTCGGCAGACCCTTTCGGAGGACCTGGTGGCAGTTCCTGAGAAGCGACAACCTTTCCTATCCAGATTCGTAAAAGGGAGGAGTGACATTCTTCATTCTCTACCTTGAGGGCTTCCAGGTCAGTCCGGTAAGCACATCGGCGTCACGAAGAGCCGCCGTTAACATATCATGAGTGATATCGAGATGGCCATTCACAGTTAATATTGTTCTACCTGTGACGAGACTTCCATCCTTCATTTCTGCAGCACCCAGAGGGGATGCAGATCGGGATATTGAGGAGGACGTCACAGAGACGTCCTCAGTGCCAGGTGGCGTGTCATGGGATGGGGATAGAGTTATGGACAAAGGAGTGCCACTCAGCGGGGGAAACTAGTGACCTATTTCAACATCTCCCCCTCCAAATGAGGAGATGATTGGATGTGAGCTTGATTCCCGTGGAATGATACAGGATCCCATTGAGGGGAATCCGGGTGGCTGGGGGGTTAGTTGCGGCACCTGGACTAGTAGCCTTATTGTAACTTGTTCGTCTTTGGTTTGATGGTTCTCCGTCAGCTCTCACACTCTCCACCCTCAAAGGGTCAGGTCTGCCATCTCTGGCCTCTCTCTTCCTTCTCCCAATCTATCTGCACTCAACTACCACTCTCCCGTCCCCAAGATATTTGCATTATCCACCTCATCTCACTCAAACTCTCCTCCCTTGTAGAAGTGGATGACTCTGTCGGATCTGACATCGTCTCTTCTGGATACACTCCATGAATATACGCCCTTACCCTCTCTGTCCTACATCCTCCAAGTATAAGAAGAGACATAGGAATGTCCATTACTGGAAATCGAGGAAGTTCCCTTGGGAGCTTGAATCTATGAAGCGTGACGGTCTTGAATCTATGAAGCGTGACGGCTTTTCCAAAGCAAACTGGATGAGGAGCTGAAGGAATCTTTGAAGGGGATGAACTTCCTTTCTTTCTTGGTGCCGTTGTCTTCTACCGCCCGTTTGAGTTCATCAAAGATGAAATAAGCATAGTCGAATTGACGGTTATGAGCGAAGACAGAGAATATTGCCAAGACATGAATGTTGGCGGAGTCATGCCCAGAGTGCTTCCCGGTGAAGCATCTGTTAAGAACATCAAAGAATACGCACCAGTGCGATTGCAATTGCTTTCTCTTGAAATCAGACGGCTTTGAAAGTATCCCATCATAACAAAGTGTTTGGACTTCATGCAGAATTTGATCGGGTTTAGGTATAGGGGAAAAGGTGTATTTGGCTTGGGAGTAATGTTCTGTTGGTAGGCGGAGAATGTGTTGTAAGAATTCAAGGGTGAGGCGGATTAGGACGGAATCAATTTTGGTCACAAAGTGAGGGATTGCCTCATTGACATATTTCAGATGGAACCAAAATTGTTGAAGGTGTATACTGGGTATGGCAATGGAAGTGGTTAGGAGTAGAAGATTGGATGGCCTTTGAGGATGTCAAAGGTGATATCCTCCGCTTCGTCACGGAGAAGTGAAAGGTCGAGCTGCCAGTTTTGGGGAGGGAATTCTTTATAGTGAGCTGTATGAAGGAGGGTGGCTTTTGGTAGCTGTCGATTGTTGTGAGGGATAGGGGAGGGGGAATGGTAAGGGAGATTGGTTGTTCCATGGGTCCTTTATGAATGAAAATTGGTTAGTTAAGCACACTTATTTAGATAAGTAGAATATTATGATTTAGTCTGAAATACGAGTGAGATAGAACCCATCTATTCTGTTTAAAGCATCGAGATTTTTATCAGTAGTATGAAATACAAACACTTATTGCTAAATAGAACCAATGGTGCAAAGACTAGGAACTTATTTTATTTTTTGTAAGAATTTTGGTATTCAAGAAAACATGACTAAGTGTTGAACTACGGATAGAGGTCCACAGTTCGAATGAACACTGGCCGAATTTCGGTTGGGATGGGGTTATCCTGGACAAATAATGAGAAGTAAATGAATCGAACCTGTGGATGGCCAGAAGTTCGGATGGACCTAAGTTTCGTATGAGACTGAATTTCGGATTGGTGCATGTCAGATACTTAGACAATGATGATGACCCGAATTTCAAATGATTTGAATTTCGGATGGACCCAAAGTTCAGATTGGTCCAGTGTAGATATTTTTACAAGTATAGCATGCATGTTAACCGAACTTTGGATGGTTGAAGTTTGGTTGAGCATACTATCCGAAGGTTGGATGATGCACTTTGGAAAATACGTTGTATGACTCGAAATTCGGATGTGACATACGAAGTTCGTGTGTCATGCGAAACTTTGGGTGCACCCGAAGTTGTACTTAGAACACATCATTTAAAGTGTTCATGCACATGCAGACAACTACAGTGCCATATGCACTAAATGGCTTAAAAATGCAGATCCTAACACTACAAATGATAACTAACAACTTTACTAACTACAGTCTCACTTAAAAGTACAATCGAATAACCTAAAAAGAGAAAAGTCAGAGGGAAAACCCTCAAAAATAGCTAGAATTTGAAATCATATGAAATGAAAGTTATAAATAAAAATAAAGGAGGAAACGTTTTACCTGATAGTCGATTAGAAGTAATATGCAAGAAATCATGAGAAGAATGAGTAGATATTGAGGTTTTTTAAGTGATTGGTGTGTGATAATGGCGGTTTTACAGGAAGGGTGGGGCGAGTCAGATCAAGACCCGCGTGTCTTGGCCCAAAATAAAATAAAGATTTGGGCTAAGGACATTGGACTTCAATTTAAATGAAGTAAATTTTTACTGTAACAAAACAAGAAACAAAAATTGTTTTAACAAAATAAATTTGAACAAAATATAAAATTCTTTTGTGATTTTTATTTATAGAAAAATTAACGAACTAAGCATAAAATAGAATGAAAATGAAAATAAATAGAAAATAAAAATAATCAGACATAAGTGAAACAAAAACAAAAATCTTTTTGAATTTATCAAGGTTTTCTCAAAGTAAGAAAATAAGCATAAAAATAAAATAAAATAAATCTAAATAAAGGCTAAGATATGCAATACATTAAAACTACATTTCATCTTTACTCCGTCAAATAAACAATTATCCTTTTATGTTGAACCCAGAGCCCCGATAGAATTTAAAAAGTCGGACAAACCTGGATATTGTAGCTTTCCACTCAATAATGAACATGTCACACAGCAATTGACAAGTTCACCAACATTAAAGACATACATATATAATTAACACCGAAAATAATTTTGGACACTTCCTTTAAATGGATGTACCAGATATTTTATAAATAAAAGAATTTCAATCAATTATGACAATTGTTTGAAACAGAATTATTTATAGAATTCTGATATTCAACTAGAGGGCGGACTTAACATGCCAAATTAAAATACTAAGAACTGAAAACGAGGTTCGTCTAGAGTCTTAGTAAATATATCAGCAAGTTGAAATTTCGTGCCTACAAAGTACAATTCTATTGTCCCTTTTTCTACATGGTCTTTAATGAAGTGATACCTGATGTTTAAGTGTTTTGTTCTTGAAAGCTGCATGGGATTGCAAGATATAGCAATTGCACTTCAGGAATCATAGTATATTGGGATGTTAGTGAGTGAAAATCAATAATCACGTAACTGTGTTCTCATCCATAGCACCTGAGAGCGACAGCTTGCGGCTGCTACACACTCACCTTCGGCTGTGGATGTGGATGTGGATACACAATTTTAATTTTTGAAGACAAACTCACCGGACTCTCACCCAAAAACTGAATCCCACCTGATGTGCTTTTCCGGTCTACTCTGCAACTTGCAAAATCAGTATCTGAAAAGACGGTAAGATCAAAGTTGGTTCCCTTTGGATACCATAGACCAAGATAAAGTGAACCTTAATTATGCGTTAAACCGTAGTAAGGTGTGATTCTTTTGGGTCGCCTTGAAAGTGAGCACAAAGACATGTAGAAAACATTATATCCTGTCTACTGTCCGTAAGGTAGAGTACGGAACTAATCATCCCTCTGTAAGTTGTGTTATCGACCCTTTTCTCAACAAATGCAGTGTCTAACTTACAGTTTGATGCCATGGGAGTTGCGATAGCCGTTGAAGAGTATAACTTTTACTTCTTGAGAATGTCAGGTGTATATATTTCGACTGGTTCACAAATATCCCATCTTCAAGTTGTTTGACTTGTAATCCGAAGAAAATATTCATTTCCCCATCATACTAATCTAGAACCTGGACTCTATTAGGGATGAAAATTCCTTACAAAACATAGGGTTAGTAGATCGAAATATAATATCATTAACATAAATTTGCACTAGCATTATATGTGGGTCTTCCCTTTTTGTGAACAGTGTTGTGTCCACCACACCCAAGCTCAAGGTGCTTTTTTCAAACCATAGAAAGCTTTATCGAGCACATAAACATGGTCCGGTTTATGTGCATCAATAAAACCTTGTGGTTGTTGAACATGCACCTCCTCGTGTAGTTCACCGTTTAAAAAGGCGGTCATGACGTCCATTTGGTACACTCTAAAGTCTTTGTGTGTCGCATAGGCCAACAAGATCTGGATAGCTTCAATCTATGCAACTAGAGGGAAGGTCTCGTCATCATCGATATTTTCTTGCTGTCGGTAGCCTTTAGCGACTAGTCTCGCCTTGTTTCTTACAACAATACCGTTCTCATCTCGTTTGTTATTGAAGATCCATTTTTCCATATTATAGCCTTGCCTTTTGGTTTGGAAACTAACCGCCATACCCTTAGTGGTTCAAACTGGTAGAGCTCTTCTTGCATTGGTACTATCCAGTCGGGGTCTTTCCAGGCTACATCCACATGAGCGGGCTCAATCATAATAAAGAATGATGCAAATTGACATTCATTAGCAGATGCCCTTCCAGTTTGAACCCCAGTGGAAAGATCACCAATGATTTGTTTAATTGGGTGATTACGGGTCCATTTTGTTTCGTGTGGGAGTGGTGAACGTGAGGGAAACACAGTGGTTAGTGTAGGATGGATGAAGTGTTCTTATCAATGGTTTCGAGTGAGGGTACCACTGGTTCTGGTTCTGATTCCACAGGATCTTGTAAAGGGATAATGTTCGATACAATACGGGAGGGTATTATGGGATTTGATTCAACTGGTGGGATGTCTGTGGATAATGTTGAAGGTAGAGAAGATGGCAGAGGTGTAGGAATTGGTGTAGAAATTGGGGTAGGAATGGGTGGATCCAAAAGTGGTGGATGAACAGTTGAAACTAATGAATTTGTATTCACTGCAGAAGTGGAAACAGAAGAAGAATTAACATTGGGACCAAAAACTTCAGTATCAAAAGGATCAAAATAAATTTATTAAATCAGAAGAAAAAAAGGATGTAGATTTAGAAGAATCTCCAGGCATTTAAGTAATGTGAGGTCTTGATTGGTCTTTTCAGCCATTTCATCGAATGTGATGTTCACACTCTCGTTGACCGATCTGGTGTAAGTGTTGTACGCGCGATACGCCTTTGAATTGGATGAGTATCCAATAAAGATCACTTCGTTCGCTTTCTCGTTAAATTTTCCGAGGTTCTCCATGTCATTAAGCACATAGCAACTGCAACCAAAAACTCGTAAGTATTTAAGATAATGAACCTTATTTTAGTAGAGTTCATAAGGAGTTTTGTTAATTTCAAAAAATAAAGTAGTTGATGAAAATAACTAGTCTAGGGGTCTTATTGTAATTAATCAATAGTTGTGACTTTGTATATAAATAGGAGAGTGATGTACTGAAAACGTAAAATCCGTACATTCTGTTTTGCACGAATATTTTCTTTTGTACGAAACTTGGATCTAGGGTTTTGTGCTTTATTTGTCTCGTATTGTAATCCTATGATCTTGATCAATGAAAGTATTCGGTTAGTGTTTCTTGTTGATCTTTATTCTTGTTGTTTAATCTGATTGATAATTCGGAATATCAATTGGTATCAGAGCCTGTAAATGGCAAGATTTGATTGAAATTTAGAATTTTTTTTTAGCACTGTTTGATCTCTTTTTTGGTAAATCAGAAAAACCCTTGGGGTTTTTAATTCGGTGGGTGTTGATCTGTATCGATGAGGTCACCTACAGATGATTACAAACTGATTTACAAATTACATATGATTAAACCTTAACTACTTAACCACTAACTTACTATAAAAAGAAAGAAAAATGTACCAAGGTCAAGTTACTCTGGATTAGGCATGCCATTTAGTTGAACTAACAACTCAAAGCGTGACTTATCAAAACCTTTAGTAAATAAATCAGCATTATTATCTTCCGTTGCCACTTTTACCAGCTTTATTAAATTCTTTTCTGCACAATCACGTATGAAATGATGTCTTATGACTATGTGCTATGTTTTACTGTGTTTAACTGGATTATTAGTTATAGCAATTGTAGACTGATTATCTATCCTAATGGTAGTATGAGTGTAAGTCAAACCGTAATCCCGCAATTGTTGTTGTATCCACAAAACCTATGAACAACAACTACCAGCAGCTACATACTCGGCCTCACACGTTGACACGGCAACCGAAGTCTGTTTCTTGCATCGCCAGGATACGAGCCTCCCTCCAAGGAAATGACAACCTTCAGTTGTTGACTTCCGTATCAAGCTGCAACCTCCATAATCAGAATCTGTGAATGCTTCCAATTCCAGATCACCATCAGCGTGATACCAAAGTCCCAGCTTTGGTTTTGACTTGAGTTATCTCAGAATCCACTTCACAGCTTTCATATGCATTTCTTTCGGATTAGCTTGAAACCTAGCATAAATACACACAACAAACATAATATCAGGTTTAGAAGCAGTTAAATACATGGGTGACCCGATCATGGCCCGATATAGAGTCGGATCCACATCAGTATCACTTTCTGTACCTGGTCCGATATTGTGATTCACTTGAATTGGAGTACTGAAGTGAGCGGTCAGCTTTGTTCCTTCCATCCCGAAGCGCTCCAGAATATCGTAGACATACTTCGTCTGATGGATAAACATGCCCTCCTTCCTTTGTTCAACTTGCAAACCCATAAAGAAGTTCAGCTCTCCCAAAGCACTAATCTCAAACTTTGACTTCATAACCTTCTCAAAATATTTGCATATCTGTTCGTTTGATGACCCGAAAATGATGTCATCAACGTACACTTGTACCAAGATAAAATCTTCTCCCTTTTTCTTCACGAACAAAGTACTATCAATTCTCCCTCTTTCAAACCCGTTGTCCAAAAGATGAGTTGACAGCATGTCATACCATGCCCTTGGTGCCTGATGTAATCCATACAGAGCCTTATCGAGTCGATACACTCAGTTGAGATACTTTGGATCAGTAAACTCAGGGGGTTGTTCGACATACAACATTTCCTTCACCTTGCCATACAGGAATGCACTCTTTACATCCAGCTGATAGACTTTAAAACCTTTGAAGGACGCGAAGGCCAGAAACAGACGACTTGCCTCGAGCCTTGCCACTGGTGCAAACACCTCGTTGTAATCAATTCCCTCTTCTTGGTTGAATCCCTTTACCATAAGTCTTGCCTTGTTTCGAGTAACAATACCCCGATCATCCCTCTTGCACTTAAAACCCATTTGCTTCCTATTGCGACTTCTCCTCGAGGTAGCAGCACTAACTCCCACACTTCAAGCTTTTTGAATTGTGACAGTTCTTCTTGCATGGCTTCAACCCAAGAACTGTCTTTCAGTGCCATTTGCACATTCTTCGGCTCTACTTATGAAATGAAACATGAATATAAACATGTGTGATACACCTCAGAGTCATTAATCATCGACAACAACACTGTGTTGTTATTCAAACTACTCCTAGTTCTCACACCAGTATGCGGATTTCCTATAATGCTCTCAACCGGATGATCCTTGTTTATCCTCGATGTTTCAATCTCATCGACCCTAAGATTATCTCCTAAGTTTGATCCTATTTCACCTAACTGGGGTACGACTTTAGACGGTAAATTCTTTTCCTCATGATCACTGTCCTCGGACTTAGAAGTATTTGTCTGATTCTCGTTTGTAGGTATTTCAGAATCATTCTCTGCTGGAGACCCATCTTCTGTCGTTGTAGGCTCAGAAGTTGATGGAATGCTCCTCTTTGGAAAAATTTGACCGTCGTCATTGAGATTTTATGACGATAAGCCATTATCAATTGTACCTGCATTTCCATCCAAAGGTATGTTAAATGATTGAAACAATGAGTCATAATCAAATATTCATTCCGGACCAGTTTGGGGTTCATGTGTATAACTTGTAACATCAATGTTAAACACAAATTCTACTGTACTGTTTGTTTTGTTAAAAACCCATTTGTTTGGTGACTTAGGCACATAACGAAGGAAATATCCTTCTTCAGCCTTTTCACCAAACTTGGGTTGATGTTTTGTTTCAATAAAGTACACGGTACCCCAAACGGTTCGAAGGCTGTTAAATTTGGTTGTCGTTTATTCAGAAATTCATAAGAGGTTTTGTTCAGTGATTTGACAGTAAGGACCCAAAACATGGTAGGAAGCTTTGAATCCGAGAGCATGGTCCTTGCTGCCTTAATCAAAGTCCTGTTTTTCCGTTCTGCCACCCCATTTTCTTGTGCCTCATATGGTACACTAAATTGATACACTATGCCTTTTGATAGGCAATATATACACCAATTACTGTGTTTTTAAACTCTGTTCCATTATCACTCCTGATACATTTTACCCTCGTCCCGTATGAGTTTTCAACTTGGTCTAAGAAACCAATAAACTTTCCAGCTGTTTCGTCCTTCGTACCTAAAAAGAAAACCCATGAAAAATGTGAGTAGTCATCAGTGATAACTAAACAGTACCAACTACCACCTATATTCCTTTTGTTGATAGGTCCGAATAGATTCATATGCAACAAATCGAAAGTGGAAGTTATCGATTTCTGAGTCTTTGACTTGTGTGACTTCTTGTGTTGTTTGCCTTTCTTGCACGGTGCACACTTGTTATCGAACTAAAAACTCTTCAGTGGGACACCTTGCACCAGACCTTGTTTAGTGATGTAGTTCATTTTCCTTAGGTGCAAGTGTGCCATGCGTGTGTGCCACAAAATGGATTCTGTTTCCGAAGCTTTGGATAGAAGGCATATTAGTCTCATAGATGAATCCGATTTATTCATGTCCAGCATGTACAAATCATTCTTCATTGGGATTCTCATCAATATCCACTCTTCAGGTACTTTAAATCCCGGTTTTAGCACTAACGCCTCATTATCAGTGAAAATTACTGAGTCCTTATCACAGATTTGAGATACACTAATGAGGCTGTGATCATATTTATCAACATCGTAACCTTGATCAAGTTTGATAGTCCCATTAGTGACCCCTCCAGTACCAGTGATATGTCCTCCTTTGTTTCCAGCGAATGATACGAATCCCCTGTACCCTCCCATGAAGTCTGTGAGCAGACTCTTTTCCCTAGTCATGTGCCTAGAGCAACCACTGTCGACGAACCACTTGTTGTTTAGACTTGTAGTTATCTCCTACGCATGAAAGAAAATAAGTTAGTTATCACGGGGAACCCAAGCCATGACTGACTTGGTAATACCATTCTCATCCACATATGTGAACTCCTTCAAATACCCATCTCTCCTTTCAGGTGACTTAGGTGTTTGCTTGAGAACCTGTTGTGGAGCTGAGTGATTTAGATTCACTCTTGGCCTTTGGGTAGGCATTTGCTATTGAGCCCTTGAATAGTTCCTATTATATGGCATTTCCGGTTGATATCCCTGGGCTCTACCTGGTGTCTGATGTCTTTGAGGAGTGTGAGACCTAACTGGAGTGTAAGTCCTTCAAGGTGTAGTACTCCTAAAAGCTTGCTGAGCTCCTGACCTAGACTGATTAGGGACTCTATTCGGTGAAATAGTCCTAAACACTTCATTTGGTCTAACCGACACAGGTACTTGTCTAACAGAAGTCTTTGGTGTGGCATTCACAATTTTCTCAGTGTTTTGAGAACCACTTGTGCTAGCTACACTCGGTGAGGGTTTATGTTGTTCAGGCTTTCCAACAATAGGTCTAGGCTCTAGTTTAGAAGGTGTAGACTCTACCTTCTTATATGGACAGCTAGACGCAACATGTCCCCTTTCATGACATCTAAAGTGTCAGTTTCTTTCTTCTCAACTACCGTGACACTAGTGTCAGTTTCTTATGAGTGCCCTTTAACTTTTTCGTCTCACTAGTGTCAGTTTCTTTCTTCTCAACTACCGTGACTACTTCCTCTTTCTGATTATTAGCTTCAGCTTTAGCTTCTCCAAGAATTTTGTCACTAGAAAACTGCACAAACTTGACTTTCTTAATCGTAGCATTATTATAAGTCACCTTAGTTGATTTATCCTTATCAGATTCAGATACAGTAATGTTGCTACCTCTGAGTCAACTGGTTTATCACTTTTATCCAGAGGCTGAGGCACATAATTATCGTTGAAAGGTGGAGGACTCTCTTTATAACCTAAACCTACTAGTTTCTTAGATTGTCGCTGAGCATCCAAGATTTTCACTATATTTAGTGAAGAGTTCCTAAACTTTTCTAACTTACTATTTACCTCTGCAACTTTAACTCTTGATTCAGCTAGTTCGACCTCCTTAATGTTAAGTTCTTTGGTTAAAGCCTCAACATGCTCATACATAAGTTCTATCCTGACACATTGTTCACTTAAATTGTCTTTTAGAACTATAACATCTTAAGCATCTGCTTTTAGCTTATTCCCAAGATCTTCTTTGATATCTAGGAGACTAGCATTATCCGATTTCAAGGATTCTATTTGAGCAGTTAGATTATTATGTTTTTCTAGAACAAAGTTCAATCTATCATTGGAAGTAGCACATAAAACACATAAATCACGGAATGTAGAAAACTTCATAATTACCTTTTTGGGATCCGATTCCACGTTAGCCATTTGTGCGGCAAACTCCAGAGTGGTCTGATTGTCTAACTTCTCCACCAATACAGGATTTGTATCATTCTGTTCAGTGTCCTCTGTTACTTCCTCTGCTCCGTCATCCCCAGTCTCTGTCACTTCAGCCATGAAGGCTCTAGCATTCGACTCAGGATGTGAACTCCAATCATATGTCCCATCAAGCTGTCTGTCCGATGATACGTTTGTTAACAGACCAACGATGTTCGCTTGATTACCCGAACTACCAGACTGATAACTTCCCTGAGATTGATTCTGATAGTTTTCAACTTTGGGTCGTTGACATTCTCGTGCAAAATGACCTAATCCTTGGCAGTTATAACACTTGACCTTGGATTTGTCGAACCCAATTTTACCATTGCCCATACTCAGATTTCTGCCTGTTCGCTTCATGAACCTTTTGACCCTCTGAGTCACCATGGCCAATTTCCATTGAAGGTCCATTTCCTCAAAATCATCAGGATCCACCTGATCGTAGTCCTCTTCCCATAATGCAGGATCATTAATTTTTCCTTTTACACAATTTCCATATGCTGCAACAAACGAAGCCAAAAGATTCAGATGAGTTTCGGCTGATTGTGCACTCATAGGCATCTTTGTGTAAAATTGAGAAGTAGATGCTGAGTGAGTCGGTTTATCTTCCGGTTTAGAATACCCTAAGAAAGCCCGACTGCTTGTTTCTTCTACGTCCACTGGAATATACGCTTCACCCGCTAAGAAAGCTGTAGCTTTTTTCAGTTCACTCGCGATAGAAGGTTTTGAATTTCCAAAATACATCTCTGGATGTTGGACTTGATAATATTCCCTCTCCTTCTTAAGTATCTGAAAGTTGTAAGCCCTCAGCGTACCAATAACTCCTTCGAGTGTAAGAGTTTTGATTTTTTCTTCATCATACTTTATAAGCGCTCTGTACATTTCCTACTTTGCCGGTAAAGCATCAAGAAGTTTCTCTATCTTCTCAATTTCACGATACTCGACGTCGTGATTATCTAGCTCTGTCAGTAAATGGTAGAATCTTGTAATTGTCTCGTCCAGCTTTTCGGTTTTCAATGCCTATAAAATCGCGAACTGCTGTTTCAGCATCTCTGTCCTACCTATACGAACCCTCGGGTTTCCCTCACTCCTCTTCTCGAGAGCATCCCATAGCTCTTTAGAAGTACGATGATTTTGTAAAGTGTGTAGAATCTCCTGATGTAGTGTCATGCGAATAATTGAAAATGCTCTGTTCTCGGCCTCATACAGTTTCATGTCATCATCCTTCATTTTCTAGTATGTCAAGACTCTCTGTCGGCCCTCAAACTCTTGAGTGGGTGGAATGTATCCCTGATCGATATCGATCCACATTCGCATGTCGTTGAAACGAGCGAAATCGGAAAACCTATCCTTCCACCAGTAATAGTCTTCCAACCTCATTAGTTTTGGCGGAGAATTTGCCTTTCCAACCTCGTGGTCCATTTCGATAAACTTTTGCAAACTGGTCATCCTTCCTAAACAATTTTGTATTCGATCTTAGGTAATTTAATTTAAAATAAACCCTTTCGAACTTTGGTAAGTTCTAATTACTTTAAAATTAAATTCGTTTTGAAATTAAATTCGAAATTGAGAAAGTTCGAAATCAACAAATTCGAAGGTCTGACAAGTTCGAGATTTCTAACAAGTTCGAGATCTGACAAAATCGAATGCTAGCAAGTTCGAATCTCAGCAAAATTCGAATGAAACCCTAAATCAAGTTCGTGAGGAGCGTATTTTCTGACAAGTTCGAATTTTCTGACAAATTCGAATAAACCCTAATGCCCCCTATTTTCGAGCGCCGCAACATTTTAAGACTAAACAATACTGATTTCGACTGAAAAAGTGAACCAATGTGAACTTTTCTCCATTACCTTGCTTGTATAACTCGAAAAATTGATTAACAAAGTGATTTTCCCGTCCAAAACGCCAAGAAACCAAGAATGTTGAATATGAACACAAAGAACAT
Source organism: Centrapalus pauciflorus (assembly GCA_020465985.1). Taxonomy (NCBI): domain Eukaryota; kingdom Viridiplantae; phylum Streptophyta; class Magnoliopsida; order Asterales; family Asteraceae; genus Centrapalus; species Centrapalus pauciflorus. Next base: position 259,206 of record JAANYP010006367.1, on the reverse strand, counting down.
GACAAACACCCTTATTGCTCTGATACCACTTGTAAGGTCACCTACCTACGGATCTTATCTTGACTCGACGCCGTCCAACGAGTGCGGAATCCTCGTTAGCAATTTGACGGATTTATCACACACACGAAACACGGAGACACACACGATGATAGATGCAAACTAGAACGCCCCGACACGTGATTCTCTCCAAGAACACACAAAAACGCCTCTACGAGTTCGTAATCGCCCTTAGCCTTAATTCTGCAAAACTTATTACTCAAAACTGATTAAACCTTAATTATAGGCATCAGATTCGAACTTGCCATGGACAAGTTTGAGAAGGCCCAAGCCCACGAACGCGTCCACCATAAGTTCGAATCAGGCCTTTGAACTTATTCTAGAACTTATCTTTGAACTTGTTCTAGAAATTATGTTTGAACTTACCTTCGAACTTATGTTTGAACTTATTGTAAAACATCATTTAAAACCAAGTTCAAACATATATACCATCAATATCAAACATATATCAAACATACAACAAACATATAACAAACATGTATTAATATGCAATTACGAACAAATTGAATATTACAAAATATCATCTATACTTAGACTGCTATCGTCACATAGGATGCACTAACATAATTCAAAACACAAAAAAACTTATTTGGATTTTACGGATTTTTCAAAACGTGCTGTGTTCTTGACTATTTTTGAAAAATTCAAGGATTTTAATCTGAATTTGGACTAGTTGTGTTCACAAAAAGTGTTTGTGTGTGTAAACTACACCCTCGATTGCAATTTGGGATCAAAACATCAAATTTTAGTGAAAATTTTGAAATCTGAACTTAGAAGAAATTTAAATCTGTTAAAACTCGAATCACAAAGAAAGTCTATTTAAATCTAGTTGGATAACAGTTTTAGTCGAGTTGGATAACAGCTTTCTCCGATTTGGCTAAGAACTTTGATCCAGTTTTATAAAGTGGGATTCGAGTTGGAAATGTGTTTTTACCGAGTTTGATCAAGTGCTAATTGAGTTTTTCACAAATCATTCGACTTTGATAAAACTTTAATTCGAGTATTATCAAACAATATTCGAGTTTAATCAAACACAATTAAAGTTGATTCAGTTCCAATTGAGTTTATTGACTTGTCATCCGAGTTGATTGACTTGTCATCCGAGTTGATTCGCTTGTCACCGATGTTTTATTTCTAGTCTTTGTTAGTTTGATCATTTCAGATTCGAGTTTGATAAGGATTCATTAAAGTTTTACACTTCATCATTTGAGTTTCCACCTTCTTTGTTCGAGTTTCATAACTCTTTAATTCGAGTTTGATCCATCTAACATTCGAGTTTCATTATTCACTGATCGAGTTTTACTCTTTGTTCATCGTGTTTGATCCCCTGACATTCGAGTTTTGTCATACTTAATATAATTTTGATCATTCATTCAGTGTTTAGTCAAAATCATTCAAATCCATTAAAAGATCTTGGAAGGTTTCATTTAACCATTCACAATGTCAAAAGATGCACTAGCTATTGGTTCGGAAACCAAAACTCCTATTCTCTATAGAGGTGAGTATGTTTAGTGGAGGGAACAGTTTCTAGAATTCATCAGTTTTCATACCTATCAGAGGAGATGCTGAAATCCCTGACAGACGGACCAGCAGTATTTCTTGAAACAATTCTAGTTGTACCAAACGGCAATCCTCCAATACCAGAGAGAACTGTAGAGGTCACCAATCTGTCTGACGCTCAGAATCGAAGATAGCTGGGAGACAGAACAGCCTGAAAGCTCTTTCTTATTTCTATCCCAAATGACATCTATATTAGTCTGACCAATACAACAACTGCCAAATCCATCTGGGATGAGGTGTGCAAACTTATGCGAGGATCAGACAAAGTTGCTATGAATAGAGCGATAACTAGTTTGATGACTTTTGAAAATTTTAGAGAAAAAGAGGGAGAGTTGCTAGAGAGCACGTATCTAAGATTTGTCAATCTTGTAAGTGAGATGAAGAGGAATGGGGTGACATAATCAAATCTGGATATCAATGTAAATTTTCTGAATGTGCTCAATCAGGAATGGGATAAATATGTATTGATCGCCCAACAAACTAAAGGGATTAATGATATGGATTTTCATATGGTGATTGAAATTCTTAACAACTATCAAGATGTTATTCTATGGAAGATGTCAGGGAAGAAATAGGATGAAAAGCCAACAATAAGAAATACAAATATAAATTGAAAAAGGAGAAGCGAGTTGTAATAAGAAGTAGTTCCTCGGAATCCGAATCAACAGAGGAGATGAAAAAGCAGATGGCCTTACTGAGAAAGGCGTTCCAAAAAAAGTTATATCGCAAACCGACAAACAACAAGATGCGATACAAGAAAGGCTCCAGGAAATATGAAAAGAGGGATAAATATGACAAATCCAGAGAGAGCAGTGGTAAAAAGGCTGAAAAATATGAGAAGACTGATAAGCCGGCATAGAATGATACTGATCAGAAATGTTATAACTGTAACAAACCATCCTACTGTGCCAAAGAATGCAGATTGCCTGTTGATAATAACTCTGACTACTATACTCGGAAGGCACTGCTGGCAAAAGAATAGGAGGCTGGTAAGGCATTAATGGCTGAGGACGACCACTGGCTGCAACCGTATGAAGATTAAGACATTCTGGACGAAGACGCTCATATCTGCCTGAAATCAGAACTGTTTAATGAATCTGAATTGAGTGAGTCTGCTATGTTGGCTGAAGATGCGGTTATGGTAGGCCTGACTGATGATGCGGTTCTGATTCTGATTCTGACAACGAACTGAGAGAGGATATGGCGTTGATGGCCACAGGAGAAGTAGGTTGCAGTAAAGTTCAGGAAGATGACGGATCAGAACTAGATGTCTCAAACAATTAGAGACACCCGAGGTACAATCTAATTCTAATTCTGATGATGATAACTCCTGTGTGCTAGAACAGAAACTTACTCAGATGGCTTATATGCTAAAACGATTTGAAAAACCATTAAAAGCCGAAAAGAAAAATGTCCATTCCTTGGAAAAAGAAATTCAGACAATAACATGCATTAGTGTTAGAGCATTCCAAGGATAAGGCATTATCATTAAGATCAGTTTTTGATTTGCAAGATAAATACAAAGAAATTGAAAGTGAGAATCAAAAGCTAAGTAACAATATATATGACTTGAAACAAAAACTGAAATTAGTTGATTTAGAATCATCAAGTTATTCTGTAAAATATCATTCAATCTTTGATGAAAGAACAAAGTTATATGAGAAAATCAAATCCTTGGAAGATGAGTTCATTAAAAGAGGTCAAACTAATCAAACAATCCATTTGAATCAACCAAAAGATACCGAATTTTATAATTCTAAATCAGGTATTGGTTGGACAAATCCTAAATATCTAAAAAAAGCTATTTCCTGTTCACCAACTCTTTAAGATTATAGATATTTGAATTTTGGATTGAAAATGGTATTTTTAAAAGCTTTAGATGAGGTAGAATCAGCTGAAGATCTGAAAGGTGGTGAAATGACAAAATGCAAAATACTTTGGACTATAACAAGCTCAATGACAGTTATCAAAATTCATGCATTTAAGAAGAGTAAATTCAGACTTATTCTGATAAAGATTTGTCTAAATATAGTACTTCCACTCAAAAGCCATATATTCCAAATACAATTCTTGAAAAGATTATTTCTGATCTAGAATTGAAGCTTAAAACATTTAAGTCTGAAAATGAAAACCTTCAGGCTGAAATTAAAAATTTGGAAATAAAACAGAAAAATCAGTCTGAAAGCAAAACTCATCCAGATCAGAAACCTTCAATTCAATCTGATTCTATCAATTCTGAAAAGAATTTGATCTGTATATGAACTCTGATTTTAACTCATTAGAGGAAATGTTATCAAAATTGATGAATTTATTAAACCTTATTCATGACTAAAAATCTGATAAACCCAAAGAACCTGTAAGTATTTTGAAAAGAATACCTACAGATTTTAAGGTTAAATCAGTATCTTCACCTGTTTTACATAAGGAAAAGGAGAAAACAAAAGTTACTTTTGTAATTCAAAAATTTGAAAAAGGTGAATCCTCTCCATCAAAGGATACAATTGCAAAGAAAGGAAAAGCTTCAGAAGGTAAGAAAATTTTACAGAGTATAACTGATTCTAAATCGACTAATTCATGTTCTTCTATTATGTCAGATATTCCTGTGAAAAGAACATCAAAGCTAATTCGGAGAAAGAAGCAAGTCGCAAAGAAAAAGAAGAATTTTAGAGAAGAATGGAGAGTGAAAGAGAATTTTTATACAGATAGGATTAGATCCATTAATAATTCTGTCTGTAATATAACTTCTGTTAAATGTTGTTCTAAATACTCTCGTGTTGAATTGTTTTCCTTAAATACTGCCAATTGCCATGTGTTGAATGATATAATCTATGCATAAATCTGAGAAGTTTGTATGGGTTCCAAAGAACAAGGTTCCTATTTTTAAACAGCAAAGGGTTCCAAAGAAAAGCATTTCAAAATCAGTTCCGAAAAGAACTGTACAAAAGTGGATACCTAAAAAGACTGTTGAAAAGTGGGTTCCAAAATCAAAGAATTTATCTAGTTAAAATACCTGCCAAAATACCGCATGATTTACCACATTTCAAAGTACCCAACTATAAGTGGGTACCTCACGTGTTACTTCATTTTATAGGTAAATCATGTATGGTACCTTGACTCCGGGTGTTCCAAGCATATGACCGGATAGAGAGAAATCCTAATGAATATTGTTGAGAAATTCTACAGGATGGTAAGGTTTGGCAACGATCAATTCTGTCCTATCAAAGGTTATAAGAGCTGGAGTATGAGAAGATAACGATTCAACAGGTCTTTTACGTTGATGGTCTTGGCCATAATTTGTTCAGTATCAGCCAACTGTGCGATAAAGAGTTAGATGTTAATTTCAAGGCTAATAGGTGTAGCATTATATCTGGGGAAGGGAAAGAAATCCCCGCAGGAAATAGGAAAACCAATTTGAAGTCCATATATTTAGCCAACATTAATCTGAAGAAAGATGTTTGCTACTGTCAAAGGCAACATCTAAAGTATCCTGGTTGTGACATCGTCGTCTATCCCATTTGATCTTTAAAGATTAACCAATCTTGCAAAAGGTGGTTTCGTCAAAGGGCTACCAACTCTCCGGTTTCAGAAGGAGCAGCTGTGTGCCGCATCTGAAAAAGGGAATATGGTGAGGGCTTCTCACAAGTTAAAAGTTGAACATTCTTCAACTAGGGCTTTAGAGCTACTCCATATGGATTTGTGCAGACCTATGCAGGTACAAAGTATCAATAAGAAAAGATATGTGTTAGTGATAGTTGATGACAACTCAAGATACACATGGGTATTTTTCTTGAGATCCAAGTCTGATGCTACAGAGATCATTATTGACTTCATATGCAAAATTCAAGTTAAGTTGCAACTATCAGTTCAGACTATTAGATCTGATAATGGTATAGAATTCAAGAATAAGTCACTTGAGACATTTCTTAGTTCTATTTGGATAACACATCAGTATTCGACATCTCGTACCCCACAACAAAATGGCATAGTTGAAAGACGAAACCGCATAATGGTGGAATCTGCCAAGACGAAGCTTGCTTATTCTAATCTGTCATTATTCCTCTGGGCTGAAGCTATAGCAATTGCGTGCTTTACCCAGAAGAGATCGATCATCAATAAAAGATTCGGAAAAATACCATACGAACTTATTAATAAACGAGTTCCTGATGTTAAATTTTTCCATATTTTTGGATGCAGGTGTTTTATCCTGAATGACAACGAGAGCGTAAACGTAAAATTCAACGAAGGAATTGTTATGGCTCCTAAATACGCCAGTTCAGGACCCGAACCTAAACAGTTGACTTCAATGAAGTCACCGTAGCAGAAAAGATGAAATGAATGAATGATCTTCATAAACTTTCTGAAAACTTTTATGAATACTACTTTGAAAAGACCAAATCTAATGTTCCAATTTTGGTTCCTGACAGGATTACTGAAGATCCGGTCGTAGTCTCCAATCATTCACACCAACCGATTTCTAAAGAGACTTGACAGATTTTAACGACCGATGTACACAAACCTGTTGAAAGTGTACAACCAATTCAAGCAGAATCTGTTGAAACTCCATTGAATTCTGAAAATTCAGAAACCCCCACCTCAGTTGAAATCCCATCACCATCTGAAACAAACCCCCGAATTCCCTACCTGGAATTGAACCCCAATCAAGACCAGCTTTAACCTTATCCACACACCTTCAAATGGACAAGGGATCACCCATCAGCAAACATCATTGGTGATCCCTCTGCCTTAGTAAAAACTCAGAGAGCTACCATGAACAAATGTCTTTCTCAAAATTTTTGAGCAAGATCGAGCAAATAACTGTAAAGGAAGTTCTTCTGGATGCAGACTGGATTGTAGCTGTGCAAGAGGAGCTCAATCAGTTTGAAAGGTTGAAGGTCTGGAGATTGGTGGAAAGACCAAAGGACAAGTCTATCAATGACACGAAGTGGATATTCAAGAACAAGAAAGATGAACATGGTGCCATCATGCGAAACAAAGCACGCCTCATGGCCAAAGGATACAGCAAGCAGGAGCGAATCGATTCTCACGAAACTTTTGCCCCCGTTGCCCGGATTGAGGCTATTAGAATGTTTTTCATTTTTGCGGCTCATAAAAACTTTACTGTATATCCAATGGATGTAAAAACTGCGTTTTCAAATGGGGAGTTATCTGATGAAGTATATACATATCAGCCTGAAGGTTTTACTGATCCTTCGAAGCCTGATCATGTATATATTTTAGACAAATCACTGTATGGCCTTAAACAAGCACCCCGAGCTTGGTATGATGTCCTTTAAAATTATTTGTTGAAATGTGGCTTCAACAAAGGAGCAGTGGACACTACCCTATTTATTAAACGTCAGGGTCCAGATATCATAGTTATTCAGATATATGTGGACGATATAATATTTGGTTCTACAAATACTGAGTTTTGCAAAAAGTTTGCCTTTTTAATGTCCCAAAAGTTTGAAATGAGCATGATGGGTGAAATAAATTTTGTATTGGGTCTACAAGTAAAACAACTGAGAGATGGCATTTTCATCAATCAGTCAAAATACATTCAAGAAATGTTAAAGAAATTTAACATGGTCAACAGCACACCCATGAAAACACTCATGGCTACGGATTCTAAATCTAAACTCGATGAGGACATCTCACGGAAACCTGTTGATGTAACTCATTATCGAGTGATAATTGGGTCATTAATGTACTTAATTGCGAGTAGATCGGATATTATGTTTGCTACATGTCTCAATGCTAGATATCAGGCACATCCAAAAGAATCACATTTGGCTGCCGCCAAACGATTATTAAAATATCTGAAGGGAACTCCAAACTTAGGTTTGTGGTATCCTAATGAATCATCTACATTAACTGCATTCTTTGATGCTGATCATGAATATGATAAAATCGATCAAAAAATCACATCAGGAGCAGTAAAATTCTTGTTGACAAACCTGTCTGCTGGTCATCCAAAAAGCAACATTGTGTGTCACTATCAACAGCAGAAGCTGAATACGTTGCAGTATCATCGTGCTGTTCACAAGTGTTAAGGATGAAGAGCCAACTGAGAGATTACGGGTTTAAACCTCAAAAGATTCCCATATATATTGATTCTCAGAGTGCAATTGCAATTGCTACAAATCCTGTGCAACACTCAAAAACTAAGCATATTGATATACGGTATCATTTCATAAAAGATCATGTAGAAAATGGTAACGTAGAATTATATTTCGTACCAACTAAATATCAACTAGCTGATTTGTTTACCAAAGCGTTAGATGAAAAATGCTTTAACTTTTTGGTATACAAATTGGGTATGTTAAATCGGTAGATTTAAACATTCAGTAGTTAGACAATATAATTTTATTTCTACAATTTTCTACTTGATATAAATTTTTGCTAATCTCATATGATTTAAAAGTCATTAATTTTTTTGAGATTTAACAGAATCGGATTGTCATGTGTAGGGGGAGCTGACAGGAAATTTTATCTGATAATCGTTTGGACTGGAAATTTTTATATCATATTTGTATATCTGATAAAATTTTTATCAGTGTAATTGCAAGGGAAGCAGTCATAAAATGTAATATACATCTAAGGGGGAGCTTAAATGCAAAATTTAAGGGGGAGCAACAATTTTAGTACATTTTATTTTTGTCTACTTCATTTTATTTTTTTGTTTTGTTAAAATTTTTTATTTTTGTGATGTTCCGTTTTTTTTAGTTGAATAAAATGTTTTAGAGTGTGGATTGTTTTCCTGTTAATTGGGCTTTAAAGAAAAATGAGAGTTTGAGGTAAAAATTTAAGTGGGTCGGGTATTTTAAAATTTTGAAAATGACTATAAATTTGAATTTTGAATTCAAATTTCATTTTTTTCGAAATCCGGTGCACTATTCATCTCCTTCCCAAAACTCTCTCAAACCTAACTTCATCACGAAGCAATCCAGTTTACTGTGTTAGATTTCAATATTATTGTTGAAATTTGTAAGTATTTTCCAGTTTTTGTTAATACTTGTTCATTTTCAGTTTTATTTTTGTCGAGTTTTATTTTCATATAGTGTACTGTGTGTATTTTTTAGTGTGTTGATCTGTGTTTTTGTGATATTCTAATTTTGAGTTGTTAATCTGAAATTGATAGTGTGTTTGGATTCATTATGCTCATATGAACTTGTAAATCAAATTTCAAGTCCTATACCGAAACACACGACTTTTAATTTGATTTTGATATTCAAAACTTTTGTGTTTATGAACTGTCTGAAAATAGGATTTTCAAGGGATTTACTATCGTTTTTATGACAAGTTCGGTATTGGAAAATTGTTTAAAAAGGTTTTTTGAGTGGGATAGTGAATCGGGTTAGGTCAAAATTTACCTGGAACTAAATATTGTGAATTTCCAGAGTAGAAATAGGACTTAGAAAAGTTTTTAAATTCTAACTCGATCAAAGGTAGATTCGAGAAAATTCTAGTTTAGATCGAGTTAGATAATAAACCTTTCGAGGAAACATTGTATTTAAATCGAGTTTGATAGAATTGGGACTTATAAAATATTGAATTCAGTAACCTCGGTTGAAACATCGACCGAGAATACTCTTGTTTCATTCGAGTTGAGCACTGTGGTGTCCGAAAAAAGTTCTTTTTCATACGAGTTTGTTAGAAAAGGACTTAGAATGTTTTCAAGTACTTCCAACTCGATTCAAAAGTCCTTCGAGAGATTTCTTTCTTTAATCGAGTTGGGTCAATGATTTGTTCGAGAAAATTCTAGTTTCATGCGAGTTTCTTTTCATGGAGACTTAGTATTTTTCGAATGGTTCCATCTCGGTTCATTACGTTATTCGAGAAAACTTCCATATGTTTCGAGTTGATCAAAAGGTCCTTCGAGGAAATTCTAACTTCAATCGAGTTTGTTCACAAGTCATTCGAGAAAGTTTAAGATCAATTTGAGTTTGATGTAATTTCATTCGAGAAACATCATGTGTCATTCTAGATGGGTCATGTGTCATCCGAGAAAGTTGTAGACTTATTCGAGTATCAAGCCAAAATTTTCAAAATTTTTCGAAGTGTGGGAATTTTTAGTTTTTCACTGACACATTTTTTGAGAAAGTTTTAAAATCTGTGTTTTATTAACATTGGTCTCTTAACGATTGACTTTGGAGTCCTAACAATAATATTTTATTGTTATTGTCTAGAATCCCGATTCTTTAAACAATAAAACACATATTTTTCTAATTTATTGTTAAACGTTTTATTTTTCTATCTGCAGGATTAAATTTGTTTTTCTTTCATTTCTAACATGTTTGTTATTTTCACAGGAAACAAATGGCATCCCAAGCCCCCACACAAAATTCCAGTTCCTTAGATTCACATTCATCATCTAACCATACACTGGTCTCTAAACTAGTTAAATCGGCTTCCGTTACCCGATCATCACCTTCATCAACAATCCCTGAAACACATCGGTTAAACCCAAACACTGTTTAGCCCTGTTGGATAATAATTATAGATTTGATCCCAATGTCATCCAAGTGAGCCATCCTGTTATTGTTGAAATCCTTAAAAGTCACCCTCTTGGCTATCTTTTGAAATACAAACCTTCTATTCCTCTAGTGTACATAAATCAATTTTGGCATACCATAAAGTTTGTACCTGCTGAAGGAAAGCATCACTTTAAAGTAACTATTAATCAATTCAAGGCTAAGATCACACTGGCCAGACTCCGTCACAATTTATTCTTGCCAAGACGGATTGATACAGTCAATTTTCCAGAGCTGGCAAACTTTGAAGATTTTGTATGTGGTGATGAATTGTGTCATTAATCTGCCTGGGGTATTCCAAAGTATTGGAAAAGATCTCAAAGTTTCATAGGAATGGTTTAAACGGAGAGTGGTATACCCTGTTTGGCATCATCAACAGGTTTATGACCTCAAAGCATACGGGAATTGACAGAGCAAGCATCCATTGATTAAGGCTCTTTCATGGAATTGTATTCAATAAACATTATGACTATGCACGACGCATATTAGAATATCTTAAGGAAGTTGGGTTAGAAAAAACTACAAACCGAGCAAGGAAATTTGTGCCACTTCAAAGATTTATAATAATTTTGATCAGAGGTATTCTGAGGGCTAATGAGAAAATACCAAAGATATCTAATGCTAAAAAATGCCCAGATTACGTGATGATGAGCCTTCATAGTGTTCAAGATCCTCCAAATGCTAATGTAATACCAATTCCAGAATCTTTACTGAAATATGTTGATCAAGAGACTGGGAGTGTTAGACTTTACCGTATAGATCATGCTCCTATAGAAACCCAAGAACCGGGTTTTTTTACCCAAGGAGTTCTAGGTGAGCAGGAACATCAGCAAGGGGCTGATGTTCAGGGAAGCTAATCTGAGCTTGAGGGAGCTATGGAGGAAGTGAGGGGAGGTGAGAGGAGATCTGATTCGGAGCATACCTTGTCTAATATTGTTGAAGATGGAAATGAGGGAGCAGATGATGATGATGATGATACTTTAGGAGGTGCTGGAATGATTGATATATCTCAACTTGAAAGTTAACCTGAGATAGATATTGTTGAAATTTCTAGAATGAGAGTTAGGAAGATCCCAACCCTAGATAGTAGGGATGAAACCACATCTGCTGTTAGCTCTCATATGGGAGTTAGCATTGAAATAATCAGTACCCCACTGACAACTACACACCCCACCAGCTACTCACCTTATTCTCAACAAGAAGGTGTTTCAATTTCACACTAGGAATTTACACATCATCTATCGTGGAATCTTTTGGGTACCATGGATATTGAACAAGGTACACAGCCGCCCGTGTGTACAATTTCTCATGCACAAGACATAGCACCTGTACACATTAGGACACTTGAGTCAACTCCATCCATTGGAGTAAGTGTAGAAGGACTTCGTGTCCCTGCCGGAACAACCATAGTGTTGGAATCATCTACTGCTCCTTCACTTAAAATGGTTGGAAGACCTATCAGAGCTACAACTTTATCATCTCTGATCACAGGCCACACATAAGTTCTTTTACAAGTTCTTCTATTATGTCAAATGGAAGTCTAGGTGACCTAATGATTGGACCTTCACCCCTTGTTATGGAAGAAAAACTCAATGAAGCTATTCGTGGAGTCACAACACATATGACAAATCAATATTCAGAGATGATGGTGCAAATTTCAAATATTCAGAAGTTGGTGAAAGGAAAGTTTGTTTCTGAAGGTGGTGAAGAAAAAGATCCACAACAATCCATTGATGAGCTGAGAGAATTTGGTTATGATCAATTTGATGAGATGAGGGAAAGAATGATTGGATTGGAAACTATTGTTGTCAGTGCTTTAGGATTGTTATCGGAAAGAATATCTGCCATTGAACAGACTTGAAAAGCTCAAGCTTCAGCTCCTAAGCGTAAGCATGATGAGCATGATGAAGACTACAATGATGCTTCTCATGAGGGGGAGAAGAGGAGGAAGCTTGGAGAAACAGATACCGGACTTCAGCTGATTGCTTCAACTGAGAAAGAGAAAGAAGTAGGAGGGGAAGATATTGGTGAAACTGGAAGCTCAAAAGACAAACCTGTTAATGCTCAGAGTGAGCTGGGATTGATTCCATACGAAGATGTTCCAGTTCCTCTAAGTATTCAATCTGGTATCTTCAATTTTGAAGAATATGACGATTCTGACCATGATGAAGAAAGTCAAGTGTTAATGATTGAGGGGATAGAAGAAGAAGGTGAGATATCTGACGATGATAATGTTTTTGATTTAACTTATATATCTCCAAGACAACATCAGTTAAGGATTGCAGTTCAGGAGATAGTTTGAAAAGAGATTAATGACATGCTGACTCTACTGAATGAGGATGATGTTGGTAAGAAAAAGATTAAAGTGTTGGATTTATCTGCAAAACAAAATGTTGAGTACATAAGAAGAAGAAATAAGCTTCCATTTCTTGAAGATCATTTGGAAAAGAAGATCTTTTGTAAGAAGCAAGCATCAAGCATTTTCTTGAAAATATTTAGAGTTTCAGAGTCGAACATGCCGAATTTTTCGAACTTTGCTCTCTTTCAACAGAATAAGACTCAACAGATTGAAAAAGTTAGAAGTGAATTCAGAATAGTTGATTTGGTGAAAATAGAAATAGATCGATGTGTGAAAGTGTTCTATCCAACATTCACTGTAACTAGAGGCTAAAGGTGCAGACTCAGACTGAGCTGTTTTGGCCTTCTTGTGGACAGGCCCAGCTACAGTGGTTTCCATGGTCCTTTTAACAAGCTTGGACCTGGCTGTGGATTTTCTTCTGGGAGCAGCTTCTGGATCCACCCTCACATCAGAGGGTCCTTCCACCAATCCTAACATCCTCTTCATTGGTGTTGACAGAGGAGGCTCATTTGGGAGAACAGGAGTACAAAAAACTCTATTCCCTATTACAGGGAATGCAGCAGTATGAAGTAAAGGTTGAGAGTTATACAAATGCTCATCACAAACATGCTTGAAGATGAGGCTCAGAAACCTGGGATATCGAACAGCAGCTGGTCGTGTCTCCTGCTGCACCAGGTTCCTCAAATTCATGAAAATCCACTTAGCCATGTCTATTGTAGTTCCATCCAAAAGCTGCAGAACTACAGGAACTTCATCACGGCTCAGTTGGTCGAAGGAACCAACTTTGCTGCTGAAGCACATTACCACAGAGACAAACAAGAAGCTGTAAGTAGGAGACAAATCCTTTCTGAACAGCGAGTCGAAGAACTTCCCTGAGCAGACGAGTGTTGATCTCAATGGTCTGAGTCTCATTGAATATGGTGCCCTTGATGACTTTGGTATCTAGGTTGTAGGCACAGGTGTACCAGAACTCATACATCATCTCCTGGTATAGGACACCAGGGGTAGCAGTCATGGCATAGTTCAACGGATGAACTTTCAAAAACTCCACCATTTGGTCATAGCCTTTCCCCACATAGTTTTTGGGGATTGTGAGGTTGGCAATGTTGTTAGTGGGTTTCAGTGTTAGCATTGTGGTGACTGATGAGTGTTTCTGTACATCATCACCAACAAATACTGGTAGAAAGGGGTTGTTTCTGTGAGCCATTTGGGAAGTAGTGAGAGTGGTAGAAGCACAAGACACTTAGTCGATTTTTAGGGTCCTTAGGAGGTTTATGGAAGTAGTGAGGAAGACGAAGATGAAACATTAGGGGGTATTTATAGGATTTGAATGTGAGTGGGTATGAGAGAGAAACATTTGGGCGGTTGATTTGAAAAGGTCGTTAACGGAAAACGGAATGGTTGTCCATGTCAGACCGTTTGTCAGACCACTTGAGCCCTTTTTAATCACTAACACACGAAACCCACATTACCCATAGTAATTAAGTTAAATAAAAACAAAAATTAAGTAACTTAATTGTGAAGAAAGGTAATTAACCTGATAGTCCAAGTTGATGGTCAAACCTGTGATGAGCAGGGTCATCACAAGTTGTTCACTCTTCAAGCTGCTCCTTCAAACTGTTCAGCTATGTAAGAGCAGGTTGTGTTCTATAGCTGATCAGGTTACAAGACAATGCCTTGTATGACAGATTGAGAGAGTGTGCAGGGTGGAGGTTTGATCATCAGATCAGGCTTGACAGATAAGCTGTTATTTGTCAAACCTGTTATATGCTCAAGCTGTTCAAGTTTTGCAGAAAACAGCTAAGTATAGAACATGCATAACCTGTTCTGTCTAAGTTGTTCTGAAAGAACTTGAGCAGTGTGAGACATATAAAGTCTTAGACATTAAGGACGCTTAGTCACTTTTGTTTAACATGCCCAGCTTGCTGACAAGGTAATTAAACATGTTTCATCAAGAGGTTTGGTGAAAATGTCTGCAAGCTGTTCATCAGTGGAAATAAAACTTACCTCCACATTACCTTTCTGAATGTGATCTCTGATAAAGTGATGTCTGACTTCGATATGCTTTGTTTTGGAGTGAAGCACTGGATTGTTGGAAATAGCTATGGTGCTGGTATTGTCACACAGAATAGGAGTTTTCCTTAGTACAAGTCTATAGTCTTCAAGCTGATGCTGCATCCACAGAATCTGCCCACAGCAGCTTCCAGCGGCGATGTACTCAGCTTCAGCAGTAGAAGTAGAAACTGAGTTCTGCTTCTTGCTACACCAACTTATCAACTTACCACCAAGGAGTGGACATCCACCTGTTGTGCTTTTCCTGTCTAGCTTGCAACCTGCAAAATCAGAATCTGAATAACCTGTTAGTTCAAGGCTTGAGTCTTTTGGATACCAAAGACCCAAACCTGGTGTACCCTTAAGGTATCTGAAGATTCTTTTCACAACAGCTAGATGTGATTCCTTTGGATCAGCTTGGAACCTAGCACATAAACAGGTAGCAAACATAATATCAGGTCTACTAGCAGTAAAGTACAGCAAGCTCCCAATCATGCCTCTGTAAGCTGTTACTGAAACAGCTTTGCCACTGGCATGTGCATCCAATTTTACATTGGTTGCCATTAGGGTTTTAATAGGAGAACTTTGACCAAATTTAAACTTTTTCAATAGATCTAAGGTATACTTTCTTTGATTCATAAAAATTCCAGTTGAGGTTTGTTTAACCTGTAATCCTAAAAAGAATGTAAGTTCTCCCATCATACTCATTTCATACTTGGATTTCATGAGTAATGAAAAATTCTTGCATAATTGTTCATTAGTGTAACCAAATATTATGTCTTCCACATAGATTTGAACAAGCATAATATCAGACTTCACTTTCTTTATGAACAGTGTGGTATCCACTTTACCTCTGGAATACCCATTGCTCATAAGGAAATCAGTAAGAGTGTTATACCAGGCTCTAGGGGCTTGTTTTAGACCATAGAGAACTTTTTCCAAGTTATAGACAAAACCTGGATGATGTTAATGTTCAAAACCTGGAGGCTGCTTGACATAAACTTCCTCTTGCAGCTTTCCATTTAAAAATGCACTCTTCACATCCATTTGAAATACCTTCATGCTCTTATGAGCAGCGTAGGCTAGAAACAAACGAATTACCTCTAGCCTGGCCACACGAGCAAATGTTTCATCGTAGTCAATGCCTTCCTCCTGTCTATAGCCCTGAGCAACAAGTCTTGCCTTATTACTAATGACATGACCTTGCTCATCCATCTTGTTCCTGTAAACCCATTTGGTGCCAATTATAGTTTTACCTTTAGGAGCAGGGACCAGCTTCCATACCTTGTTTCTCTCAAACTGATTGAGTTCTTCTTGCATGGCAGTGATCCAATTGGCATCTTTAAGTGCTTCGTCCACTTTCTTTGGCTCCATGAGAGACATAAAACTAGAGAACATACAAAAGTTCCCTAAGCTGTCCCATCTCATTTGTACCCCTTTGTTGATGTCACCATATATTTGATCATTGGGGTGACATCTGATCCACTTAGGTTCATTCTTCAATGAGGATTCTCCTGAGTTGTTAGCATCTTCAGCAGGTCCTATTGAACAGCTCTCAAGATTTTCAGACACACTGTTGTCTTGAGCTTGTTCACTTGTTGAACATGACTAACCACTGTTGAACATATCCGCAGAGGATCCAGGAAAATCAGCATTGATTGGTTCAGGACATGTAGTTGTAATTAAGTCAGTAAACTTATTCATACAGGGTGTATCAACATAATCATCATCTTGTCCATCATGGTTAACAGGTTCCACACTGGATGTAGTGGAAGCTTTTGAGTCCTCTTCACTGTTGGAATGCATGAGATCATCAAAGTTGAGTTCTCCTAGAACTAATTCAGGAACAGCTTTGGTGGAGGCATTCCTGGACTCTTCAAAGGTGACATTGATAGATTCATCTATCACCTTTCTTTTGTTGTTCTACACTCTGTAGGCTTTGGAGATAGCAGAGTATTCAACAAACACACCTTCATCAGCTTTTGGTTCAAACTTTGCCAGTTGATCCCTTTGATTCAGAATGAAGCAGGGACATCCAAACACATGGATGTAGCTAATATTTGGCCTCCTCCCTTTGAGCAGCTCATAGGGAGTCTTGTTGAACCTTTTCACCACTAAGGATCTGTTTTGGGTGAAGCAAGCAGTGTTGACAGCTTCAGCCCAGAATTATGAAGGTAAACCAGATGCACACAGCATGGTTCTAGCAGCTTCAATAAGGGTTCTATTTCTTCTTTCAGCAACTCCATTTTGTTGTGGAGTTCTTACTGCTGAAAAGTTTTGAGAGATCCCTTTTTCTTCACAGAAGTCTTCAAGAGTACTGTTTTTAAATACAGTACCATGATCACTTCTAAACTGCTTCACTTGAGCAGAGTTCAGCATTTCCATCTTTTTGACAAATCCAATGATCTCTCTAGCAGCCTCTCCTTTGCTCTTCAAGAAGATTACCCATTTAAATCTGGAGAACTCATCAACCATTACTAGAGTGTATCTTCTTCCTCCAAGACTTGGGACATTGACAGGTCCAAACAAGTGAGCAATAGAAAAATTATGCTTGGATTTAAAAGATGATTTCATGTGCTTGCCTTTCTCACAAGCTGTGCAGAGTCTATCCTTAACAAAGGTCATAGAAGGCAAACCTGTTAGCAACTCTTTCTTACAGAGTTTGTTGATATTCTTGAAGTTCAGGTGTGACAACCTTTTGTGTCATAACCAGTTTAGGTCTGCATTTGTTCTTGTGAGAAAACAGGTTTCAGTTGTGGGATCAGTAGATTGCATATCCACAACATATACACCTTTCTTCCGTTGAGCACACAGCACAACTTTGCCTTGGGGATCCAATATGTAACCTAGGTGCTCATCAAAGTTAACCTTGTAGCCAGCATCACATAGTTGACTTATGCTTACAAGGTTGTGTTTCAGCCCAACCACATAGGCTACTCTTTTGAACACTGCAGCACCAGCTTTCAGAGTTCCATATCCCTCAGTGGATCCCTGTACATTGTCACCAAAAGTGACTTTTGGCCCTTTTTCAGGCCTTAGATCATTCAGCAGGACCTTGCAACCTGTCATGTGCCCTGAGCAGCCACTGTCTAAGTACCAAACCTGGGATGGTTGTTTGTCCTGCAGAATGTCATAGGAAAATTTTAGTTACTTTTAGGGGAACTCATCACAGAGATGAGTTCTCCTACTTCACCAACATGTGTTGATGGGCTAGAGATATCCACATTAATATTTCCTATTTGAATGGTATCAACTTGCATACCACTCTCATTAACTAAGTTACTTCCAACACTGCTTGTTTTAGCCATGATGGAACTAGCAGAGTCAACAGGCCTCATGTCCTCAGTTTCAGGACAGTCTTTGGCCATGTGTGTGTTCTTTCCACATTAATAGAATTTTCTATTTTTGGCCTTTTTGGAAGAAGAGCTTTCAGAAACACATTCTGAATTATTTCTGTTGATTTTATCAGCAGGTTTAGCAAACTTATTACTATTTTTCGATGAATCAACAGGTTGGGTGGATGGCACAATAGCAACAGCTTTGCCTGTTTCTTCTTTCCTCTTTTTGGGAGGACATATGTCAAAAACACGAAGCTTGATTGGCTTTTGTCCTTCCACATGTTTGGGAAACTTATTCCCTGATTTCTCTGGCTGAGCAATGACTTTTCCTTTGCCCTTACTGAGATGTGATTGACGCTGCCTATCAGCATAATCACTGTTTCTGGTTTTAAAAGACTTATTTTCATTTATAACCAGTTTTCCACTATGATTTGAAAACTTATTTGAAACCACAGCAGATTTACTTTCAACATGAGACTTACCCTTGTTGAAAGCAGGCTGCTTACCTTTTGAAAACTTATTTTCAAAATGTTTAGCATCAAAAGGATTAACATGTCTCTTGCCATCAGCTTTGGATCCAGAGACTGTTTTGTCAACAGGTTTAGTGTCCATCACTGCAGTTTGAGTATGTTTTCCTTTCTTTTGCTTGTGTGAATCAGCATAGCACTTAGTAGGCTGAGTTGATGGAGAACACATTCCATCATCAACTTTTGAGCCTTTTTCACACAAGCTGTCAGTGTTTTGAGGCCTGACAAACCTGTTTGTTGAGATCAGCTTTCCATTAACTTTCTGGATGAAAGTACTGGGGAGCTCACCAAGAGTGGATAAGTCATCTTTCAGATTATTAATCTCAACAATGGAAGCTGCTGTGTCAAGATCCCCTCCAAGATAGGCTTGGATTTGTGCAGGGATCTGCTGACTTATGCAATGGCTGACTTTTTGTGCTGATTGGCACCAAGAGTCAACTATCTTTTGAAGCTTTGCATGTTTTACATCTGTTTCTCTCTTTTCTTCCATTAAAATAGAGTTGATGTGTTTTAATTCATCAAGCTCAGACTCCAACTTATGGAAACTGTCTAGTTTACTGGATTTAATTTCAAGATCAGTTTAAAGCTTAGAGATTTCAGATATTAAAACATTATGCTACTCAACAGCAGCTAAAAAGTCAACAAGCATATATTCAAACATTTTTACTTTTTCATCTGAACAGTAAGCCATAAAATTTTATACCTTGTACATCATTGTAGGGTTCCAGTTCTCCAAGCTGCTGAACGCTTCAGCTTCAGCCAAGTCCTGTTTGAAATTGCTAGTTGATGTGACATCAGTATTGGCCATCAGACAATTGTTGTCTTCCTCATCTGATGATGAATCACACTCCTCCCAGTCACATGTCTCTGCCATCAGTTCCTTTTGCCTGCTGGAAGCCACTGAGTTGTCCAACTTTTTCAGATTAGCAATGGCCATAAGGTACTTAACCCTATAGCCATCATCCTTGTTGGTCTTGTATGGTTTGGAAGACTGCCCAACAGCCTTTGACACACAGTCCGCAGCTATATGGCCAGTTTTGCCACATTTGAAGCACTCAACTTTAGACTTATCAAATGCCTTCTTCTTGCCAGCATTTGAGTTTTATTTCTTTCAAACCTCTTCTTGTTGAACCTTTTGACAAGCATGACTATCATTTACTCATCATCAAGCTCAGCAAGATCTGCAATGTCTTCCTTATCAGACATTTCCTCTTTTTCATCATCAGCTTGTTGATCAGATTGTTTGAACACATCACACTCCTGTCCAACAGGTTGTCTCACGCTGGCCACTAAGGCAGCACCTCTCTTTGACATTTCCAAGGCATTTCTCTTCTGTTGCCTTGACTGTTCATCATTTAGTAAGGATCCATATAAGTTTACCAGATCCATACCTTTGATAGTACCTGAGTTTCTCAAGATGGTGGAAAAGTAGTTCCATTCTTCAGGTAGAATGTCCAAGAACTTATTCACCAGGGTTAGGCTGTCCTTAGTGATCCCAACAGCTTTGAGATCATTAACAAGAGTAGTAAACCTGGTGTAGGTTTCTGTGAGAGTCTCCTTTGGTTTTGCAAAGAAGAGTTCATACTGTCTAACAAGATTATTAATCTTGTTGTCCAGTGTGATTGTGGGTCCATAATAGACGGTACACAAACTATCCGACATCTCGTTTGCAGTCTTCATCTTCTCAACCTGTTTGAACACATCATCAGGCAGAGAGATAACTAGGTTATTCCTGGCTTTTGCATCCAGAGCAACCAGTCTTTTGTCTTCATCAGACCATTGAGCTTTGGCCTTCTCAAAGGTTCTGATTTCAGGGGCTTCTCCTTCAACAGCAGGAGTTATGGTAGTAACTAAAGTTGGCACATAGGGACCTTCCATTACTATCTCTGTAATTGTACATCCAGATTCTCTAAATAGAGCATCATTCTGCACTTCTAGCCAGAGAAGTTCTGATGATTGAACTTTGGGGGTTTTGCCATTGACCCATTGTCATAGTAAGAGGAACTTGCAGAACTGTTGTCCATGGAAACGTAGGGAGGATGTGAGATCTTAGAGATGACACACACTCTAACACTACTCTGATACCAGTTGTAGGTCCCAAAAGGTTTCCCAAGTGTATAGCTCTAAGCTGTAGAGGGGGGTGAATACAGCTATTTAAAACTTAAACACTCTTTTCTCAATGTTTGTATGTATTATCAACAAAAGTTAATTACAAACAAGCTTGAATGCGGAAAGGTTCAAGCTGAGATGACAGATACAACAGTTTGTCAACTAATCTTAAACTCACTCAGACTAGTTACAATGAATACACTCACTTAGAAGCACTAATTATTTTTACAAGACTCAGAAGGACAGCTTATACAAGAACAACTTAGACACACTCGACCGTTTTTTATAAGCAGACTTGCATGCATGGAATAACACACTTCAATGCACGTTCTGATTTCACACTCTCGATTATCTCTTTATCCTTAGAAGCTTCCTTTTATACTCAAAAAGAGAATCTCAGTGAAGCTTCTTCATTGGACAAAAGAGATAGTGGAGAGTCTTTCCAAAAACACAAAACACCTTTCTGCACGTTCTAATAAAGTACCTTTGTCTTCACATGGCAGAATCTTTGTCTTTTCCTTTTTGTCACTTTTGCATAAGGCTTTAACCAAAAGATTAATGTCAAGTTTGCATCTTTCTTCTTTTACTAATGTCATTTTGATATAAGAAAAGGTCTGTCACCCTTTTCAAATATCTGTTTGTCTTCATGTAACAGAACAGCCTGGGCAGGCTGTGCAGTTCTGTTTTCCATTTTGTCTTCGACTTGTAAATAGATCTTGTAGCCAAAAACAATACATGATGACTTGGAAACATATTCCATTAATTGTTTAACCTGTTCACAAAGAACAGGTTCTGTTCACAAAGAACAGAACACTTAAAAACTGCCCAAGCTACTCAAGAGAGTAGAGCAGCGTAGACAGTTTATGCCCAGCCTGTTCAGCAGACAGAACAGCTTGGACAAACTGTCTTTGTTGCAATGAATGCAACATGGTAAACAGCTTTGGGCTGATATTGCAAATCATTTTCAGGATTCAATAAGGCATATAACAGGCCTTAAATTCAACCTTCAAATGCATCAACAGGTTTGATTAAAAATCTGCCCCTCAGATGTACAACAGGTTTGACTGAGGCCTTTTTGTGCCTAACAGAATCATCATCATCTGATTCTCTAGCCACTCTCTTTTCTGCCTCTCTTTCACTAACCACAATTCTTGATCCGTATCTGCCTATTCGAACAGATGGATCAACCGACTGTACTGCTACTTCTTCGACTTCTAACTCTTCAACTTCTTCAGACTCCGATTCTGAAGTGGTCATACTTGACCCTCTACATCAGCTTCTCTTTGATCCTGGATCTCAAATTCCATTTCTTCATCCTCGGGAGGTTGATATTCGTCAATGTCTCTCATAAGATCATCATAATCAGCTGGAGGCTCCAAGATAGTATGAATTAGCTCAGCGGTAATATCTTCTTGTGCCTGAGAACCATGTGCCCAAATTTCCTCTAGAGTCTCTACTCAAGGATCAATTTCTGGGGCCACGGCTGAGGGGCCCGCAGCACCCGACGATGGACCTGCTGCCGATGACTCATGAATTCTGCTTGAGCTTGGCGTCGAAGCCTAAATCTGTCTTTCCTAAGGTCTTTGCCTACTTCTTTGTTGTGGTGGAGGTCGTTGCTGTTGCTGAGGCTGTTGTTGCTGATGCTGCACTGGCTGCGGCTGAGGCCCTTCTCCAGCCCAGTTCTCCCCGGCTGGGGCTACCAAACTCTGGATCCACCACTGCACCAAAGAGAGGTGCATCCAGTGGTCTAATCTGCTCAGCCCAACATTCGTTATGTGACTGGTAGTCTGCAAAAATACGTTTATCAATAACTGCCACACTTTGAATATCCGGCAGCTGAGGCAGATTCGACAAAAAGTGACGAATCAACATCATTACAAAACGCGGATACATCAGAAATCTTTCTCGTGCTGGAGCCATGATCTGGTGTACAAACTCCACAAAGAACATTTCGGAGTAGCTGAAGCTCTTATTATAAACTAAGGCAATCATAGCGGACTTCATCTTGGATACTATATAGTCAAAAACCCGCCTTCTTCGGTGCAAAGCACACCATAATCACGTGTGCCAAGTACCTCCACTGGCCTATCAAATCGCTCTTCATGTAAGAAGCTTTAGCGATACCTAGTCCATACCCCATGCGTAGGAAGGCTGCTTGCCTTATATTCAACGTGTAGTCAATTTGCCCTGCCTCCTGTTATACAGTTCCCAGCTGCAAAATTCGACGGAGCATATCAGCTGAGAAAACGATCGTTGACCTCCAACTCTAGTTCTCAAAACTGTTGGCGTCACGGTACAATCAACTTGTAAATGTTCCCAGAATTGCCTAACATACGGCAATATTGTTTGTACATTATGCGACAGAGCATAGGAAACCCTAGAGTGAGCCAAAAACTCCACCATCGGTCTAAAGGCCTGAGCTTCAGAAGGCTCCCTATCTGGCGATATGACCATATTATGCTTCTGGAAAAATGCTCTTTCACCCATATCTGCACATTAAACAATAACATATATTAGAAATGAAAAATAAAAATGAAACTTGTGTAATTTCGAATTTGTTTTATTTTGAACTTACATAAGTCCAAAATCCACCACATTCGAATTTCTACAAGTTTGAATTTTTTTGGGTTAAGGTCTTACAATAGCAACTTACTTTTGAAAATATATCGATATGGTACGTCTACTTTTTTAATTGTCTATATGGTACGTGTACTTCAATTTGTGTATTGATATGGTCATTCTACATAATAGAGCCCGGTTTTTACATACGAAACAAGGTTCTAATAGTATAAAAAACAGGGGTCTATTACAAATATGGTCATATGGGTATGAAAAAATTGAAGTACAGATACCATATCGACATTTAAAAAAGTAGACGTACCATATAGATAAATTTTCAAAAGTAGGTTACTATTGTATGACTTTACCCCTTTAAAATTATGCAAACATTTCGACTTTAATAATAAACTCGAAGGACATGTTCGAATTTGACAGATTTCGAGTTTGTTGACAAATTCGATTTTTCTGACAAATTCGAAGATGATGAACATGTTCGAATTCGGTCACTGTCGAATACAAATCAATGATTTTAACCCCATTTGACTTAAAAATTTGTATTATCTAGTCCTATTAGGTTCTAATCAAAGATGTATGTGATTTATTTGAAGTTTCACCAGATAAAAACTTGTGATTTTGAATCACAAAGTTTAAACCCTTAAAACTTCAAAATTAGTCGATTTTTTGCTATAAATGGGTCCTAGGTTACCGAAATCTTGTATAACACTTATGTTTATACCTAGATTAGTAAGTAGATTCAAACACACACTATCAAAAGTTCGAGAAATAGTTGAAAAATCGAAAACGGTAAACTCGAATGTAAGTTTGAAATCGAAGTGAGCAAGTTCGAAAGGATAAAATCGAAGGTAGGTGACATAAATGAGTCACTGTTGACCTTTATATACTCACAAACTTGTCTTTAAATTCGACTTTACTGACAGAATCGAATATTTATTCAACTTAGTCTGAAATTCGAATTTAAATGAAAATTTTGAAAATCTTTGAATAAAATTCAATTTTTCCAACTTTTTCATATTTTTCAACCTTTTCGTGTAACGGAACAAACTTTGCAAAAATTATTTACACTAAGCACTAGATTTTCATGCAATGTTTGTTTATTCAACTAAAAATGCATCCTTAGTAACTTTGACATTTTTCCTAAATAAAATAAAATAAAATAAAGTAAAATAAAACCTAAATTTTAAATAAAATCTAAATTTAAACTTAAGCTACTCAAAAATATTTTTTTTTTAGAATTTACATCCTATACTAACAGAATATTTTTGTCTGAGAAAGTCAAAGAAAGGTTCAATCAGATAGCGGTGTCAAATATACACTTTCAGTATCTTACTTTCACATGTAGGAATTTTTTGATTCCTTTGATTGTTTGTCGTGACATACGTTTATAGGCGATTGTTGGTATTATTTTCCATTTAAACATGTTACACTTTGGATATATCCCTTGGTCTTTTTATTTATCAAGAAACTACCTTACGTGTCTCATACTTAGACATACATTTATGATCAAGGCATACACACAATGATTATAACTTTTCGGTATTGCAAATTTTCTTTAAAAGGCAAACGTCAGACACAGTTATGTATTTACATACAACAGAGTGTCTTAGTTTGCCTTAAAGTTTATTTTAAAGCTAGCAAGACACCGGTGACAGGTCTGTACCGACGTACAACAAATTTCTTGCTAACTCGAGTCAAACCAGAGGCAACAGGTCTGTACTTACGTACAACAGAGTTACTTGCTTTGACTCTCAATTCACTATCATTATTTTTTTTTCTTTTCATTTCTTTAAGATGTATCTGATGTTGCTATACATCCCCCAGAAAATTTGCATACTTCATTTAGAATCATTGTCTGTATGTCTTTAACATAAAATTTAAGACCATTTGGTCATACATCTAAGTTAGTGACACGTCTGACTTTTTCTTGAATATTTTATTAGCTTTTGAGATTCCCTTTGTGTATGATGCCTACCAACACATCAAACTAGAAAATGTATATCACTTAGAGTTTTGGGTGCATTATGTGTGAAAGCTTAACACTTAGAAATTGTATCGACTGTGCTAAATTTCGTCACTTTGAACCTATGAATCTAAGACTTAACTTATTTTCCGATATTCTCTTTTTTTGAGCTTTTTATGGTTTTCTCTCTTTTTTTTCGTAAATAAGAATAAGAAAATAAACTAACCTACTAACTTACTATAAAAGGAAAAAAATTCTACTAAGCTACTAAAACTTACTATAAAGAGAAAGAAATTCTACTGCTATAAATAGAAATAAATTCTACTAAGGTCAAGCTACTCTGGATTACGCATGCCATTTAGTTGAACTAACAACTCAAAATGTGACTTATCAAAAGATTTGGTAAATAAATCAGCATTATTATCTTCCGTTGCCACTTTTACCAGCTTGATTAAATTCTTTTTAGCACAATTACGTATAAAATGGTGTCTTATGTCTATGTGCTTTGTTTTACTGTGTCTAACTGGATTATTGGTTATAGCAGTAGTTGACTGGTTATCAATCCTAATAGTAGTATGAGTATTAGTCAAACCGTAATCCCGTAATTGTTGTTGTATCCACAAAACCTGTAAACAGCAACTACCAGCAGCAACATATTCGGCCTCGCACGTTGACACGGCTACCGAAGTCTGTTTCTTGCATTGCCAGGAAACGAGTCTCCCACCAAGGAACTGACAACCTCCAGTTGTTGACCTGCGATTCAAGCTTCATCCTCCATAGTTTGAATCCGTGAATGCTTCCAATTCCAGATCACCATCCGCGTGATACCAAAGTCCCAGCTTCGGTTTCGACTTGAGGTATCTCAGAATCCGCTTCACAGCTTTCATGTGCATCTCTTTTGGATTAGCTTGAAACCTAGCACAAATACGCACAGCAAACATTATGTCGGGTCTAGAAGCAGTTAAATACATAAGTGATCCAATCATGGCCCGATATAACGTCGGATCCACATCGGTATCACTTTCTATACCCGGTCCGAGATTATGATTCACTTGAATCGGCGTGCTAAAGTGAGCTGTCAGCTTTGTTCCCTCCATCCCGAAGCGCTCTAGAATGTCGTAGACATACTTCGTTTGATGGATAAACATACCCTCCTTCCTCTGCTCAACTTGCAAACCCAGAAAGAAGTTTAACTCACTCATAACACGCATCTCAAACTTAGACTTCGTCACCTTTTCAAAGTCTTTGCACATCTGCTCGTCCGATGACCCGAAAATGATATCATCGACGTACACTTGTACCAAGATGAAATGTTCACCCTTCCTTTTTACAAACAACGTACTATCAATCCTCCCTCTTTCAAACCCGTTGTCTAAAAGATGAGTGGATATCGTCTCGTACCACGCCTTTGGTACTTGATGTAGTCCATACAAAGCCGTATCTAAACGATACACTCTGTCTGGATACTTCGGATCTGTAAACCCAGGCGGTTGTTTAACGTACACCAGTTCCTTCACTTTGCAATAGAGAAAAGCACTCTTTACGTCAAGTTGATAAAGTTTAAAGCCTTTGAAGGACGCAAAGGCCAGAAACAAACAGATTGCTTCAAGCCTTGCCACTGGTGCAAATACTTCATTGCAAGCGATTCCTTCCTCTTGGTTGAAACCCTTTACCACTAGTCTTGCCTTGTTGCGAGTCACTATACCCCGATATTCTCTCTTGCACTTAAAAACCCACTTGGTTCCTATTGCAACTTCTCCTCGAGGTAATGGAACTAACTCCCACACTTCAAGTTTCCTGAATTGTGACAGTTCTTCCTGCATCGCTTCAACCCAAGAGTTGTCTTTCAGTGCAATTTGCACATTCTTGGGCTCTACTTTCGAGATGAAACATGAATATAAGCAAGTATGAAAAGCCTCGGAGTCATTGATCATCGACAACAACACTGTATTGTTATTCAAACTACTCCTAGTCCTCACACCAGCATTTGGATTTCCTATAATGCTCTTAATCGGATGATTCTTATTAATCCTCGATGTTTCTATCTCGTCAACCCTAAGATTATCTCCTAAATTTGATCCTATCTCACCTAACGGGGGAACGACTTCAGACTCTACATTTTCTTCCTCATGACCACTGTCTTCGGAGTTAGAATTTGTTGTCTGATTTTAGTTTGTAGGAGGCTCAGAATCATTCTCTGCTGAAGATCTATCTTCTGTTGTTGTAGGCTCGGAAGTTGATGGAAAGGTCGTCCTCGGAAAACTTTGACCCTCGTCATTCAGATTTCATGACGACAAGTCCTGTTCGATTGTACCTGCATTTCCATCCGAAGGAATGTTAAATGATTCAAACAGTTTGTCATAATCAAATATCCATTCCGGACCAGTTTGGGGTTCATGTG
The DNA here is from genome assembly GCA_020465985.1 of Centrapalus pauciflorus. Taxonomy (NCBI): domain Eukaryota; kingdom Viridiplantae; phylum Streptophyta; class Magnoliopsida; order Asterales; family Asteraceae; genus Centrapalus; species Centrapalus pauciflorus. The sequence continues at coordinate 231,735 of JAANYP010006367.1, read as the reverse complement.
TATAAGTTGTTACATCAATGTTATACACAATCTCTACTGTACCATTTGATTTGTTAAAAACCCGTTTGGTTGGTGAGTTCGGCACATAACCTAGGAAATAACCTTCGTCAGCCTTTTCACCAAACTTAGGTTGATGTTTTGTTTTCATTAACGTACATGGTACCTGAAATGGTTCGAAGCCAGTTAAATTTGGTGGCCTTTTATTCAAAACTTCATAACAGGTTTTGTTCAGTGATATGACAGTAAGGACCCGATTTAAAACATGACACGCGGTATTCACTGCCACCCTCCAAAACACGGTAGGAAGTTTTGAAGCATGGTCCTTGCTGCCTCAATCAAAGTCATGTTTTTCCGTTCTGCCACCCCATTTTGTTGTGGCTCATATGGTGCACTAAATTGATGCACTATGCCCTTTGATAGGCAATATACACCAAATACTGTGTTTTTGAATTCCGTTCTGTTATCACTCCTGACACGTTTTACCCGCGTCCCGTCGGAGTTTTCCACTTGGTCTAAGAACCCGATTAGCTTGGCAGCAGTCTAGTCCTTCGTACCTAAAAAGAAAACCCAAGAAATTCATGAGTAATCATCAGTAATAACTAAACAATACTAACTACCACCTATACTCCTTTTGTTGATTGGTCCGAACAGGTCCATATGCAACAAATCGAACATGGCAGCTATAGAGTTCTGAGTCTTGGACTTGTGTTCCTTCTTGTGTTGTTTTCCTTTCTTGGGTTTTGATTTAGAGCCTGTTGTGGTGCAGAGTGATTTAAGTTCACTCTCGGCCTTTGTGTAGGCATTTGCTGTGGAGCTCTTGAATAATTTCGATTATAAGGCATTTCCGAGTGATATCCCTGAGCTCTACCTGGTGTTTGATGTCTTACAGGAGTGTGACCTAACCGGAGTGTAAGCTCTTCTAGGTGTAGTACTCCTATAATTTTGTTAAGGTCCTGACCTAGTTTGATTAGGGACTCTATTCGGGAAATTAGTCCTAATAACTTCGTTTGGTCGACCTGACACAGGCGTTTGTTTCACAGCACTTTTTGGTGTGGCTTGCACAATTTTCTCGTTATTTTGAGAACCACTTGTGCTTGCTACACTTGAAGAAGGTTTATGTTGTTCCGGCTTTCCAGTTTTAGGTGTAGAGTCTACCTTCCTATGTGGACAACTAGAAGCAAAATGTCCCTTTTCATGACATCTAAAACACGACATTTATCAATTGACTTCTTATGCGTGCCCTTTGATTTAGGTGTCTCTCTAGTGTCATGTTCTTTTGTCTCAACTATAGTGACTGTTTCCTCTTGCTGATCATTAAAGTCAATTTTGGCTTCTCCTACAAGCTTGTCACTAGAAGATGGCACAAATTTAACTTTCTTAATCCTTACATTGTTACTAGTCACCTTAGCTTCTTTATCCTTAACAATTTCAAACACAGGGTCAGGTGCTACCTCTGATTCAACTGGTTTATCTGTCTTATCCTAAGGCTGAGGTACATAGTTGTCATTGAAAGGTGGAGGACTCTCATCATACCCTAAACCTAAAGGTTTCTTAGACTGACGTTGCGCATCTAAGATCTTCCCTAGGTTCAATGATGAGTTACTAAACTTCTCCAGTTTACTATTCACCTCGGCTACCTTAACCTTAGACTCGGCTAGCTCTACCTCTTTGATCTTAAGCTCTTTGGTCAATGCCTCAACATGCTCATACATTATTTCTATTCTAACACACTGCTCACTCAGCTTGTCTTTTAGAACTATGACATCTTGTGCATCTGCCTTAAGCTTATTTCTAAGGTCTTCCTTAATGTCTAGGAGGCTAGCATTGTCCGATTTTAAGGATTCATTTTGAGCAATTAGATTTTGATGTGATTCTAGCACTATGTTTAATCAATCATTAGACGTAGCACACAAAGCACACAAATCTTGGAACGTAGAGAAGTTTAGAATTACCTTTGCGTGATCAGATTCCACGTTGGCCATCTGTGCGGCGAACTCCAGAATTGTCTGATCTTCTGACTTTTCTACCAACATGGGACTTGTATCATTTTGATCTTTGTCCTATGTTTCTTCCTCTGCTCCGATACTTCCAGTTTCCGTTACTTCAGCCATAAAGGCTCTAGCGTTGGACTCTGGATGTGTACTCCAGTCATATGTTCCATCGAGCTGTCTGTCAGATGTGACATTGGTTAACAGACCAGCTATGTTTGCCTGATTGCTTGAACCACCCGATTGATATCTCCCTTCAGACTAATTCTGGTGCTGGTTCTGGTAGTTCTCAACTTTAGGTCTCTGACATTCTCTAGCGAAATGTCCTAACCCTTGGCAGTTGTAGACTTTAACTTTGGATTTATCAAACCCGATCTTATTGTTGCTGACATTGAGATTTCTGGCTGTCCACTTGATGAATCTCTTAACTCGCTGAGTAACCATGGCCAGTTCCCATTGCAGATCCATCTCCTCTAAATCATCAGGATCCACCTGATCATAATCCTAATCCCATAGCGCAGGATCATTGATTTTCTCTACGCAATTGCCATAAGCGGGCACAAATGAAGCCAACAGGTTTAAATGGTCTTCAGCTGATTTTGCGCTCATCGGCATCTTTGAATATCCTTGAGATATTGATGCAGACAGAGTTCGCTTGTCTTCCGATCTAGAGAACCCTAAGAAAGCCCGGCTCCCTGAGTCATCTACTTCAACCGGAGTCGATGTTTCACCCGTAAAGAATGTTGTAGCCGTCTTCAATTCACTTGTTGTTGAAGGTTTAGACTTCCCAAAATACATATCCGGATCTTGTACATGGTCGTAATCCCGTTCCTTCTTCAGCAATTCAAAATTATAGGCCCTCAGCGTTCCTATGACTTTTTCTAGAGTTAGTGTATCAAACTTGTCTTCATCACGCTTTATCAGCGCCACATACATCTCCCATTTTGTTGGTAAAGCATCTAGAATTTTAACAATCTTTTCTGACTCACTATACTCGACATCATGGTTGTCTAACTCAGTCAATAAATGGTAGAATCTGGTAATGGTCTCATCCAGCTTTTCGTTCTTCAAAGCTTTGAATATCGCGAACTGCTGCTTGAGCATTTCATTTCTACCTTTCCTAACCCTAGGATTACCTTCACATCTTTTCTCCAAAGCATCCCACAACTCTTTTGCTATTCGTTGATTACGAAATGTGTGGAGGATCTCCTGAGGTAAAGCCATTCTAATGATCGAGAATGCTCGATTCTCGGCCTCATAAAGCTTCTTATCATCATCCATCATCTTTTGATATGACAAGACTCTTTGACGTCCTTCAACCTCTGTTGTAGGTGGAACGTATCCCTCGTCGATACATATCCACATTCTCATATCATTGAATCTCGCGAAGTCAGCGAACCTATCCTTCCACCAACAGTAATCCTCCAATTTCATCAACTTAGGTGGAGAATTTGCCTTGCAGACCTCATGGTGTATCTCAATAAACCTTTGTAAACTCGTCATTGTTTCAAAAAATTTTGAATTTAAAACTTAATTAATTTAATTCGAAATTAATTTAATTCGAAATTAATTTAATTCAACTCTTTCGAACGTAAGTAAGGTCGAATTTAATTAATTTTAAACTTGTTTGGAATTAAATTCGAAATTAAGTTTGAAGTTCAACTAAAGTCGAAATAAGGACAAAATCGAAGGTAAGAAAGACTAAATTCGAATTTAATAAGAATTCAAAACTGAGCAAATTCGAATTAAGCAAACTCGAATCAAGCCTTAAGGAACTTCGAAAGGAGCGTATTTTTCTGACAAACTCAAACCCTAATTCCCCCTTGATGTTCGAACGCCGCAAGTTCGAAAAATGGCTAATAATTCGATTTTTTCAAGTGTAAGGTCTACCACTGCAAGATCTATCTAGACGCGGATCCGTGAACGAGTGCGGAATCCTCGTTGACGGTTAGACGGACAACTCTCAACCACGAAACACGGAGACTATTAGACGCTGAACGAACGACACACGAACGATCCTACGAACTAATTCTCTCCGAAACGGCACTCACCTAGCTGATAAACTTGAGATCGCCTTAAGCTTAATTCCTCACGAATTCTGCTCCAAGTCTACTAATGACTTGAGTCTATCCCTAATTATAGACCCTGATTCGAGTCTGATGTGGGCCAAACTCGAATCTGGCCCAAGGCCCATTCGAGTCTGTCCACAAGGACACTCTCGAATCTAGCCTTCATTCGAATCTAAGGCTACATTCGAATCTATCACAGATTCGAATGTCTACCTTTGTGTAATTCGAATCTAGCCAAATCACTTAAACACTTAAGTGATGAAACTTATGTTTTACTTATGTTTGAGTTAATCTTTGACCTTTATGTTTGAACTTCTTGTAATATGTTACATCAAGTTCAAACACACAATCAATAACAGACAAACACATATAAACATATATATGCAAACACTCGTCAAAAACACAATGCAATATCAATTAGACTGCTATCGTCACACAGGATGTACCAACAGACTCCCCCTTGACGATAGCTTCTAATAAATCACACAATTGTTTTAAGAACTTTGTTTATTTATTGATTCAAAATACTACCAGCATACAAACCTTTCTCGACACATACCTTGACTACATTTTCATACTTACTTGCTTCACCGTCCATATGTGTGTCACTGGAGATCTTACAATTATACAAAATCTGAAGATCTTCTTTGGAGAGGTTTACCAGGTGAAGCGGGTCGTAGACTCTAAGAATGACTTTTTCTTCAAAATCCTCCATAACTGCTTCCCCGGTCTCAGTGTCGGCGTACCACCAATGTAAATTCTGCAAAACATTCTGTGGCATTCGCTTTAGAGGCACTTTCCTCAGACATTTAGCTGGTTTGTAATGAATCCTCATCCACGGTCGTCCAGTTAGAGGATCTATACGTGACTGATCCTCTACTCTTCTCCCGACCCTTGGATTCAAACGCTCGAATTTCCTTGATCTCCCCTCCTTTCTTATGATTCTTTCAATTACGCTCGCATAGGGATCATTTCCAATGTTTATCAAATCTTTCCATGCTAACGCAGTGATTTCGATCTTTGGTAGGGAGTTGAATGCTTTTAATGTTCGCCTCATGTACTGAAGCCCGTCTTTTCTTTTAATTACAAAAAGCTGCAGATCTCTGTCAAAGAACCAACTTAAAATTCGCTCAGACAGCTTCCCAGTACCCGGCACTCTCATTGTCCTCTTAATCGCTAACTCCTTCTCTTCAGCCCTGAACCATAGCTTTCTTTTTTCTTCATTAGTTAGCTCTCTTGCAGGTTCTTCTGTCGATGGCTGAGGATTCAATGTAGCATTTACTATATCTACATTGACAATTCTATTTCCATCAATCATGTAGGTATCGGTAATAGGATTCTGCTACACAACTATCTCATCAGCTTCATCATCCTCATCAACGACTACCTCATCATCTGACTGCCAGTCCACTATCTCTTCTGGCACAAATTCCCCTTCCTCCAGCTCTTCATCTTCATTATCAAAACCTACATCCAGAGCATCATCATCGAGATCCATAAGCGCTTCAATCATCTCACTGATTTCAAAGTCTGTAGGCTGTTTTGATGAACTAGCTTCTCCCATTTCTCCTTCACCTTGACTAGGCTCCCCCTGAACTTGTGTAACTTGAGCTGCAGGAAAATCTACAGGCTCATTCTCCTTACTTGCACCGGGATCATTGCCTTCATCATCATCCTCTCTATGCTGCACTTCCTGATCCCTACAACTTGTCTCCCCCTGAGCTTGTAGATTTTTCATGAGCTGCTCAAAGAGGAACCTCATTGATCGGATTTCTGAAGACTGATCTGCAATAAACGATTTTAATTCAGTGTTCTCATCCCTTACATCCTCCACAATCTTCCTTAATTCGGCATTGTCCTTGTCAAGATTTGCGTTATGCGCCTGGAGCTCACCGACAACCTTTGTGAGGGTTAAGATCTGAACATGCTGAAAGTCAACACGTCCCTTGAGTTGTACAAACCTCTGATTTTCAGTATATGCGGTTGAGGTAGATGGAATGGACTGAATGGGAGACGGAATGAATGGTGGTGGAATATATGGCTCATGTTGCTGAAGTGGCGGTGATGGTGGAGCGGTGGCTTGAGGTTGGGATTGGGGAACTTCTGGCTGACTTGTGGATGCCGAAGAAGACCCTTGCATGAACCGATGACGTTTGGCACGTTGCCTCGTCACTAGCGGAGCGACTTCCTCTTCTTCAAAGTCCGAATCTTCAGATTCCCTTTCTTCTCTCCTCCTCGATCCTGCTGCTTCGTTCACTATCAACCTAGTTCCATAGGTTCCGATGTGAATTCCGGGATCTGCAGCCACTGATTCAGAAGCTTCAGCCTCCTACTCCTCCGTATCATCTGATTCTGATTCTGATGATGTCAAGCCTTCATCAGCCCTTTCTAGCTCATACTCATCCACATCTCTAAGAACATCTTCTGCTCCTTCTGGTGGACTGAGCAACTCACCCACTAATGCTGCGGCAATGTCTTCGTTTGCATGAGGCCCTGCCTCCCAAATTTCATTTAGCGTCTGGCAAAGCTGTTCAGTTTCACTCTGAATATTGGAGGGCCCGGCTTCTTGAACATTTGATGGCCCGGCTTCAGAAACATCTGGTTGTTGGCTTGTCGAAGGCCTTGATGCCTGAATTTGACTTGCTGCAGGTCTTTGACGGCGTCTTTGAGCGCGCGGCTGTTGTTGTTGTTGACGTTGTTGTGGATGTTGTTGTGGTTGAAACTCAACGACCCCTGCCCAGTTGGCATCTTCTGGGGCTTGAAACTCCCTATCAATTGCTCCGAATAATGGACGAGCAACAGGAACAGCTAACCTTCCTCGGTGTGAGGAACAATCAGCGAAAATCCGTTTGTCCATGATATTAACGCTCAGAAAATCATTCGACAGCGGCAAGTTTGGCAAGAAGTGCCTTATCAACATCATGATGAACCTTGGGTACAACAAGAATCTTTCCCTTTCTGGAGCCGTAATCTGATGAACGAACTCCGAGAAAAACATCTGTGAAAAACTGAATTTCCGATTGTATACCAATGCAATAACCCCAGATTGGATCTTTGACACTATATAATCAAATCCAGCTTTCTTAAGCGCAAAACAGACCATGAATACATGCACCAAGAATCTCCATTGCCCAATCAGGCCACTCTTCATGTACGATGACTTTGCAACATCTAAACTGTATCCCATCCTCAGAAAAGCAGTCTGCCTAATACTTAACGGAAAGTCAATAGGCCCATCCTCTTGTTCCTGAGATCCCAACTGCAGAACCTGACGCAACATGTCTGCAGAAAAGACTAACGGCTGTCCAGCGATTCTAGTTCTTAGAACTGTCGGGGTGACAGTGCAATCAACTTGCAAATGCTCGTAAAACTGCCGTACATACGGAAGAACTATTTGGACGTTATGGTACAGAGCAAATCCAATCCTAGATTCAGCTAGGAAATCCAATATTTGGCGATAACCCTGCGCCTCAGGGATATTATTGTCGGAATTAAGTACCATATTATCCTTCGGCACAAATATCCTGTCCGCCATGTCTGCACAATAAACAAAACCATTAGATTCATTGAAAATCAATAAACTTGATTAAATTTAAATCTGTTTTATTTTGAACTTGTTTAAGTACAAAATCCAACACAATTAAATTTCTACAAGTTCAATAATACTTAAATTTAAATAGTGCAAATAACAAATAGATTCGAAAGTAACACATTCGAATTGTCCATATTCGAGTGTAATGGACAGATTCGAAGTGACCCTATTCGAGTCTAATTGACAGATTCGAAGGTCATGGTCATCTCGAATCTAATGACAGATTCGAGAAACCCATGAACAGATTCGAAAGCAATGAACAGATTCGAAACCCGTCGGCCATTATTTTAACAATAACTCAAGATTTTAACCATTTTGAACTTAGCACATTACATACATTAGTTCAACTAGGTTCTAATCAAGGATTTATGCTTTTAATTTGATCTTTTATAGGTCCAAACTTGGTAATTTAGCAAAAACCCTATTTCGACCCATAAAACTTCAAAATTCGACGATTTAGTCTAAAATTGTGTATAAAACTACACAAATCTTGTACAATCCGGTTGATTATACCTAGATGTATCTGTAGAATCGAAACACCAAGTAAGAGACTCGACTAAATATCGTTTAGGCGAATTACGATAGACTCGAGAAATAGATTCGAAATCGCCTTTAGACTCGAGTGTATAGATTCGAAAACAGTAAGTCTTAAATGACTTCACTGTTGACCTATTTATACCACCAACCCTCGATTCTAAGCATAGACTCGAATCTACTGATAGATTCGAAGTACTTCTTATTCGAGTCTGTCTTAGATTCGAAACCATCAACACTTAGAAAAATTTCGAAAATTTTGAAATAAATTCAACTTTTCCAACCTTTTTCTACGGTATCGTGTAACCAGATAAACTATGCCAATTCTTTTGCCCTAAGCTCAAGATAGTTCACGCATTGTTTATTTTATCCAACTTTGAATGCACCCTCAGTAACTTTTGGCCTTTTACCTAAGTAAAAATTAAACTAAAATAAAATAAAATAAAATAAACTAAGGTAAAAATAAAATAAGATAACATAAAATAAAATAAAATTTTGACCAAAAATTTATTCTAGACTTAAGCTATACTTAAAAAAAATTTACAAGCTAAGCTAAATACTAAATAAAATATTTTTGATGAGTATAGTCTAAGGAAGGTTCAATCAGATAGCGATGTCTGATACTTACTTTCAGTACTTAAACTTTCACACTTAGGAATTTTTATTCGTTTGATTATTTGTCGTGATACACCTATTTAGCTAATTGTTGGTATTTAACCCCGTTGAACATTCTACATTTCGGAATATCCCTTGGCATTTTTATTTATCAGGAAATTATCTTACGTGACTCAGACATAGACATACTTTTATGATCAAGGCACACAGACAAAGATTCTAACTTGTTGGCATTTGCAAACTTTCTTTAAAAGACAAACATCGGACACAGGTCTGTATTTTCATACAACAAAGTGTCTTAGTTTGACTTAAGGTTTATTTTTAAAGTTAGCAAGACAGCGGTGACAGGTCTGTACCGACGTACAACAAAGCGACATATCTTGCTAACCGAATCTAAACAGAGGCAACAGGTCTGTACTTACGTACAACAGAGTTACATGTTTTCGACTCTCAATTTTATATGATTTTTCTATTCTTTCCATTTTCAGATGTATTTGATGTTGCTATACATCCCCAGAAAGTTTGCATACCTCATTTAGACTCAAAGTTTGTATGTCTTGTACATAAAAATTAAGACCGACTGGTCGTACATCTAAGTTAGTGACACGCTTGACTTTTTCTTGAATATTTTATTTGCCTTGAGACTCCCTATATGTATTATGCCTACCAACACATCAAACTAAACTAAAGTATAACACTTAGAATTTAGTTGCATTATGTGTGAAAGCCTAAACACTTAGAGTTTGTAACGACTGTGCTAATTTTCGTCACTCTGAACCTATGCTTCTAAGACTTAACTCCTTTTCTGATATTCTCTTTTTTTTTTTGTATTTTTATGATTTTCTCTCTTTTTTCTTTTGTTTTTCATAAAGAAATAGCAATAAAATAAGATAACCTACTAACTTACTGAAAATAGAAACTTACTAAAAATAGAAACTTACTAAAAATAGAAACTATCCTAAATTAGCAGACTTACTATAAAAAGAAAGAAATACTACTACTATAAAACGAAATAAACTACTACTAAGGCCACATTACTCTGGGTTGCGCATTCCATTTAGTTGAATTAAATACTCAAACCGTGACTTATCAAATGCTTTGGTAAATAAATCAGCATTATTATCTTCTGTTGCCACTTTGAACCTATGTATCTAAGACTTAACTCTTTTTTCTGATATTCTCTTTTTTTGTATTTTTGAAATTTTCTCGTTTGTTTCTTTTGTTTTTCGTAAGAAAAAGCAGTAAAATAAGCTAACCTACTAACTTACTTTTATAGAAACTTACTAAAACTGGAAACTTACCTAAATTAGCAGACTACTGTAAAGAAAGAAATACTACGACTCTAAAAGAAAATAAACTTACTACTACTAAGGCCAAATTACTCTGGGTTGCGCATTCCATTCAGTTGAATTAAATACTCAAACCGTGACTTATCAAACGCTTTGGTAAATAAATCTGCATTATTATCTTCTGTTGCCACTTTTACCAGTTTGATCAAGTTCTTTTCAGCACAATCACGAATAAAATGATGCCTTATGTCTATGTGCTTTGTTTTGTTGTGTTTGACTGGATTATTAGTTATAGCAATAGTAGACTGGTTATCTATCCTAATTGGAGTTTGAGTGTAAGCCAAACCGTAATCCCGTAATTGTTGTTGTATCCACAGAACCTGTGAGCAGCAACTACCAGCAGCAACATACTCGGCCTCGCACGTTGACACGGCTACCGATGTTTGTTTCTTGCATTGCCAGGATACCAATCTCCCTCCTAGGAACTGACAACCTCCAGTCGTTGATTTGCGCGTCAAGCTGCATCCTCCGTAGTCAGAATCTGTGAATGCCTCCAACTCTAGATCTCCCTCAGCGTGATACCAAAGTCCCAGCTTCGGTTTCGACTTGAGGTATCGTAGAATCTGCTTCACAGCTTTCATATGCATCTCCTTCGGATTCGCTTGAAACCTTGCACAAATACAAACAGCAAACATAATATCAGGTCTTGAAGCAGTTAAATACATAAGTGACCCTATCATGGCCCGATATAAAGTCGGATCCACATCGGTATCACTTTCAGTACCCGGCCCGAGATTGTGATTCACTTGAATCGGCGTGCTGAAGTGGGCAGTCAACTTAGTTCCCTCCATCCCGAAACGCTCTAATATGTCATAGACATATTTCGTTTGATGGATAAACATCCCTTCCTTCTTTTGGTCAACTTGTAACCCTAAAAAGAAATTTAACTCTCCCATGGCACTCATCTCGAACTTAGACTTCATCACCTTCTCGAAATCTTTGCACATCTGTTCGCCTGATGATCCAAAGATGATATCATCGACGTACACTTGTACCAAGATAAAGTTATCGCCCTTCCTCTTACCAAACAAGGTACTATCTATCCTACCCCTTTCAAAACCGTTCTCTAACAGATGGTTGGATAAAGTCTCATACCACGCCCTAGGTGCCTGATGCAATCCATAAAGAGCCTTATCTAAGCGATATACTCTATCAGGATATTTTGGATATGTAAATCCGGGCGGTTGTTCTACATACACCAACTCCTTCACTTTCATATACAGGAAAGCACTCTTAACATCTAGTTGATATACCTTAAAGCCTTTGAAGGAGGCAAACGCTAGAAACAACCTAATGGCTTCCAGCCTTGCTACTGGTGCAAAAACCTCGTTGTAATCGATTCCCTCCTCTTGGTTGAAACCCTTTACAACTAATCTAGCCTTGTTGCGCGTGACTATACCCCGATCGTCTCTTTTGCACTTAAAAACCCATTTGGTTCCTATGGCAATCTCCCCTCGAGGTAACGGAACTAACTCCCACACTTCTAGTTTCCTAAATTGCGAAAGTTCTTCCTGCATCGCTTCAACCCAGGAGTTGTCCTTAAGTGCCATTTGCACATTTTTGGGCTCTACTTGCGATATGAAACACGAATATAGACATGTGTGATATGCCTCGGAGTCGTTTATCATCGACAACAACACAGTGTTGTTATTTACACTACTCCGAGTCCTCACACCCTCGTTAGGATTTCCTATGATGCTTTCTATTGGATGGTTCTTGTTAATCCTAGAGGTCTCTATATCATCAACTCTTAGATTATCTCCTAAGTTGGATCCTATTTCACCTAATGGGGGAACAGGCTCAGCTTCTACATTTTCCTCCTCATGGACGTTTTCCTCAGAGTTGGAACTTGATGCTTGAGTCTGATTCTCAGTGGTAGGTTCTTCTGGATCAGCAACTTCTGGAGACCCATCTACAGTCGCAGTAGGCTCGGATGTAGATTCGAACGTGGTCCTCGGAAAGATTTGGCCTTCGTCATTTAGGTGCAACGTCGCCATGTCTTTTTCGATTGTACCTGCAGTATCATCCAAAGGAATGTTAAATGACTCAAACAATTTATCATAGTCAAATAACCATTCCGGACCAGTTTGGGGTTCATGTGTATAACTTGTGACTTCAATATTATACACAATCTCCACAGTACCACTCGTTTTGTTAAAAACCCGTTTGTTTGGTGAGTTTGGCACATAACCTAGGAAATATCCTTCGTCAGCCTTTTCACCAAACTTCGGTTGATGTTTTGTTCTTAAAAGTGTGCATGGTACTCCAAACGGTTCGAATCCAGTTAAGTTAGGTGGCCGTTTATTCAAAATTTCATAGCATGTTTTGTTCAATGATTTGACTGTAAGGACTCGGTTTAAAATGTGGCACGCGGTATTCACTGCCTCCCCCCAAAACATGGTAGGAAGCTTTGAATCCGAAAGCATAGTCCTTGCAGCTTCAATCAAAGTTCTATTTTTACGTTCGGCCACCCCATTCTGTTGAGGTTCATATGGTGCACTGAATTGATGCACTATGCCCTTTGATAGGCAATATACACCAATGACAGAGTTTTTAAATTCAGTTCCATTATCACTACGAATATGTTTAACCCTTTTTCCGTATGATTTCTCCAGTTGGTCTAAGAACCCGATAAGCTTGCAAGCCGTCTCGTCCTTCGTACCTAAAAAGAAAACCCAAGAAAAACGTGAGTAATCGTCGGTGATAACTAAGCAAAACCAACTACCTCCTATACTCCTTTTGTTGATAGGTCCGAAAAGGTCCATATGCAACAAATCGAATGTTGAGGCGATTGAATTTTGTTTCTTGGACTTGTGTGTCTTTTTATGCTATTTGCCCTTCATGCACGGTAGACACTTGTCCTCGAACTGAAAACTCTTCAATGGCATACCCTGCACCAATCCGTTCTTCGTTATGTAATTCATCTTCCTTAGGTGCTAGTGAGCCATGCGTCTGTGCCACAGTACGGATTCCGTCTCCGAAGCTTTTGATAGTAAGCAAATCGGACCCATCGAAGTATCTGGCTTGTTCATATCGAGCATGTACAAGTCATTCTTCCTTGGCGCCCGCATCAATATCCAATCTTCAGGTATCTTGAATCCAGGCTTTAGCACTAACGCCTCAGTGTCAGTAAATAACACCGAGTTCTTCTTATCACAGATTTGAGATACACTAATGAGATTATGAACCAGTTTATCAACGTGATAAACTTGATCCAATGTAATCGTCCCATTAGTGACTTCTCCAGTTCCAGTGATATTTCCACCCTTGTTACCCGCGAATGATACGAATCCCCTATTACCCCCTCTGAAGTCTGTGAGCAGACTTCTTTCCCCCGTCATGTGCCTGGAGCAACCACTGTCGACGAACCACTTGTTGTTTGGACCTGTAGTTATCTCCTGCACATGAAAGAAAAGAGGTTAGTTATCACGGGGAACCCAAGCCATGACTGACTTGGTAATACCATTCTCGTCCACATACATGAACTCTTTCAAGTACCCATCTCGCCTTTCAGGTGACTTGGGCCTTTGAACTGAATTCTGTTGTGGTGCCGAGTGATTTAAGTTCACTCTTTGCCTTGATGTAGGCATTTGTTGTGGAGCTCTAGAATAATTCCTATTATATGCCATTTCTGACTGTGATCCTTGAGCTCTTACCGGTGCATACTGTCTAACTGGAGTATGTGACCTAACTGGAGTGTGTGACCTGCTAGGTGTGGTGCTCCTATAGACTTGTTGTGGTGCTGACCTAGATTGATTATTGACACGATTCGGTGAATTTGTCCTAATCACTTCCTTTGGTCCAACCTTAACCGGTGTGATTTTCACAACATGTTTGGGTGCGGCCTGCACAGTTTTCTCGGTAGGTTGAGAACTACTGCTGCTTGCCACACTGGTTGAGGGCTTGACAGGTGTTGGATTCACTGTCTTAGGGGTAACATCGGCTTTCCTAAGTGGACAGTGAGAAGCAACATGCCCTTTCTCGTGACATCTGAAGCAAGACATCTTATCTATGGACTTTTTGGTTGTTCCCTTAGATCTAGGTGTCTCACTAGTGTCTACTTCCTTTGGTACAGCTACGATGTCTGCCTCGTTGACCTGGTCAGCCCATGAAATTTTCTGTTTTCCTGCAGGTGTTTCACTGGAGGAAGACACAAATTTCAGTTTCTTGACCTTGACGGTTGAGTCAGCCACCTTAGGTGCATTTTCTACTATAGGCTCAGGTGTCGGTTCAGGTAGGTCCTCTAAGTCTACTGACTTGTCAGTTTTCTCCTGAGGCTGAGGCACATAGTTCGCATTGAACGGTGGAGGAATTTCGTGAAAACCTAGACCTACAGGCTTCTTAGACTGTCTTTGGGCATCTAAGACTTTCCCTAGATTGAGGCTCGAATTCCTAAACTTTTCCAGCTTGCTATTTGCCTCTGCTACCTTAACCTTGGTCTCTGCTAGCTCTATATCCTTGTCCTTAAGACTTTTTGTCAAGGCCTCTACGTGCTCATACATAAGTTCTATCCTAACACACTGCTCACTGAGTTTGTCTTTTAGAACTACTACGTCTTGAGCATCAGCCTTAAGCTTTTCTTTTAAATCTTGCTTTATATCATTTAGACTAGCATTTTCAATTTTTAAGTTTTCATTTTGAGCAGATATGGTTTTATGTGATTCTAAGACTAGATTTAACCTATCATTAGAAGTAGCACACAAAGCACATAATTCTTGAAATAGAGAGTAAGATAGACTAACCTTAGAGTTATCAGATTCCACGTTGGCCATCTGAGCAGCAAACTCCAGCACTGTCTGATCATTCGCCTTCTCTACCCACATTGGACTGTTGTCCCGTGTAGTCTGCTCGTTCCCATCACACCCCGTTTCTGTGACTTCAGCCATGAAGGCTCTAGCATTCGACTCAGGATGTGAACTCCAATTATACGTGCCATCTAGCTGTCTATCTGAAGTGACATTGGATAGAAGACCCGCTAGATTGGCCTGTCCAGATGAGGAACTCGGAAGGTATCGTTGTTGGGACTGATTTTGGTACTGTCCCTGATGCTGACTCTGTCCTTGGTATGTCTCTACGTTCGGTCTCTGACACTCCCTGGCGAAGTGTCCCAATCCCTGACAGTTGTATCATTTCACCTTGGACTTATCAAACCCGATCCCCTTGTTATTCATCTGCAAATTCCTTCCAGTTCTCTTAATGAATCTTTTAACCCTCTGGGTCACCATGGCCAGTTGCCACTTAAGATCCATTTCCTCTAAGTCATCAGGGTCGACCTGATCGTAGTCCTCATCCCAAAGAGCCGGATCATTGATCTTCCCTTGAACACAATTTCCATAAGCGGCCACAAACGAAGCAAGTAGATTCAGATGCTCTTCCGCTGACTTTGCGCTCATGGGCATCTTCGAATAGCTCTGACTTGTCGATGCCTGTTGGACTTGAGGTTGCGATTCTTCCAATCTTCCTAATCCTAAGAACCCGCGATTCAAAGAGTCTTCAGACTCTGCTGGTGATGATGTCTCTCCAGAGAAAAACGCTGTAGCAGACTTCGGTTCGGCTGCTGCTGAAGATTTTGACGTCTTTCCAAAATACATTGCTGGATTCTGGACTTGCTCACAATCAGTCTCAGTCTTCAGGAGCTCGAAGTGATATGCCCTCAACGTTCCCACTATATTGTCCAGAGATTGAGTGTAGTACTTGTCTTCATTCAGCTTTATCATTGCCACGTACATAGCCCATTTGGCTGGTAGGGCATCAAGAAGCTTGTTGTTCTTGTTAGTATCGGTAAACTCAATCCCGTGGCTCTCAAGTTCTGTCAATAGATGATAGAACCGGGTGATGATGTCATCCAGTTGTTCATCCTTTAACGCCTTCAAGATTGCGAACTGTTGTTTTAACAGCTCTGTACGCTTTCTCCTAACCCGAGGATTTCCCTCACACCTCTTCTCAAGCGACTCCCAAAGTTCTTTTGATGTCCTCTGAGTCCGGAATGTGTGTAGAATATCTTGCGGTAACGCCATTCGGATTAAAGAAAAAACTTTGTTTTCAGCTTCAAAAAGTTTCTTGTCATCCTCCTTCATCATCTGGTATGACAAGACCTTTTGACGGCCTTCAACTTCAGATACCGGTGGAATATACCCTTCATCTATGCACACCCACATGCGCATATCGTTGAACCATACGAAATCGGTAAATCGGTCCTTCCACCAGTAATAGTCCTCGACCTTCATCAGCTTAGGTGGGGCGTTTGCCTTCCCAACCTCGTGGTCCATTTCTAAGAATTTCTGAAGATTTGACATCTTTTCTAACGAAATTGAATTTGAACTTAATTAACTTAATTCGAAACTGATTTAGACTAACCTTTTCGAATCTAGGTAGATTCGAAACTAATTAAGGGTAAATCTTTTGGGATTAAATTCGATTAAGTTTTAAAATTCAATTAGATTCGAAATTATGTCAGATTCGAGATATCCTTAGAGTCTATGGTCCTTAGATTCGAAGGTCAGCAAACTTCGAAATTCAGCAGATTCGAAACAGGTAGATTCGAAACAATACTAGACTCGAAATAAACTCGAAACTAAACTAGACTCGAGATCCTATTCGAATGAAGCAACAGATTCCAAACATGTAGATTCGAAAACCTTTGAAATTGACTCGAAAGGAGCGTATTTAGGTTATACTCGAGACTAAAGTGAAACCCTAATTACCCCTATAGATTCGAGCGCCGCAAACTCGAAAAACGACTAACACTTTGATTTTTTGACGTTTTGCAGATTAAATCACTATTTTTCTAACGAAAAATAATGATTTCGATCAAAAACGAGAAAAACCACAAAGTGTTTCCCGAATATGAATTTGCTAAGCTTGAAAATACGTTTTTGAGAGCAAAACCGTCCAACTAGCGTCAAGAAACCTAGAATGTATCTGATGAACACGAAGAACACCAAGAACACTCCGTAGGCTCTGATACCACTTGTAAGGTCTACCACTGCAAGATCTATCTAGACGCGGATCCGTGAACGAGTGCGGAATCCTCGTTGACGGTTAGACGGACAACTCTCAACCACGAAACACGGAGACTATTAGACGCTGAACGAACGACACACGAACGATCCTACGAACTAATTCTCTCCGAAACGGCACTCACCTAGCTGATAAACTCGAGATCGCCTTAAGCTTAATTCCTCACGAATTCTGCTAAAAGTCTACTAATGACTCGAGTCTATCCCTAATTATAGACCCTGATTCGAGTCTGATGTGGGCCAAACTCGAATCTGGCCCAAGGCCCATTCGAGTCTGTCCACAAGGACACTCTCGAATCTAGCCTTCATTCGAATCTAAGGCTACATTCGAATCTATCACAGATTCGAATGTCTACCTTTGTGTAATTCGAATCTAGCCAAATCACTTAAACACTTAAGTGATGAAACTTATGTTTTACTTATGTTTGAGTTAATCTTTGACCTTTATGTTTGAACTTCTTGTAATATGTTACATCAAGTTCAAACACACAATCAATAACAGACAAACACATATAAACATATATATCCAAACACTCGTCAAAAACACAATGCAATATCAATTAGACTGCTATCGTCACACAGGATGTACTAACATCATGATTGCAGTTTAAACCAATATTTTTAAGAGTAAAAATATTGATTCCGACCAAAAACTTGAAATAATGCAAACTATTTTCCGTTTTGTTGCTTGTATAGCTCGAAAATCTATCCAAAAGTGTGATTTAACCGTCCAAAAACGTCAAGAAACCACATATGTTTCTAGTGAACACGAAGAACACCACGAACACCCAATGGCTCTGATACCACTTGTAAGGTCGCCTGACTACGGATCTTATCTTGACGCGACACCTTCCAACGATTGCGGAATCCTCGTTAGCGGCTTCACGGAAAGACTACACACACCGTAACACGGAGACTAGCACGGTGACAAACGAATAATGGATCGTCCCAACGAAACTCTCCAAATGCTAGCAAGTTCGAGATCGCCTTTTACTAAACCCTCTGACAAATTCTGCAAAAGTCTAATAATTAATCGAATTAACCCTAAATTATACTGACTGGTTCGACTTTGTCTAGGACAAGTTTGAACATGGCCCAAGGCCTATTCGAACTTGTCCTCCTAGATAAATTCGAATTACATCCTTCAAACTTATGTTTGAACTTATGTTTGAACTTATCTTTGAACTAATGTTTGAACTTATTGTAATACATTTCACCAAGTTCAAACATACATACAATTAATATCAAACATATATATATCAAACACTTGTAAATATTCAATATCAAGTAAATTGACTTACACAAAATGCTATCTATACTTAGACTGCTATCGTCACATAGAATGTACTAACACAAGGAAATAAATGAAATACAAAATATTAGAAAATAAGTCCACATGATTGAAATTATAAATGTAACAAATTGAAATTACAAATCTAACACATTTACATCTCCTAACTCCTAAAAAATGATGTGAACGTACACTTACATAAATTTGATATATGTGAACTTGCATTTATGGGATTCATGATTTCATGCACTTAAAATGTGGAATGTGCATGAATTTTATGTACCATCTATATAATGTTAATTAAAACATGTTTATGAAAAAAAAATTCAAAAAATTATTATAAGAGTGGTATCTTCTAATACACTGCATAATATAAGTGGTACTCACTTGAACCTAAATCTATATATATGAATATGGTTCGAGAGAGTACCACTCAATATGCAGCGCCCCAGGAGGTACCACGCTTAAAAAACATTTTTAACATTTTTTTTTCATAAACATGTTAAAATTAACATTCTGAAGATAATATGTAAATTTCACATGCATTCACATCTCCTGACTCCTAAATCATGATCTGAACGTAATTTTACATTAATTTGCATATATTTGAACTTGCAGTTATGTGTAACATGATTTCATGCACTTAGAATGTGCGTGAAAATTATGTATCATTTGTATAACGGTAATTAAAACATGTTTATGATAAAAAAAATTTTCAAAAAAATGATTTTTGAGAGTGGTAATGTTACATTATAAATTTGTGTCTAGTCTTATTTTGTAATAGTTAGTTTTAATTTATTTCGTTGTAATTTTACTTCTTTCCGTTGTAATTTATTTATTGTATTTAGAAGTTGAGTGGTGTTGGTTGTAAACTCCTCAAACTTACATGTAATATTTAAGAGGGTTTCCCGCAACTTTGTCTTATTATCATTATCATATATACGGTCGCCATTTTGGACTTCACATTCTCTCTCAAATTGTTCATATTTGATTGAGTATTATATTCTCATTGTTTGATTATTGAGATTGATTATTATTGTGAGTGTTCTTATTATAATTGGGGACGATTTAACAATTGGTCTCAGATTCAGGGAAGCATATTTAAACTGATTTGATTCTGTGTTCGTCGTGTTCTTCGTGTTCTTCACAAAAACTCATGGTTTTTCTTCTAAAACCCATTTGATATTCTATTTTTTTTGGTGATATATTCGTAAATCATAAACCATTAATCTAGTACTGATTTAGAGAACTTGTTGTTCAATTGGTAAAATTTTTATTCTTTAAATTGATTGAAATTGTTAATCAAAAGTATCATCATTGTTATTCTCAGTTTTTGCTTAAAAATCCATATTATTAAGTGTTTTGGATTTTTGTTTTTCCCAAAACTTGTTTATAAATTCAAACCAAAAAAAATTAACTCCAGTCTTTAAATCACAGTATAATTAATTCTGAAATTCTGGAAATTAATTAACAATTTCAAACTCGGACCAACTCGGATCCCATCTCGGATCGAAACTCGGACCATTTCAGATCAATTTTAACCTATTTCGGACCAAATGTCGGATCCCATCCGAAATTATGATCACCCAAAATTTTGTTAAAACATTTTTCGAATCTCTAAAAACACTTATCCTTCATTTTCAAATTTTTCAAAACATCAACTCGGATTGACACCCGAAATACGTATCACCTGAGTTTTTCTCATCCGAGTTGCATTTCACCACATGAAATTCGGCTCAACCGAGTTTCGTGTGATCATCCGAATTTCGCATCACCCGTGCTTAGTTCTTCACCCTAAATTAAACTCACCCATGTTTAGTTTCTTCATCTGAATTTCATTTCATCTCGAAATATGGTTCCTAACCGAAATCCTCATCACCTGAATTCTGAATCAACCGAGTTTTGTTCCATCCGAATTCTGTTCCACCAGAATTCAATTCCATTTCGGTTCAATCAACCAAATTATCAGTTTCCACTTCCAAAGACCCTAATTTTACAATCAGCACTCAACAAAACATCATGTCTCGCGAAGCTCTTGTCCTTGGATCAGAGAACAGACCACCAGTTTTCTATCCAGATGAGTATGAGCAATGGAAGAAGCGGTTCCTCAAGTTCATTGGCATGCAGCCCAAGGGTCATCTAGGATCCAATCTATTATTGATGGACCCGCTATATTTTACTCTGAATGTCCTGCAGTAACAACTGCTGATCCTCCAATTCCAGCAACAAGGAGAGTTCGTGAACCTGAAAATCAAGCAGAAAGGGAAAGACAAACAGCAGACAAAAGGGCAGAGTATCTTAACTTTCAAGTTCTTCCCACTGAGATTCTAGTCGGTGTTGACAGCAAACTGTCGGCAAAAGAAATGTGGGATGAACTAGAGATGCAGATGCTTGGGGCAGACTTAGATGATTGGGCAAAGATAGAGGAAGCAAAGGCCAAATACACTGAGTTCAGGGCCAAGGATGGAGAATCTATTCAGAGTACTTTTACAAGTGTTCTAAATGAGTTGAACAAACTGCACAGATAAAAAGGAAAGAGACGACATCAACATCCTGTTCCTATCTTCCTTAGCTCTAGAATGGGCACTGGCAAGTAGAGCATCCAAAAGAGCTCTGGACATCCCCAATGTCTCAATAAATGTGGTGTTCAAAGAACTGAAAAAATATCATGGCGATTTAGACGCATATAAACAGATGGCCAACACTCTAGCTTCTCTGTTACTGACTGCTAATCCACCCAATAAACCCACAGATTCCCTTGCCTTGCTCTCAAATAAGACATACCTCACTGAACCCCAGCCAAATCCCCCACCCCTTCCCTAATACCACCAAACTGGTTCTTCATCTCAATATCCGTATGACATACCCAAAATGTCTGAGCCTCTGGATGCTGAAGAGGCAGACATTCATGAAAAGATGGCTTTCTTGTCTAATCGTCTTCCGTAAAAATGGTTTTACCAGAATATAACATACAACCAACCCGATATGATACTGGTCCAAGAAGGTATTCTGGTTACAGAATAGACGAAAGACGAGATGATAGGGATGACAGGCGCAGAGATGATTGGAGAAGAGATGATAAGGATGATGGGGGACGTGACGACTGGAGGAGAAATGATCGGGATAATAGGAAATATGATCATCGAATAGAAAGATGTGATGATAGAAGAGACTCTCAAGATGATCACCGTTATGAAAGGCGTGACGATAAAAGGATTGATGATAGGCAGGAGTACAATCGCTGTGATGATAGTCGGGACTCCCGCCATGCAGATAAAAGGTCTGTTGAATGTAGAGA
The DNA here is from genome assembly GCA_020465985.1 of Centrapalus pauciflorus. Classification (NCBI taxonomy): domain Eukaryota; kingdom Viridiplantae; phylum Streptophyta; class Magnoliopsida; order Asterales; family Asteraceae; genus Centrapalus; species Centrapalus pauciflorus. The sequence goes on along the minus strand of JAANYP010006367.1, from coordinate 209,980 downwards.
TCACAGACCAAGAAATGATGAGCCAAAGACAACTGATGAAAGAGGCTGATACAAATGTGGGAAGTCAGGTCACATTCCTCGCGAATGTAAGAGTCAGTTCGAGCGTGACCTTGCATACTATGAGAGGAAGGTCGATGACTTGAAAAAGAGAGCTAATGCGATGGCCCTCATAGCGCAAGAAGACTACTGGGTTGACGAGGAATATGATGATGATGAAGAGAGGGGAAGAAACTGTTATATGGCTGAAAGAATTGGACTTGCGGAGTACGCTACTACCTCCAATTCCGAATCAGACATGACTCTAAAGGGGGAGAACACGGAAGATCCTACAGCCTGTCTGATGGCCAAGTCCGGAGATTCTGAATGCTCTACATCAGATTATGAGACAAATGATGTACAGTCCTTTTACATTCATAAGTCTGTAAATGCTATATCTATACAAAATGAATGTAACTTGCACACACAAATATGTTTGCTAGAAGCTATGTATAATCTTGAAAAAGAAAAGTGTGTCAAGGCTGAGCAACTAGCCCAATATCTTAAAGAAACATCTGACAAATATGAAAAGAGTTGGCTAAATGAGCAAGAGTTGGTTAAGACATTTTTACTTGAAAAAGTAAAGATTGAGGATAGGAACATTTACCTTAATAGTTGTATTGATACAATCACTGAGGAAAAGAGTTCCTTGAAGTCTGAACTGTCTGTTCTTTCAAAAGGTTTAGAGTCCATAAGTGTGGAAAACTTAGATAATCAATGAAAATACAAAATGATTGAAGAAGAGAGAATAGTTATGTAGTCACGGATAAAAACCCTAGATAATGAATTTCTAAAAAGGGGTCAAACTGAACAAACTATTCATCTTAATCAACCCAAGGAAACTATATTTTATCATTCCAAACAAGGAATTGGTTTTAAAAATCCTAAGTATTTGGAAAAGGTTCAATCAACTTTACCTATATTTTATGATAGAAGGTACATGGGTCATGGGTTCAAGTCATTCTTTTTCCAATCATCGGAAGAAGTCTTAACCAAAGAGAATGAGAAAATGAGTGAAAATGAAAAACGAGAAATTTCTTTTAAATATGAAAAGTTGAACGAAAGTTATCCTTATAGAGTACCCACTCTAGAGGAGGACTTCTTTTTTGTGACACCCTTGACACAATAACCACAATCATAACACCCAGGATAAATCACCATACAATAACCATTAAATAATGATCTGATTACTTAATACAATGCGGAACCAATAAATATAAATAAATAAAAATACAATTCTGTCATACACCCTATGGTGCTATAATGTTCCAATACTAGTCAACATACTCAATACATTATTACATCACCCAGAATATATTACAACATTGGTCCCAAAATTCATTTACCGATTGAGTGGTAGCAAATCTTCCAAGACTTCAGAAAAAAACTAACTAGTAGGTCCTTTAAAAAGAGAGCAACTAGGGGGTAAGCAAAACTTAGTGAGTACAGATATTATACATTCGGCAAATATTTATGCAGCACACAAGGGTAACACTGACAACATATGTCGTATACCCTCTTTGTACACGTGGTACGGAAACGAACCGCAGCTCCATCGTGTCATTGCATGGAATTAAACATTCAATTGAGGTAGACATTACCATCGGGGATGCTACACCTGCCCATCAGAACCTCGGAGATATCAGCTCCTGGTCATATAGCCTCAGTAGCATCGAATTACCAATCATGGCTCGTAAGCCAAACAGAAGATGCAAAACAAAGAAACGTACATGCAACAAGCAACAATGTGCATCAACAACTACGCAAGTCAATAGATTGCGAAATGAAAGTGAAACAACATGCCTCAATGAACACAACTGATAATAAATAAATGCAGACATATATAATCCTAGGTACTCATATTGGGTGCGTTTAATTAACCGACAATAAATCGAGTCAACATGCAGGTGTGCCTTCAAAACTTACGAGTTTTTATTAAAATTTTCCAAAAATCAATTCCTAGTTACATGCAATTAATTCCAATGTTATATAAACATTATTAGGGTGTTTCTACATCATTTTCCCCATCCAAAACACACTAATTAGTCCAGATATAACCAAAAATGAGGATTTTTCTCAAGAACATAAGACTTCACAAAAGTTCAGATTTCTTACCTTTCTGAACGATTTAAGTCACGATTCTTGTTTCTAATGCTTCAGGGAACTTCAATTGATGATTTCCAACTAAAATAACATACATGCAACAACATTTACTCAGATTCAAAATTCGAATTTTGAATTTTTAAAGCTCTAAATAAAAACTCAAGCTTATAAACTATTTCTTACCTGGATTCTGACTTAATTCTTGTTATTATCAGCTTTGATTTCACGAATTCTCTTCCAAATTCTCGATTTCCAGCAGATCCAAGAGAGTGATTTGAGTGTGTGTATTTGGAGAGTGACGTTGAAATAACCCCATTGAAAGACTAATAGTATTTTATTTCTTTACTTTTGGCTATTTGCACAAACAACCCCCCACTTAACTGATTTCATTAAATAAAGATTTCCATCTTTATTTTATCATCACTATAATTTATAATCATCATACTTAATAATAATAATTCGAAATTCTAAAACTTCTTACTTTCTTAAAATAGCAACCAACTTTTAAATTTACAAAATACAAAAATATTCATACATAATTATCCTTCATAATCCAACTTAATTACATTAAATTAAAAATTCAAGATAAATAACCTCAATTACAACATTTTAAATTCCTAGGATGTTACAGCATGGGCTCCACCACGCTTAGACTTCGTCCTCGAAGTCACTTTTCTTCAAACAGTTGCGGGTATCTATTCATCATATCTTACTTTGTTTCCCATGTATGGTTTGCTCCTTTGTGATACTTCCAACGTATCAGCACCATTTCGATCTCTTTACCCCTTAACTTTTTCACCTTAGTGTCCAAAACACATTCTGGCTCTTCCAGGTATCATAGCCTTTCGTCAATTTGTAGTTCAGTATGGTCAGTCGAATCTTCATTACCAGTAGTGAAAGATTTTTAAGGTTCCCCACATGGAACACTGGATATATGTCTGACATTTCTTCAGGCAACTCCAAACGGTATGATTGATTCGCAACTTTTTCTACTATCTTGAACGGGCCTACAAATCTCGGTGCTAGCTTTCCTCTTTTAACAAAACGAGTAACACCTCTCATAGGTGATACCTTTAGATAAACCCAATCATCCACATCAAAATTGATTGGTTTATGTCTTCTATCATGATAACTCTTTTTTCGCACCTGGGCCGCTTTCATGTTTTGTCTCACCAACTGTATCTTCTCACTCGTTTCCTGCAGCAGTGACGGCCCAACAATCGGAGTTTCTCCGGTTTCTCTCCAACATGTAGGAGTCCTACATCTTCTCCCATAGAGTGCTTCAAATGGTGCTTTCTTGATAGTCGCATGGTCACTGTTGTTGTACGAGAATTCTATTGGTGGTAAATGATCGTCCCAATTACCACCCATATCCAAAATACACGACTGCATCATATCTTCGAGTGTAAGGATGGTCCATTCACAATGACCATCAGTTTGCTGACGATAAGTTATACTCATTGCAATCCTCGTACCCAATCCTTTTTGCAAAGCAGACCAAAAATTAGATGTGAAGCAACTATCCTGATTCGATACAATGGACTTAGCGACTCCATGTCTAGAGACAATCTCATTCGTATAGATCTGTGCCAGTCTTTCCAACGAATAACTTTCTCTAATCGGAATGAAGTGTGCCGACTTGGTCAATCTATCTACAATCACCCATACCGCATCATGGTGACGCCTAGTCTTCGGCAACTTCGTGACAAAATCCATTGTAATGTGTTCCCACCTCCATTCTGGAATGGGAAGCAGTTGCAGACTACCATAAGGTTGCTGGTGCTCGGCTTTCACTAACCGACATGTCCTGCACCTTTCAACATATTGCACAATGTCCTTTTTCACTCCGGGTCACCAATCTGCTTTCAGCTCGCTGTACATCTTTGTGCTTCCGAGATGTACAGAAAACCTTGACTGATGTGCTTCCTCGATAATCACTCTCCTCATATCCCTAAACTTTGGCACCCGGATCCTTCCATATACACCTTTCAGTCCTGACTCACTTGTCTCCATAACCTTCTGTTGTACCCTTTTATCCTCGGCATCAATGTTTTCTTCCTTTAAAGCTTCTACTTGTGCCGCTTTAACATCGTCGATAATCGTGGAGGCTAACACCGTAGAAGTCATCATGTAACAGCAGTCCTTAGAGTAGGCCTTACGGCTTAAAGCATCGGCCACCATGTTTGCCTTTCGGGGATGATAGAGGATCTCGCAATCATAATCTTTAATCCGTGTAGAGTTGACACTTAGTCCCATACAAATAATGTCTCCACAGCTTTAATGCAAATGTAACAACTGTCAACTCCAGATCGTGAGTCGATTAGTCTTTTTCGTGTTCTTTTAACTGTCTCGAGGCATATGCAATTACTTTTCCACGTTGCATTAGTACAGCGCCTAATCCCAACCTCGATGCATCCTTATATACTACAAAGTCTTCATTACCCCCCGGTAGGACAACTATTGGTGCTTCGCTTAATGTCTTCTTCAATACCTCGAACGCATCATGTTGCTCAGCCTCCCACACAAATGGTGCATTCTTCTTAGTCAATGTAGTCTGACAAACTACAATCTTAGAGAAATCTTTTATGAACCTTCTATAATTCCCCACCAATCCGAGAAAATTTCATATTTCAATAGCAGATCGAGGCGGTTCCCAGTTTCTTATAGCTTCTAACTTAGCTGGATCTACAGAAATCCCCGCTCCTGACATCACATGACAAAAAACTGAATCTGTTGCAGCTAGAACTCACACTTTGAGAATTTGGCATACAACTCTTCATTCCGCGATAATTCCAACAACTGCCTTAAATGAATGGCATGCTCAGATTCTAAATTGGAGTACACCAGAATGTCATCAATAAACACGATCACCGACTTGTCTAACATCGGTCCACATACTCAATTCATGAGATCCATAAATACAGTCGGGGCGTTGGTTAATTCGAATCGCATAACCAGAAACTCGTAATGCCCATACCGAGTCCTGAACGTCGTCTTTGATACATCCTGTAACATCCCAACTTTTCAATTATTTGTGAATTGGCAATTTAAGACTCAATTATTGTATTAATGGATTATTATGTCAATTTAAACGAAATTTGATCACAATTTTAAAAATGAGAAAATATGAGGAAAAATCCTCATCATTGTTTTTTGAGAAAGCAAAGAATAAGAAACTGATCCGGACACTTAAAATCGGTTTAATATGAAAAACACGAAGTTGAGGTGTGTAATGTGCAAATAGGTCAAAGTAGCAAATAAAATGGGATAATTCTTCATTTTGATCCATCTCTCTCTCTCTCTCTCTCTCTCTCTCTCTCTCTCTCTCTCTCTCTCTCTCTCTCTCTAAACTGCCGTCTCTCTCTTCCTCTCTCTCTCTCTACTCACGGCCTCAATTCTAGATCAAAAGAAATCAACAAATTTGATGTGAAAAAGTTGGATTCAAGTCGAAATTAAGGAACTATAGCTACTACAATCATCATATTAAGGTAAGATTCACTCAAACTAGCAAATTTTGAGCTTTGGGGTTCAGTTTTTACAAAAACCGAATCATTGATTGGGATCTCGGATGTTATTACATGTTATATGTTTTTGTTGCAACGTTAAAATCGAGTAGTAGTGATGCAATGTACCAAATTTCAGGTTCTAATTCCATTTCTAAGAATGATTTTGAATTTAGTATGTGTGTTCATCGACTTGATGGAAAATGGACACAAATATGGAATATTTTGGTACATAATGACATGTTATAAGTTGAAAGAGTGTAATTAAGTTCGTATCTGCAACTTTAGATACAAAAACATGCAAAATGGTCAAAAAGTATATTCTGGAAATTATGGAAAAATATTTAAGTATGAACTCGGACCTGATGAACACGGTTCGGTCCATCCGAGTTCGGACCCCTTCCTAAATTCGGAACCCTACCTAATTCGGACCAACACTCAATTCGGACCCCTACCCAATTCGGACCCATCCCAATTCGGATCAAGGTACCATCCGAATTTGGAAGAATATTGTACTGAATAGTTTACAAGTGTTGGACCTCGGACCATCCGGATTTCGAACCATCTGAATTCGGATATGGTCCGAATTCAGTTCAAATTTCATTTAAATTACAGAATTAAAGTTTTAAGCAATTACTGACATAAAATCTCTATTACACTGACTTGACATATCATTGTGGTGTTATCAAACACACATTGATTCAGAGATAAATAACACTGTACAACCCACTGTGAGTAATAGATTATCATTCTAACATTTATTGTTTTTGCATTCACGTTTACATATGCAATGGCATGCTCACATTGCTCATATACATTAATGGGCACTCATGAATGATTTGTTGTTATGATACACACTCATACTTCACATGTAACACACATGTAGCTAGCGTTCATTTGAAAGTGTATGTATTTACATCATGCTTGCAATGCATTATCATTACTTCACAATCTGATGCGACCTGCACCGGGGCTGACAGCAGGCCACCGTCGGCGACTGATCATCCCACTCGTTATCCTGGTCAGGTTCGGCACATCCCCGATCAGCATTTGAACTGCCAACCCCATGCTTGCACTACATGGTTTTTCACATACTATGGGCTTTCACTGCCAGATTTCACACTATGCTTGTAAAGAAATAATTGTTGAATTTATATATGTTATCTCACTAAGCAATTTAGCTTACTGTTGACTCACAATGTTTTCAGGCAAAGGCAAATGTATAGCAGGACCTTCTACTTAAGAAAATTTCAATTCAATATCCCGGAGACTCTAGAAGCTATTGGTACAAAGATGTTTGTAGCTTTGGGCTGGGATTTGTTACTTTAAAACACTATATGTTGTTGTAATAGTTAGACTTAATCACTGTAGACATGTACTTTTATTGCTTTAGTGTGGAACTTCTTAAATCTGAATTAAGCATCAATTTTAATTATCATGTTTATCAATGGGTTGTGTGTCGATCCTGGTGATTCTAATTATACTAGCAAAATATGAGGCCGTCACAGTTTGGTATCAGAGCATTAGTTTGAGGTTTCAAGTGTCCGCGAGGACTTGGACTCAAACTTAGGTTATGATATTAGACTGGACTCCTCGAAAATGATCCGAATTTAGATTGGATTGACATGCACACGGGGACAAATAAAGGGTAACGGTAAACACTTAGGACTTACAAATAATAGTTCTAAATATAAATTGTTATATTTCAGAACATGTCAGGAGACGATATGACTCCTCAACAGATGTTCCAGATGATGAAAGCTCTCATGGAACAGAATAATGAGCTACAATCCAAAATAATGGCTGAGCAGGCTCAGTCATTTGCTGATCAACTAAGGGCCAGAGACGAGGCTGAAGCCAAGAGAAAGGCTTATAAAAAAAGAACAAAGAACTACAACAACAGGATGATCAAAAGGAAAGACAAGGAGACACTGGGTCTTCTAACAAGTCAATGGGTTATAGGTTTAAGGACTTCAAAAGTAACGGGGCTGTTACTTTTGATGGAACCAGAGATGACGTCACAGCACTGGAGTGGATCACCACCACCGAACGAACTTTAAAAATCAACGACAACGCTGAAATAGACATGGTCCGGTTCGCAACCGCAATGTTTGCAAGGGACGCAGTTATGTGGTGGGATGCAATGACTAACGTGTTGACGATGGAGGTAGTGTCACACATGTCCTGGAGTGAGTTTAAGGAATTCTCTCAGCAATACTGTCCTGCAGATGAGAAGCGCCGTTTAGAGGCGAAGTTTTTGAATTTAACTCAAGGAACATAGACGGTTACACAATACGCCGTCGAGTTCACCCGTTTAAGCCTGTTTGCTCCCCATCAAGTTGACACAGAAAATAGAAAGATAGCCCGGTTTGAGGCCGGTTTAGGTTATGAGATTCGCTGAACCATGAGTGGGGTTCGGTATACAACCTTTGTTGGTTTACTGGAGGCTGCTCAAAATGTGGAGCAGATTGTTTAGTTATCCGGATATGTCATCGGGAAAACCGCCGCAGCACCAACTCAACCGTCACCGCCAAAAAGGCAGCGGGAATCTAGATCATCTCGATCCTCTCCTCAATCTCATCAACCATCTTCTTCGCCCAATAAGGGAAAGGCCTTTTCGGCCAGTTCTGAAATGAGAGACTGCAGGAGGTGCAGGAAATCGCACTCTGGAGAGTGCAAAACTCAAGACATGTATTGCTTCTGTTGTGGGCAGAAGGGCCATCACTGGGAACATTGTCCTCGAAAAGATGATGCGTGCTACAACTGCCACAGTCTTGGCCACTTTCCAAGGGACTGCCCAAAACTCCCACGAGATCACAATGTTCAACAATTGACTACAAGATCTTCTGCAGCTTCCACTGCTCGCGGGGATCAATCTCAAAGGGCTCCAACCAGGGCATTCCAAATCAAGACTGAAGAAGCAAAAGATGACCCGGAGGTGGTCACTGATACGTTCTTTGTAAACTCAATTCCCACACGCATACTGTTTGATTCTGGAGCCAACCGTTCATTTTTCTCCACTTCATTTGCTAGTCAATTTAATATGCCTACTTCCAAACTACAATTCGTGCTTGATATTGAGACTGCTAGTAATATGTTAGTTAAGGCGGACAAAGTATATAGGAACTGCACATTACTTGTAGAGGATGTAGTGTTCAACATAGACTTAATTCCCATGGAGTTCGGAGAGTTCGATGTCATAGTAGGTATGGAGTGGTTGGTTCACAATGTGGCCCAAATTGTTTGCAAGAAAAGGATGATTAAGATCACCACTCCTGAGGGCCGAGACACTTGCATTTATGGTGACAGACACAAAGGCGACTTATGCCTCATTTCAATCGCAATAGCCAGAAAGCACGTTGCTAAGGGTTGTTCAGCTTATTTAGCCTACGCTATCGATGCAAAGGTTGAAGTTCAATCTCTCTCTTCCATTCCCGTTGTTTCGGAGTTTCCAGATGTCTTTCCAGAAGGTGTCTCGGGATTGCCACCTGATCATCAAGTGGACTTCCGTATCGATCTCATTCCCGAAGCTGCTCCAATAGCAAAGGCTCCCTATCGCTTACAGGTGCTACTTGATCAAGGTTTTATCCGCCCAAGCTCATCTCCTTGGGGCACTCCTGTTCTGTTTGTCAAGAAGAAAGATGGCACATTGCGTATGTGCATCGACTACAGAGAACCCAATAAAGTCATAATTAAGAACAAGTACCCGTTGCCCCGGATTGACGATCTCTTCGACCAATTACAAGGCGCAAGTTACTTTTCGAAGATTGATCTTCGTTCGGGTTATCATCAACTAAAAGTACATCCAGACGATATTCCAAAAACGGCTTTCAGAACTCTTTACGGACACTACGAGTTTCCGGTAATGCCGTTGGGTCTCACGAATGTGCCGGCTGCTTTCATGGATCTCATGAACAGAGTCTGCCGACCAATGTTCGACAAATCTGTCATCGTGTTCATTGATGACATTCTTATCTATCCAAAGACAAAAGAGGATCATGCAACACATCTAAGAGATTTGCTAGAGTTGCTGGGTAAAGAGCGACTTTATGCCAAATTCTCAAAATGTGAATTCTGGTTGAGGCAGGTACGTCTCAACATTCGAAACAAATTCTTGATCCTTATACTTAACTACAAACTTTTGTTAAGTTGTTCCTTGTAAACATTTTATACAGATCCAATTCTTGGGGCACGTGAAATCTGGTGCTGGAATTGTTGTTGATCCTGCAAAGATCGAGGCTACCCAGAACTGGGAATCACCTCGCAACGCCTCAAAGATTCGTAGCTTTTTGGGAATGGCTGGTTATTACGGCTGATTCATCAAAGATCGCAGTTCCGCTAACTAAGCTGACTCGCAATAATGCAACCTTCTTTTGGAAAGAAGAACAGCAAGCTGCCTTTGATAAATTGAAAAAGCTATTAAGTGAAGCACCAGTTTTAGCTCTGCCTGAAGGGAACGAGGACTTTGTTGTTTACACAGATGCATCAGGCATGGGTTTAGGAGCAGTGCTGATGCAAAGAGGAAATGTCATAGCATACGCTTCTAGACAGCTCAAACCGCACGAGAAGGATTACTTTACTCATGACCTAGAGCTAACTGCTGTGTCATTCGCTCTCAAACTTTTGAGGCATTACTTGTATGGAACCAAATGTCAGCTCTATACGCAAAAGTTTGAAGTATAAATTCAGTCAGAAGGACTTGAATATGAGTTAGAGAAGGTCAATGGAGCTGATCAAAGATTACAATTGTGAAATTCTCTACCATCCAGGGAAAGCCAACGTAGTGGCTGATACCCTATGTAGAAAAGCATACTGCAAGGCGTACTGTTATTCCTTGATTTCCACAATGCTAACGTCAACCATTATCGATGATGTAAGAGCTGCTCAACTGCAGGCTCTAAAAGAGGAAAATTTAAAGGATGAAAATATCAGAATTCAACTGCCATTAATGCAAGATGATGGAACAGGACTCAAAGGTATTTACGGTAGAATATGGGTTCCTATGTTCGGGAACATGCGAGAAGTAATTCTTGAAGAAGCTCACCAATCTAAGTTCTCAATTCACCCTGGAAGCACAAAAATGTACAACGACTTGATAGCTGATTTTTGGTGGCCAGGACTGAAAAGAGACGTTGGTCAATACGTAGAGAAGTGCAGAACTTGTAGATTGGTCAAAGCAGAGCACCAGAAACCCTATGGTAGTATGAAACCTTTTCCTTTCCCGGAATGGAAGTGGAACCGTATTACTATGGATTCCATAACAAAGCAGCCCAAAACACGTCGTCAACATGATGTCATTTGGGTCATTGTTGACCGATTAACAAAATCTGCTCACTTCATTCCCATTCAAGAAACCTACTCAGTGGACCTTCTTGTCCAAATCTACATGAATGAAATCGTCATCAGGAATGATGTGCCTAAATCTATTGTCTCTGACCGAGAGTAGATTTACTTCCAACTTCTGGGTTGCTCTGCAAAACGGTCTTGGTAGTCGTATCGCAATGAGTACTGCTTTTTGACCTCAATCTGACGGGCAAAGTGAAAGACCTATTCTGACTCTGGAAGACATTCTCAGAGCCTGTGTCATGGATTTGGGTGGTAACTGAGACGATCACCTCCTATTGGTTGAATTCTCCTACAACAATAGTTACCATTCAACCATCAAGATGGCAACGTTTGAGTTCCTGTACGGAAGGAAATGTAGGACTCCAACATGTTAGATGGAAACATGAGAAACTCAAATAGCTGGGCCAGCCTTATTGCAAGAAACAAACGAACAGATCCAGCTCATTCGTCAATACATGAAAACGGCGCAAGATCGACACAAGAACTACCACGATTGCCATCACCAAGCGATAAAATTTCAGAAGGATGATTGAATCTACTTAAAGGTTTCTTCGATGAAAGGTGTTACATGATTCGTAAAGCAAGGAAAGCTATCTCCTCGATTTGTAGGACCCTTATGCATCATTGAAAAAGTTGGAAATCAGTCCTACCACTTGGACTTACCAGACGAGCTAGCAGGAGTTCACCCGGTCTTTCACATTGGATACTTAAGAAAGAGTTTGGTGCCCGAGAGGGAACCATGGATTCATCATTCAGATATTAAGGTTGACGAACAGCTAAGGTTCGTTGATGAGCCGGAGTGCATTTTGGAAACAAAAGTCAAGAAGCTACGGAACAAAGAGATCAAAATGGTGCTGGTGAAGTGGAACCATCACAGGGGAGCTAACCACACATGGGAATCGGAAGAAGACATGAAGACTAAGTACCCAAGTCTGTTTAGTGCAGCATGACTTCGCGGACGAAGTATAGGCGTGGTGGAGCCTATGCTGTAACATCCCAACTTTTCAATTATTTGTAAATTGACAATTTAAGACTCAATTATTGTATTAATGGATTATTAAACGAATTTCAATCACAATTTTAAAAATGAGAAAAGATGAGGAAAAATCCTCATCGTTGTTTTTTGAGCAAGCAAACAATAAGAAACCGATCCGAACACTTAAAATCAGTTAAATAAGCAAAACACGAAGTTGAGGGGTGTAATGTGCAAATATGTCAAAGTAGCAAATAAAATGGGGATAATTCTTCATTTTGATCCATCTCTCTCTCTCTCTAAACTACCGTCTCTCTCTACTCACGGCCTCAATTCTAGAACACAAGAAATCAACAACTTTGAAGTGTAAAAGTTGGATTCAAGTCGATTAGGGAACTATAGCTACTACAATCATCAAATTAAGGTAAGATTCACTCAAACTAGCAAATTTTGAGCTTTGGGGTTCGGTTTTTACAAAAACCGAATCATTGATTGTGATCTCGGATGTTATTGCATGTTATATGTTTTTGTTGCAACGTTAAAATCGAGTAGTAGTGATGCAATGTACCAAATTTCAGATTCTAATTCCATTTCTAAGTATGATTTTGAAATTATTAAGTGTTTTAGTGTGTGTGTTCATCGACTTGATGAAAAATGGACACAAATATGGAATATTTTGGTACATAATGACATGTTATAAGTTGAAAGAGTGTAATTAAGTTCATATCTGCAATTTTAGATACAAAAACATGAAAAAATGGTCAAAAAGTATATTCTGGAAATTATGGAAAAATATTTAAGTATGAACTCGGACCTGATGAACACGGTTCGGTCCATCCGAGTTCAGACTCCCTCCCAAATTCTGACCCTTACCTAATTCGGACCAACACTCAATTCGGACCCCTACCCAATTCGGACCCATCCCAATTCGGATCAAGGTACCATCCAAATTCGGATGAATATTATACTGAATAGATTACAAATGCCAGACCTCGGACCATCCGGATTTCAGACCATTCCAATTCAGATACGGTCCGAATTCAGTTCAAATTTCATTTAAATTATAGAATTTAATTTTTAAGCAATTATTGACATAAAATCACTATTACACTAACTCGACAAATCATTGTGATGTTATCAAACACACATTGATTCAGAGGCAAATCACATTGTACAACCCACTGTGAGTAATAGATTATTATTTTAACATTTATTGTTTTTGCATTCACGTTTACATATTCAATGGCATGTTAACATTGTTCATATACATCAATTGGCACTCATGAATGATTTGTTGTTATGATGCACACTCGTTCTTGACATGTAACACACATGTAGCCAGCGGTCGTTTGAAAATGCATCTATTTACATCATGCTTGCACTGCATGATCATTACTTCACAATCTGATGCGACCTAGACTGGGGCTGACAGCAGGACACTGTCAGGGACTGATCATCCCACTCGTTGTCCTGGTCAGGTTCGGCACATCCCCGATCAACATTTGAACTGCCAACCCCATGCTTGCACTGCATGGTTTTTCACATACTATGGGCTTTCACTGCCAGATTTCACATTATGCTTGTAAAGAAATAATTGTTGAATGTATATTGTGTTATCTCATTAAGCAAATTAGCTTACTGTTGACTCACATTGTTTTCAGGCTAAGGCAAAGGTATAGCAGGACCTTCTACTTAAGAAAATTTCAATTCAATATCGCGGAAACTCTAGAAGCTATTGGTACACAGATGTTTGTAGCTTTGGGCTGGGATTTGTTACTTTTAAAACACCATATGATGTTGTAATAGTTAGACTTAATCACTGTAGACATGTTCTTTTATTTCTTTAGTGTGGAACTGCTTAAATCTAAATTAACAATCAATTTTAATTATCATGTTTATCAATGGGTTGTGTGTCGTTCCTGGTGATTCTAAATATACTATCAAAATATGAGGACGTCACACATCCTCCTCCCGAACTTTCAACTGATGGTTACCCGACCATAGATCAATCCTAGAGAAAACACTTGCCCCATGTAACTGATCAAACAAATCATCTATCCTCGGCAACGGATGCTTGTTCTTAATAGTCAACTTGTTCAGCTCACGATAATCAATGCACATTCTCATCGTGTCATCCTTCTCTTTAACAAATAGTACCGGGGCTCCCCACGGCGATGAACTCGGTCGAATAAAGCCTTTGTCTAACAACTCTTGAAGTTGTTTCATCATATCCTGCATCTCGGTAGGCACAAGGCGATAAGGACAACAAGCTATCGCATAAGCTATAGGGATCAAGTCGATATGAAACTCCACTTGTCTTTCAGGTGGCACACCAGACAAGTCTTCCGGAAACTAATCCGGGAACTCAGAGACAATAGTTACATTGGCCACAGTTTTCTTCTCGGCCTTTGGCATCAATAGCATTTGCCAAGTTGGACTAACAATCCTTATCAACCAGCTTTCGGGCTTTTGCAATGGTCAACAAGCACAAATCCCCACTTCTCCTATCCCCATATATGTAGATATCACGCCCCTCCGAAGTAGTTATTGTAGGTCCCAAAAGGTTTCCCAAGTGTATAGTTCTAAGCTGTACAGGGGTGGTGAATACTGCTATTTAAAACTTAACAATCTTTTTCTCAATGTTTGTGTATATTTATTAACAAGTGTTAATTACAAACAAGCTTGAATAAAGGTTCAAGCTGAGATGACAGATTCAACAGTTGTTCAGGTAATCTAAGACACACTCAGACTAGATACAATGACTATGCTCACTTAGATGCACTCACTGTTTTTACAAGACTCAGATGGACAGCTTACACAAGAACAGCTTAGACACACTCTACTGTTTTATATAAGCAGACTTGCATGCATGGAATAGCACACTTCAATGCACGTTCTAATTTCACACTCTTGATATCTCATTATCCTTAGAAGCTTCCTTCTACACTCAAAAGGAGAATGTCAGTGAACTTTCTTCATTGGACAGATGAGATAGTGCAGAGTCGTTCCAAAAGAACAAAACACCTTTATGCACGTTCTGATAAAGTATCTTTCTCTTCACATTGCAGAATCTTTGTCTTTTCCTTTTTGTCACTGTTGCATAAGGCTTTAACCAAAAGAGAAATGTCAACTTTGCATCTTTCTTCTTTTGCTAATGCCATTTTGATATAAGAAAAGGTCTGTCACCCTTTTCAGATATCCGTTTGTCTTCATGTAACAGAACAGCGTGGGCAGGCTGTGCAGTTCTGTTTTTCACTTTGTCTTCGACTTGTAAACTGATCTTGTAGCCAAAAACAATACATGAGGACTTGGAAACATATTCCATAAGGTGTTTAACCTGTTCACAAAGAACAGGGTCTGTTCACAAAGAACAGAACACTTGTAAAATGCCTAAGCTGCTCAAGAGAACATAGCAACGTTGACAGTTTATGTCCAGCCTGTTCAGCAGACAGAACAGCTTGGACAAACTGCCTTTGTTGCAACGAATGCAACATGGTAAATGATGTGCCGCTAGCACACCTTGGTTTTAATATAAAATAAAGAACAGGATTAACTAAACTGGAACTAGCGGACAAATTGGCAAGTATTATCTATCGTTTGCTAATATAGCTTAGGTAAGTTCGGGTTGTCGAACTCATGGACAATTGGTGGATGATGATAGTAACTGTCAGTTAATGGTTAGTGATGATTATAAGTGGATATTTTTGTAAAGTAAACTTAGATTCAAGAACAAATAACACACTTCAACAGTCAATATACTATAAGAACAAGAATTTTTGGGAAAACAATCTTGAAAAGGGTAATCATGTGGGAATGCGCCCCCTAAACATTGGATGACCAAACAATACAATCCGTTGGAATAACTATCTTGGGAATATAAGAAGTAAAACCATAAAGATCACTCAAATATGAATCAAACTCCTTAAAATATACAATTAATGATAAGTAAGCAAAGATCACTCAACTACCGACCTATCACAAATTGCAATGCAAGTAATGACAATAAAATTGTAAAGATCACTCAACTATAATTCATCATCCCACAATCAACAATAAAAATATAAAGAACACTCAAATATATTCTTATTACCGAAAATGCAATCTGAATACTTACATATAGTTTCTTGCTATGAAAGGTGTTTATCATCTCATAAATCAAAACACTGTCTAAATCGAGACTCACATCAACAATATAAACGATGTTATAACCTTAATCAAATACATGCAAGTTTTCCCTTTTTACTCTCACAAGCTTAAAAGACTCAATGAAACAAACACATTATTTCATTAAGAACAAACACTAGTTAAACCCAACTCACATGGTGGAAAATCAAGTATTTATGGTAAACACAAGCAAATACATAATCAAAGCTGTAAATTTTCTTTCAAAGCGAGAAACAACAATGATATTCATCCAACAAAAATAAAACCATCCAATGTTTAGGGTTTACATATCCACATGATTACAAAACAATTACTCCATAGAAGTGGAGAAATACAACTTGTTCATCATAAACATAGAAATATTACACATAACCAAACGAGTTAGAGATGTGAATACTCCCCTATCGATGATTCCCGACGTTGTAGAGATGTTTCCCTTCAAGATTTCTTTCCAAAATGTCCCAAATGAGATTACTTCCTCTCCCAAGAGTGTATTTTTATGTATGTGAAGTGGAGAAATCGTCCAAGAATGAATAAATCCACAGGAAATCGAATTTTATAGCCAGATGAGGGCACGCCGTGCCTAAAATTAAGGCACACCGTGCCTATGTGTTGTCGTCCTCTAATTGGCCCATAAATATCTCTGAAATGATGGTTTTCAGGAGGGCACGCCATGCCTTAATGCTTGGAGCTCTCGAAAACATGTCATGAAAAACGAAGCATGATGTTCCTGGGAGGGCACACCGTGCCTTTTTAAGGGTACGCCGTGCCTATCACTTTGTTGGCCAAAACTCAAAACATGAAAGTTGTATCCCCATGTTTCCTCTTCATCTGGGCTTTTGAATCGCCTGAATCCGAGTTCGTATGAGAGAGATATGGCGAAAATACGAAACAAACGCAAGACAGCCAATTTCTTTCATTTCTTCCTAAACCTAGCCAAAACAAGAGACGAGCAATTAATATAAGTTTAACCATAAAAACCATCAAATCCATTCAGATATTATACATAAAAGTCCATGGATATCGCCAATAAAATATACATATAATTGGCGATATCAAATATTCCCACAATTAGTCTTTGCTTGCCCTCAAGCAAATTCGGTCAATTAACACGCTTACGAAAAGTACTCATTGGCTTTTTAACGTGATCATCAATTCACAAACATTTTAGAAATCTAAAAAGCATTAAAGACTTAGTGGCGGAAAGTGCAAAGCATTAAATAATAGAAACAAAACCTTGAATTCTCGACTGGCACCGAAATAGCTACATAAAACAACCTGATCAATCCAGACCAAGGCGAGACTTAAACACCTCACTAAATGAAGCTCTCTACCCTCGGTGTTTAGGCTTACACAAAACACTCAAATGCACAATTTGTCATAATTACTTGCCATAAGCTTGCCAAAAGATCAAAATTCCAACACTTGAATTGAGACGACGCATACATCAAGAGGACTTCGAAAAGGGGTAAGATTGGGTTAAAGGTAAGGTGAGAAATTTTTGGAAAGGTGACGTGAAATAGCCTTAAGTTCGTACCCTCAAGAAACGTCTCTAAAGCACAACATAGCTAGGAGTGAGCAACCTTTGATTTTTATTGAATTATGAGACTACTTTGCTAGAAGCTTTCCACGAATTTGTCATTTACGAGCCGACCTTAAGTAGCTCAATTATTGTTGGTTTTTTTTCTATATATTTTTTTAATATATGCTCCAAACTCGACTATTCTTCTCATGAATTCACTTTTCAACTTGAAATGGGGGCATTAACGTACGCTAGGGTGAACTAAAGAAAAACGGATAAATATGGCTAAACAAAAATATGGCTAACATAAAAAAAAAAAAAAAGGCTAAGGCTCAAAGGTGGCTAACTAATGGATATGTAGGTGTAAAGGAAAAAAGAAAAGGTTGATGCTTGGGTAATCCTAAAATGTCTCTATCACACGACTGCGTCATCTCAAAATTGTGTTTTCAAAGAGAATCTTTATGGCAAGTTCTAGAATAAGAATATCAAATGGCATGCACACATAATCAATCGAAACATGAGCAATTAATAAAATATTCATGAATGCTCGAAACGGCTCAAAACTCACGAAACGAAACGACATGTAGGGCTATAATGTGCAAAATCCAACTTTGGTCCAAACAACGAGATCATGTAGCAATATCAAGTTCATAAGAGAATTCAAACTAAAGTACCTACTTTAAGCTTTCCATTTAACTCGCAAAAATCAATTATGCAAGTAGATCTAAAACCTATTCGAGAATTAAATTTTTAAAATTTTCGGCCAAATTGAGCATATAATAAACATGTTAAGCAAAATTTCCTAACGGACAAGCAAAATCACTCATTGTTTAGAGTTCTAACCCATATTCCCACACTTAAGTATTTCATTGTCCTCAATGAAACAAAATGGACAATGTAATCGTGCAAGCATGTAAGTGAAAGGAAGGAAAAAGACTTCCTGAGTGCGCGGAAGAGTGAGCTCAAAGGATAGCCAACCAAAATTTTGCACGTGTGTAGAGTTGGAGCGAAGTGTGCAACCGACTCTGCGCAATGCAATAAATCCTTAGAGGAAGTGATTGCCAAAAATATCATAAAAACAATGTAAATACAAGCTTACTAAATTATAATGACACGATAAAGTAAATCGCTTGGGTTGCCTCCCAAGAAGCGCTTGTTTATAGGGTCCCTAGCTTGACCCTATCCCACTTGCCTTAAATTTCAAAGGGACGAAAAGGGTAAAAGGCATACCTTTGAGTTGAGTGCAAGATATAATTTTAAACGGTGAAGCCCTGCACTCCTTACCCTTACTACCTCCATCAGTGTGTAAATGCTTACGCTTCGGCGCTGGAGGGATATGAAGTTCCTTTAGTGGTCGTGAGTCAAGACTCCTAGCATCACCAACCTGTGACTCTAATAGATCCATCGAAGAATTAGTACATTCAAATACAGGCGATGGCGCCACAACATCAACATATATAAATAAAAGTTCATCAAAAAGGTCAGAGTCAACTCCCTCATTGTATATAAGTGGAGGGCTATCAACACCAAGTAGTCGAGCAAGCTCTTCTAAATCCCTTTCGGGATTGAAGTCATCTTCAGTCTCATCATCGATAATCGGAGGTGGGACGTGTGCAAGACTTTGTGGGCTTGGGATGTGCACCTTGTCCATTAATATCTCCGAAGTTTTGATGACCGGAAGAGCATGTAAATAAGTTTCATCATAGACACACTCAACATCATCATCCGAA
This sequence comes from Centrapalus pauciflorus, assembly GCA_020465985.1. Classification (NCBI taxonomy): domain Eukaryota; kingdom Viridiplantae; phylum Streptophyta; class Magnoliopsida; order Asterales; family Asteraceae; genus Centrapalus; species Centrapalus pauciflorus. The sequence goes on along the minus strand of JAANYP010006367.1, from coordinate 190,603 downwards.
TCACTAAAATCGGCGTCATGAATGTGCACATGCTCTTCTTTTTCTTTGCTCTCCTCTACATTGCTTGAACTACTTTCTGATGGCTCTTCCGTACGCAATTCATGCCTTTGACCCCTTTGTCTCATGAGGTTGTCAAGGATTTCTGAAACGCTTTGTTGGTAACGGAGGCTCATCTGGCACTGATGAAATAGATCCTCCAAGCTTGACTATATCTCGGGTTGATGTTGTGAAAGAGTTTGGTAGGGATATTGGGTGTTTCGACTTTGGTAGTGTTGGGTGGAGGATAGGTATGAAGATTGATATATGCTCTCATTTTGATTTTGGGAAGAGGTGGGATTGGTCGGGTAGTTAATGTTGACCTCCTCTTGCCAACACCTTGCTTCAAAGTTACCTTCATACAACTCAAATATATGATCCATCCTACACAAAACACACCAAACAAAATACGACAAAATAAAGATAAATTAAACTAAGGAATAGACGGCGAAATAAACAAAACAAAAAATTGAATATCGGAATTCTATGTACATGAAAAATAATTCCCACACTTGAATTTTTAAATATAAATTTTTTTTAAACTAACGAGAAACTTAAGGTTGTTCTCAAAACCACACCGCTTGTCCCCAGCAACGGCGCCAAAAACTTGATGTGCCGCTAGCACACCTTGGTTTTAATATAAAATAAAGAACAGGATTAACTAAACTGGAACTAGCGGACAAATTGGCAAGTATTATCTATCGTTTGCTAATATAGCTTAGGTAAGTCCGGGTTGTCGAACTCAGGGACAATTGGTGGATGATGATAGTAACCGTCAGCTAATGGTTAGCGATGATTATAAGTGGATAGTTTTGTAATGTAAACTTAGATTCAAGAAGAAATAACAAACATCAACAGTCAGTATACTATTAGAACAAGAAGTTTTGGAAAAACAACCTTGAAAAGGGTAATCATGTGGGAATGCGCCCCCTAAACATTGGATGACCAAACAATACAATCTATTGGAATAACTATCTTGGGAATATAAGAAGTAAAAACATAAAGATCACTCAAATATGAATCAACTCCTTAAAATATAAAATTAATGATAAGTAATCAAATGTCACTCAAGTGCCGACCTATCACAAATTGCAATGCAAGTAATGACAATAAAGTTATAAAGATAAGTCAACTATAATTTCATCATCCCACAATCAACAATAAAAATATAAAGATCACTCAAATATATTCTTATTACCGAAAATCCAATCTGAATACTTACATATAGTTTCTTGCTATGAAAGGTGTTTATTATCTCACAAATCAAAACACTGTCTAAATCGAGACTCACATCAACAATATAAACGATGTTATAACCTTAATCAAATACATGCAAGTTTTCCCTTTTTACTCTCACAAGCTTAAAAGACTCAATGAAACAAACACATTAATTCATTAAGAACAAATACTAGTTAAACCCAACTCACATTGTGGAAAATCAGGTATTTATGGTAAACACAAGCAAATACATAACCAAAGCTATAAATCTTCTTTCAAAGCGAGAAACAACAATGATATTCATCCAACAAAAATAAAACCATCCAATGTTTAGGGTTTACATATCCACATGATTACAAAACAATTACTCCATAGAAATGGAGAAATACAACTTGTTCATCATAAACATAGAAAGATTACACATAACCAAACGAGTTAGAGATGTGAAAACGCCCCTATCGATGATTCGCGACGATGTAGAGATGTTTCCCTTCAAGATTTCTTCCCAAAATGGCCCAAATGAGCTTCCTTCCTCTCCCAAAAGTGTATTTTTACGTATGTGAAGTGGAGAAATCGTCCAAGAATGAATAAATGCAAAGGATATCGAGTATTTATAGCCAGATGAGGGCACGCCGTGCCTATGTGTTGTCGTCCACTAATTGGCCCATAAATATCTCTGAAATGATGGTTTTCAGGAAGGCACGTCGTGCCTTAATGCTTGGAGCTCTCGAAAACATGTCATTAAAAACGAAGCATGGTGAGCCTGGGAGGGCACGACGTGCCTTTTTAAGCGCACGCCGTGCCTATCACTTTGTTGGCCAAAACTCAAAACTTGAAAGTTGTAGCCCATGTTTGCTCTTCGTCTGGGCTTTTGAATCGCCTGAATCCGAGTTCGTATGAGAGAGATATGTCCAAAATATGAAACAAACACAAGACAACCAATTTCTTTCATTTCTTCCTGAACCTAGCTAAAACAAGAGACGAGCAATTAATATACGTTTAACCATAAAAACCATCAAATCCATGCAGATATTATACATAAAAGTCCATGGATATCGCCAATAAGATATACATATAATTGGCGATATCAGTAAACAGCTTTGGGCTGATATTGCAAATCACTTTCAGCTTTCAATAACACATATAACAGGCCTTAAATTCAACCTTCAAGTGCATCAACGGGTTTGATTAAAAATCTCCCCCTCAGATGTACAACAGGTTTGACTGAGGCCTTTTTGTGGCTAACAATCTCCCCCTATTTGCACTAATCAGTTTAAGCTGATTTAATCAATAATCACTATACATTTTACAATACATCTTGCTGAAAAGAAATTACAACATCAAAGTAAAGTAAAAGATCAGTTTATATATACAGATTTTGATTACATAAACAACACAATCGTTTACAGAAGTACAACTAATGTACTAATGTATATTACAACTAATGTAAATAAGAAAAGTTACAACATATGTAACAGGGTACAACTAATGTACAAACAAAAAGTTCAACACTTTGGACTGTTGATCTTGGGAGCAGATAACGGCAAGCCTTTCCAACAGATGGACAGCTTCCATTCTTCACCTACCCTGATGGTAGGTGGACTTTACTCCAGTGGTTGTGGTCCTTCAAACATTTTTTCAACTTCATCCCTTGTTTCCTCCAGATCTTGAATTTCAACTCTGAGGATCATAAACTTGGGATCTTGAAGTTCTCCTCTCTCATAAAAACCTCTGAGCTGGTCCCAGATGGCTGCTCTCCACCTGCTTGATTGTCTGAATGAAGTTGCAAGTCTGAAGGCTGCAAGCTGTCTCAGATCCACTTTGTAGAGATCTGATGCTCTTTGAAAGCACTTTTTCTGTGTTAAGGGATCTACAAAAAATGCCCCTAACTCAGGTTCCTCAATAATTTTGCCTTCTTCAAACTCAACTCCACTGGGCAGGCTGTAGTCAATTCCTTTCATCTCAACAGCATAATCACCCTGTTCAATTAAGATGAGGAGTTCCTCCAGCTCAGAATCCTTTCTTGTCCTCCTGGCCTTTATTTTGGGGTATGTCACAGAAACACCCTCACTTACTTCTTTTGAGATCAGGCCAAGATCCTTCACTCTCTCCATCACCTTCTTAACATATGCCTTGACAGTCTTAGCTGTTTCTGACTTAGACTGGCTCAGGGCAACTGCCAGCTCAACCCATTCCCTGTACCCCATTTGGGAAACATCATTGTAGTCATAAGATTCCAGTTCAGGGCCTGTAGCATCCATTCTAGTTATTTGCCGCTTCCACTGTTTGCCTTTTCTTGAAATAGGGACAGCTTTGACAATAGACTCCTTGGCAAGTCTTCTATCAGCAACATCATGGAACTTCTTCCTTGCCAGGTTGTCAAAGTGGAACTGGGCCCTTGCAGAGGATGTTTACTTTGATTTGGTCACAGAGACCAGAGCACCCTTTTCCTGTACACTTTCCTTCTCACCAGCTGATTCTCTAGCAGCTTCCAGCAGTTTTCTCTGTACATCCAAAGAAGGCATTTTGGTTTTGCTTGCCTCTTTGAATGCAAGAGATATGGCAGCTTTGGCAGATTCTTCCTCTTTTTCTAAGAATGTCTAGGGCTTTGAGCTATTCATCTCTGAGCTCATAGTATTTTTCAAGAGGAACACCCATTTCTTTGGCCCTGGCTTTGTCAAATTTTAGCTCAGCAGCTTTCTGGTGGTCAGGATGAACCACTGTTTTTTCTTTTCCTTTAGCTGTTGTAGTACTAACAGCTTCAGGAATGTCTTCTTCTTCTTCTTCCTCCAGTACGAGGTGCCTCCTTCTGCTGCTTGGCCAGTCCTCAGAAATGATTTCCTCCCCTTTATATTGTGCAGGGTTTGGAGATTCAGGCTGAGTAGGCTGAGCAGCTTCAAGTAGATGAGAAGCACCCTCAGCTGGACCAGTACCTGTTCCAGATGCACCTGCTGTTTGACCAATAGGAGCTGATGTCTCCTTAGGATAACAGGTTTTCTCCCCCTTAGACTTAGTCTTAGAGGCAGACAACTTCTCCCCATTTAAAGCAGATGAACCAGCACCTTCAACAATTGGTCTGCCTGAAGAAACAAATTCAGGAGGCTTTGGAGCAGTTTTGGCAGCAGGCTTGGAACCAACCAGGCTATGCACTAAGAAAGCCAGGTTATCCTTCACCTCTGTAATTTGCGAAAGACGGGTTTGAAGAGAAGAGGATTGGGAATCAGCAAGAGTGGTCAGCTTAATAATATTTTCTCTATCAGAAGTTGTGAATAGCAAACTTTGAAGTTGTGCAAGATGTAACTCAAGAGAATCCTGCACATCAGCAAGGTTTGCTGACATAGAATTTGATAGAGAAACGATGATAGTGTTTAGCCTGGCCAAGGTGGTAGGAAGTGTAGTATTGCAAGTGGTGAGGAGAGTGGACAGCTGTTGAGAGAAGGCTGTCATAGAGGACACAGAGTCCTGTTGGTGTGAAAGAATTGAGGAGAGGGAAGTGGAGACACTTTCCAGTTGTGCAGTGAGTGCAAGCAGCTGAGAGGAGGTGTCAGTTTGAGGAGTGGATGGAAAGGAATTCTTGAACACATCGAAGAATCCCTTAAGCTGTTTAGACACAGAGTCTGAAATGAGAGAGGGTAGAGAAGACTTAGAAGTTTCTAAAGAACCAACTTTGTTGGTCAGCAGGGAAAGTTGATCCTTCAAAGGCAGGTCTTTAGGGATGGAGGTGTATGGGTGGATTGTTTGGAGTGGGTAGATAGAGATGAAGAGGATGAGGCTGGTGTATGGGGATGTGAAATAGAAGGAGAGGGTATTTTTGAAAGAAGCTCCATAGCCTGGGCAAAAGTAATGTTTCCCAGCTTGGAGGGATCAATGGGTCCTTCAGCAGTGGCTGTAACTGCATCATTAGGAGAGTGGGTAGAGGATGGTAGCCTTTCAGAAACTGCTTGTTTTGCAGCACCTTCATTAAGGCCAGTGATGTTTCCCTCTGCAGTACCTTGGTTTAAAGGTACCTCATCATTAGGAGATGGGATTTGCATTTTAACATCAGCAGTGATGTAACCTACTGATGGAGTTTGCAATATCGGAGTAGCCAAAGCAAAGGGATGTTCTGTTCCCTGAGGTTCATCAGCTTGAGTGGTTGGTCCTTCAGCAGCTGTTTAGTGTAGAACAGCTGCATCATGAGGAACAGAAGTTTGAGGCTGAGCTGCTGGTTAGTCTAAACCATCAATGTGGGCACCTCGTGCAGACTCAGGGTGTAGAGAAGTATGAGGTGGGGATAGTTTGGACTCAGTATGGAGTGGAGAGAACTCCTGTTTTTCAATATTCTCAGCCTGTTGGGAGGCAAGAATAGTTGATGTGGCTGTCTCCATTTGTACAACTAGCTCCTCTTGGGAGGAACTAGAGGGTCTAGGCTGACTTGGGGTTTACACAGGGTGAAGTGAAACAGGCTCCAATTGTGCTGAACCTTCTCCCAAAATAGGATAGGCAGCAGGGGTAGCTTCTTTTTTAATTGAACCGTGTTGAGAGGGATCAGAGGGGCTAGTGTGGGCTGTTTTGGTTTTTGGTTTCTTTTTGGCAAGGGTTTTTCTTTGGTAGGATTTGAGAGATGAGGTGGGTGATTGTGGAGAGGTAAGAGGTTCAGATTGGACAGGTTTGGAGACTGGGGCAGAAACAGGTGGGTTAGCCTGTTCCATAGTCTCAGGTGCCACAGAGGCTTCAGGTCCACCGAATGAACCAGGGTGAGAAGCCTGCTCCCCCTCACCACAAACGTGCTTGAAAATGAGGCTCAAAAATATGGGGTAAAGAACAGCAGCTGGACATGTCTCCTGCTGCACCAGATTCCTCAGATTCATGAAAATCCATCTGGCCATGTTGATAGTAGTCTCATCCAACAACTGTAGGACTATAGGAATCTCATCACGGCTTAGTTGGTCAAATGAACCAACCTTACTGCTGAAGCACATAACCACTGAGGCAAACAAAAAACTGTAAGTAGGGGACAAGTCCTTTCCTGAACAGCGTAGCTCCAACTTTTTGTTCTACTACACCACAGAAGTGCAGTAGATTCTTTATCCGTTCATCTTCAGACTGTGGCTGATCATATGTTTCAGCCACAGGGAGTCGAAAAGCTTCCCTGATCAGACGAATGTTGATCTCAATGGTCTGAGTTACATTGAGGATGGTGCCCTTGATGACTTTGGGGTCTGGGTTGTAGGCATAGGTGTACCAGAACTCATACACCATCTCCTGGTACAGGACACTAGGAGTGGCAGTCATGGAATAGTTCAACGGATGAACTTTCAAAAACTCCACCATATCTTCGTAACCTTTCCCCACATAATTTTTGGGGATGGTTAGGTTAGCAAGGTAGTTGGTAGGTTTGAATGTCAGCATTGTGGTGACTGATGGATGTTTATGAACATCAGCACCCACAAACACAATTAGAAAGGGGTTGTTTTGGTGAGCCATTTTGGGAAGTAGTGAAGGTAGCAGAGGCACAAGACACTTAGTCGATTTTTAGGGTTCTTAGGAAGTTATGGAATTAGTTAGGAAGACGAAGATTAAACAGTAGGGGGTATTTATAGGATTTGAATATGAGTGGGTATGAGAGAGAAACATTTGGGCGGTTGATTTGAAATGGTCGTTAACGTAAAACGGAATGGTTGTCCATGTCAGACCGTTTGTCAGACCACTTGAGCCCTTTTTATTCACTAACACACGTAAACACACATTATCCGTAGTAATTAAGTTAAATAAAAACTAAATTTAAGTATCTTAATTGTGAAGAAAGGTAATTTAAACTGATGGTCTAAGCTGATGGTCAAACCTGTGATGAGCAGGGTCATCACAAACTGTTCATTCTTTAGGCTATTCCTTCAACCTGTTCAACTAAGTAACAAAAGGTAGTGTTCAATAGCTGATCAGGTTACAAGAGAATGTCTTGTATGACAGATTGAAAGAGTGAGCAGGGTGGAGGTTTAATCATCAGATCAGGCTTGACATGTAAACTGTCATTGTCAAACCTGGTATACGCTCAAGCTTTTCAAGTTTTGCAGAAAACGGCTAAGTATAGAACATGCATGGCCTCATCTGTCTAAGCTGTTCTGCGAAACTTGAGCAGTGTGAGACATATAATGTCTTAGAGCATTTTGGACACTTAGTCACTTTTGTTTAACATGCCCAGCTTGCTTACTAGATAGTTAAATCTGTTTTCATCAAGAGGTTTGGTGAAAAAGTCTGCAAGCTGTTCATCTGTGGAAATAAAACTTACCTCCACATTCCCTTTCTGAACGTGATCCCTGTTGAAATGATGTCTGACCTCTATATGCTTTGTTCTGGAGTGAAACACTGGATTGTTGGAGATAGCTATGGCACTTGTATTATCAGACAAAATAGGAGTTTTCCTATATACAAGTCCATAGTCTTCAAGCTGACGTTGCATCCAAAGAATCTGCCCATAGCAGCTTCCAGCAGCAATGTTCTCAGCTTCAGCTGTAGAAGTAGAGATTGAGTTCTGCTTCTTGCTACACCAACTGATCAACTTCCCACCAAGGAGTTGACATCCACCTGTTGTGCTTTTCCTATCTAACCTGCAGCCTGCAAAATCAGAATCTGAATAGCCTGTTAGTTCCAAGCTGGAGTCTTTGGGATACCAAAGACCCAAACCTGGTGTATCTTTAAGGTATCTGAAGATTCTTTTCACAGCAGCTAGATGTGATTCTTTTGGATCCGCTTGGAATCTAGCACATAAAAAGGTAGCTAACATAATATCAGGTGCACTAGCAGTTAAATACAGCATGCTCCCAATCATGCCTCTGTAAGTTGTTACTGAAATAGCTTTACCACTGGCATCTGCATCCAATTTTACATTGGTTGCCATTGGGGTTTTAATAGGAGAACTTTGATCAAATTTAAACTTTTTTAATAGATCTAAAGTATAATTTCTTTGATTTATAAAAATTCCAGTTGAGGTTTGTTTAACTTGTAATCCTAAAAAGAACGTAAGTTCTCCCATCATACTCATTTCATATTTGGATTTCATGAGTAATGAAAAATTCTTACATAATTCTTCATTAGTAGACCCAAATATTATGTCATCCACATAAATTTGAACAAGCCTAATATCATACTTCACTTTCTTTATGAACTGTGTGGTATCCACTTTACCTAAGAAATGAATTCCTCCCCCCTTAGATTGTGCAGGGTTTGGAGATTCAGCCTGAGTAGGCTGAGCAGCTTCAGGTAGATGAAAAGCACCCTCATCTGGACGAGTACCTGTTCCAGATGCACCTGCTGTTTGACCAATAGGAGCTGATGTCTCCTTCGGATAAGAGGTTTTCTCCCCCTTAGACTTAGTCTTAGAGGCAGACAACTTCTACCCCTTTTAAGGAGATGGACCAGCACCTTCAACAATTGGTCTTCCTGAAGAAACAAATTCAGCAGGCTTTGGAGCAGTTTTGGCAGCAGGCTTGGAACCAACTAGGCTATGCACTAATAAAGCCATGTTATCCTTCACCTCTGCAATTTGGGAAAGACAGGTTTGAAGAGAAGAGGATTGGGAATCAGCAAGAGTGGTCAGCTTAATAATATTTTCTCTATCAGAAGCTGTGAATAGCAAACTTTGAAGTTGTGCATGATGTAACTCAAGAGAGTCCTCCACATCAGCAAGGTTTGCTGACACAGAATTTGATAGAGAAACGATGAGAGTGTTTAGGTTGGCCAAGGTGGAAGGAAGTGTAGTATTGCAGCTGGTGAGGAGAGTGGACAGCTGTTGAGAGAAGGCTATCATAGAGGACACAGAGTCCTGTTGGTGTGAAAGAATTGAGGAGAGGGAAGTGGAGACACTTTGCAGCTGTGCAGTGAGTGCAAGCAGCTGAGAGGAGGTGTCAGTTTAAGGAGTGAATGGAAAGTAATTGTTGATCACATCGAAGAATCCCTTAAGTTATTCAGACACAGAGCCTGAAATGAGAGAGGGTAGAGAAGACATAGAAGTTTCTAAAGAACCAACTTTGTTGGTCAGCAGGGAAAGCTGATCCTTCAAAGGCAGGTCTTTAGGGGATGGAGGTGTATGGGTTGATTGTTTGGAGTGGGTAGATGGAGATGGGGATGTGATGGAGAAGGAGAGGGTATTTTTGAAAGAAGCTCCATAGCCTGGGCAAAAGTAATGTTGCCCAGCTTGGAGGGATCAATGGGTCCTTCAGCAGTGGCTGTAACTGCATCATTAGAAGAGTGGGTAGAGGATGGTACCCTTTCAGACACTGCTTGTTTTGCATCACCTTCATTAAGGCCAGTGATGGTTCCCACTGCAGTACCTTGGTTTAAAGGTACCTCATCATTGGGAGATGGGATTTGCATTTCTACATCAGCAGTGGTGAAACCTACTGATGGAGTTTGCAATATGGGAGTAGCCTCACCAAAGGGATGTTCTATTCCCTGAGGTTCACCAGCTTGAGTGGATGGTCCTTCAGCAGCTATTTGGTGTAGAACAGCTGCATCATGAGGAACAAAAGTTTGAGGCTAAGCTGCTGGTTGGTCTAAACCAGCAGTGTGGGCACCTCGTGCAGACTCAGGGTGTAGAGAAGTATGAGGTGGGGACAGTGTGGACTCAGTATGTAGTGGAGAGAACTCCTGTCTTTCAAAATTCTTAGCCTGTTGGGAGGCTAGAATAGTTGATGTGGCTGTCTCCATTTGTACAAGTGGCTCTTGTTGGGAGGAACCAGACGGTCTAGGCTGACTGGGGGTTGACACAGGGTGGAGTGAAGCAGGCTCCAATTATGTTGAACCTTCTCCCAAAATAGGAGAGGCAGCAGGGGTAGCTTCTTTTTCAACTCAACCCTGTTGAGAGGGATCAGAAGGGCTAGTGTGGGCTGTTTTGGTTTTTGGTTTCTTTTTGGCAACGGTTTTTCTTTGGTTGGATTTGAGAGATGAGGTGGGTGATTGTGGAGAGGTGAGAGGTTCAGATTGGACAGGTTTGGAGACTGGAGCAGAAACAGGAGGGTTGGCCTGTTCCACAGTCTCAGGTGCCGCAGAGGCACCAGCCACAGAGGCTTCAGGTCCAACAAATGAACCAGGGTGAGAAGCATGCTTCCCCTCAGCCACAGAGGCTGAGAGTGCAGACTTAGACATAGCTGTTCTGGCCTTCTTGTGGACAGGCCCAGCTTCAGTCGTTTCTAGGGTCCTGTTAACAAACTTGGCCCTGGCTTTGGATTTTCTTTTGGGAGCAACTTCTGGATCCACCCTCACACCAGAGGGTCCTTCCACCAATCCTAACAACCTCCTCATTGGAGTAGATAGAGGAGACTCATTTGGGAGAACCGGAGTGTAGAAAACTCTATTTCCTAAAACAGGAAATCCCAGTAGTACGAAGTAAAGGCTGAGAGTTATACAGATGCTCACCACAAACGTTCTTGAAAATGAGGCTCAGAAATCTGGGGTAAAGAACAACAGCTGGACGTGTCTCCTGTTGCACCAGATTCCTTAGATTCATGAAAATCCATCTGGCCATGTTGATAGTAGTCCCATCCACCAACTGTAGGACTATAGGAATCTCATCACGACTTAGTTGGTAAAATGAACCAACCTTACTGCTGAAGCACTTAACCACTGAGGCAAACAAAAAACTGTAAGTAGGGGACAAGTCCTTCCTGAACAGCGTAGCTCCAACTTTTGCTTCTGCTACACCACAGAATTGCAGCAGATTCTTCATCTTTTCATCTTCAGACTGTGGCTGATCATATGTTTCAGCCACAGGGAGTCGAAGAGCTTCCCTGATCAGACGAATTTTGATACAATGGTCTAAGTTCCATTGAGGATGGTGCCCTTGATGACTTTGGTGTCTGGGTTGTAGGCACAGGTGTACCAGAACTCATACACCATCTCCTGGTACAGAACACCAGGAGTGGCAGTCATGGCATAGTTCAACGGATGAACTTTCAAAAACTCCACCATATCTTCGTAACCTATCCCCACATAATTTTTGGGGATGGTTAGGTTAGCAAGGTAGTTAGTAGGTTTGAATGCCAACATTGTGGTGACTGATGGATGTTTCTGAACATCAGCACCCACAAACACAGGTAGAAATGGGTTGTTTTGGTGAGCCATTTTGGGAAGTAGTGAAGGTAGCAGAAGCACAAGACACTTAGTCGATTTTTAGGGTTCTTAGGAAGTTGTGGAAGTAGTTAGGAAGACGAAGATCAAACAATAGGGGGTATTTATAGGATTTGAATGTGAGTGGTTATGAGAGAGAAACATTTGGGTGGTTGATTTGAAATGGTCGTTAACTAGAAAACGAAACGGTTGCCCATGTCAGACCGTTTGTCAGACCACTTGAGCCCTTTTTATTCACTAACACACGTAAACACACATTATCCGTAGTAATTAAGTTAAATAAAAACTAAATTTAAGTATCTTAATGGTGAAGAAAGGTAATTAAAACTGATTGTCTAAGCTGATGGTCAAACCTGTGGTGAGCAGGGTCATCACAAACTGTTCATTCTTCAGGCTGTTCCTTCAACCTGTTCAGCTAAGTAACAACAGGTAGTGTTCAATAGCTGATCAGGTTACAAGAGAATGTCTTGTAACACAGATTGAAAGGGTGAGCAGGGTGGAGGTTTGATCAACAGATCAGGCTTGACATGAAAACTGTCATTGTCAAACTTGGTATACGCTCAAGCTGTTCAAGTTTTGCAGAAAACGGCTAAGTATATAACATGCACGGCCTGTTCTGTCTAAGCTGTTCTGCGAAACTTGAGCAGTGTGAGACATATAATGTCTTAGAGCATTTTGGACACTTAGTCACTTTTGTTTAACATGCCCAGCTTGCTTACCAGATAGTCAAATTTATTTTCATCAACAGGTTTGGTGAAAATGTCTGCAAGCTGTTCATTTGAGGAAATAAAACTTACATCCACATTACCTTTCTGAATGTGATCCCTGATGAAATGATTTCTGACCTCTATATGCTTTGTTCTAGAGTGAAACACTGGATTGTTGGAGATAGCTATGGCACTTGTATTATCACACAGAATAGGAGTTTTCCTATATACAAGTCCATAGTCTTCAAGCTGATGCTGCATCCAAAGAATCTGCCCACAGTAGCTTCCAACAGCAATGTACTCAGCTTTAGCTGTAGAAGTGGAAACTGAGTTATGCTTCTTGCTACACCAACTGATCAACTTTCCACCAAGGAGTTGACATCCACCTATTGTGCTTTTCCTATCTAACCTGCAACCTGCAAAGTCAGAATCTGAATAGCCTTTTAGTTCCAGGCTGGAGTCTTTGGGATACCAAAGACCCAAACCTGGTGTACCTTTAAGGTATCTGAAGATTCTTTTCACAGCAGCTAGATGTGATTCTTTTGGATCAGCTAGGAATCTAGCACATAAACAGGTAGCAATCATAATATCAGGTCTACTAGCAGTTAAATACAGCAAGCTCCCAATCATGCCTCTGTAAGCTGTTACTGAAACAGCTTTGCCACTGGCATCTGCATCCAATTTTACATTGGTTGCCATTGGGGTTTTAATATGAGAACTTTGATCAAATTTATACTTTTTCAATAGATCTAAAGTATACTTTCTTTGAATTATAAAAATTCCGATTGAGGTTTGTTTAACCTGTAATCCTAAAAAAAAAAAGTAAGTTCACCCATCATACTCATTTCATATTTGGATTTCATGAGTAATGAAAAATTCTTGCATAATTGTTCATTAGTAGAACCAAATATTATGTCATCCACATAAACTTGAACAAGCGTAATATCATACTTCACTTTCTTTATGAACAGTGTGGTATCCACTTTACCTCTGGAATACCCATTGCTCATAAGGGAATCAGTAAGAGTGTCATACCAGGCTCTAGGGGCTTGTTTTAGACCATAGAGTGCTTTGTCCAACTTATAGACAAAACCTGGATGATGTTCATTTTCAAAACCTGGAGGCTGCTTGACATAAACTTCTTCTTGCAGTTTCCCATTCAGAAATGCAATCTTCACATCCATTTGAAATACCTTCATGCTCCTATGAGCAGTGTAGGCTAGAAACAAACGAATTGCCTCTAGCCTGGCCACAGGAGTAAATGTTTCATCATAGTCAATACCTTCCTCCTATCTATAGCCCTGAGCAACAAGTCTTGCCTTATTTCTAATGACATGTCCTTGCTCATCCATATTGTTCCTGTAAACCCATTTGGTGCCAATTATAGTTTTACTTTTAGGAGCATGGACCAGCTTCCATACCTTGTTTCTCTCAAACTGATTGAGTTCTTCTTGCATAGCAGTGATCCAGTTGGAATCTTTGAGTGCTTCTTCCACTTTCTTTGGCTCCATGAGAGACACGAAACTAGAGAACATACAAAAGTTCCCTAAGCTGTCCCATCTTGTTTGTACCCCTTTGTTGATGTCACCAATTATTTGATCATTGGGGTGACACCTGATCCACTTAGGATCATTTCTCAATGAGGATTCTCCTAAGTTGTCTGCATCTTCAACATGTCCTGTTGAACAGCTCTCAAGATTTTCAGACACACTGATATCTTGAGCCTGTTCACTTGTTGAGCCTGACTCTCCATTGTTGAACATATCAGCAGAGGATCCAGGAAAATCAGCATTGATTGGTTCAGGACATGAAGTTGTAATTAAGTCAGTACACTTATTCACACAGGGTGTATTAACATAATCATCATCATGTCCATCATGGTTAGCAGGTTCCACTCTGGATGTAGTGGAAACTTTTGAGTCCTCTTCACTGTTTGAATGCATGAGATCATCAAAGTTGAATTCTCCTGAAACTGATTCAGGAACAGCTCTGGTGGAGGCATTCCTGGACTCTTCAAAGGTGACATTGATAGATTCATCTATCACCTTTCTTTTGTTGTTGTACACTCTGTAGGCTTTGGAGATAGCAGAGTATCCAACAAACACACCTTCATCAGCTTTTGGTTCAAACTTTGACAGTTGATCCCTTTGGTTCAGAATGAAGCAGGGACATCCAAACACATGGAAGTAGCTAATATTTGGCCTCCTCCCTTTGAGCAGCTCATAGGGAGTTTTGTTGAACCTTTTCACCACTAAGGATCTGTTTCGGGTGAAGCAGGCAGTGTTAACAGCTTCAGCCCAGAATGATGAAGGTAAACCATTTGCACACAACATGGTTCTAGCAACTTCAATGAGGGTTCTGTTTCTCCTTTCAGCAACTCCATTTTGTTGTGGAGTTCTTACTGCTGAAAAGTTTTGTGAGATCCCTTTTTCTTAACAGAAGTCCTCAAGAGTACTGTTTCTGAACTCAGTACCATGATCACTTCTAAGCTGCTTTACTTGAGCAGAGTTCAGCATTTCCATCTTTTTCACAAGTCCAATGATTTCTCTAGCAGCCTCTCCATTGCTCTTCAAGAAGATTACCCATGTAAACCTGGAGAACTCATCAACCATTACTATAGTGTATCTTCTTCCTCCTAGACTTGGGACATTGACTGGTCCAAACAAGTCCATGTGGATTAAGAAGAGAGGAGTATCAATTGGAAAATTATGCTTGGATTTAAAAGATGATTTTCTCTACTTGCCTTTCTCACAAGCTGTGCAGAGTCTATCCTTAACAAAAGTCATGGAAGGCAAACCTGTTACCCACTCTTTCTTACAGAGTTTGTTGATTTTCTTGAAGTTCAGGTGTGACAGCCTTTTATGCCATAACCAGTTTAGGTCTGCATTGGTTCTTGTGAGAAAGCAGGTTTTAGTTGTGGGATTAGCAGATTTCATATCCACAACATATACACCTTTCTTCCGTTAAGCACACAGCACAACTTTGCCTTGAGGATCCAATATGTAACCCAGGTGCTCATCAAAGTTAACCTTGTAGCCAGCATCACACAGTTGACTTATGCTAACAAGGTTATGTTTTAGCCCAACCACATAGGCTACTCTTTTTAACACTGCAGCACCAGCTTTAAGAGTTCCATGTCCCTCAGTGGATCCCTGTACATTGTCACCAAAGGTGACTTTTGGCCCTTTTTCAGGCCTGAGATCATTCAGCAGGTCCTTGCAACGTGTCATGTGCCCTGATCAGCCACTCTCCAAGTACCAAACCTGGGATGGTTGTTTGTCCTGCAGAATGTCATAGGAAAATATTAGTTTCTTTTAGGGGAACTCACCATTGTGATGAGTTCTCCTACTTCATCAACATTTGTTGATGGGCTAGTAATATCCACACTAATATTTCCTATTTGAATGGTATCAGTTTGAATACCACTCTCATTGACTAAGTTACTTCCAACACTGCTTGTTTTAGCAATGATGGAGCTAGCAGAGTCAACAGGCCTCAGGTCCTCAGTCTCAGGACAGTCTTTGGCCATGTGTGTCTTCTTCCCACATTTATAGCATTGTCTCTTTTTAGCCTTTTTGGAAGAAGAGCTTTCAGAAACACATTCTGAGTTAATTCTGTTGATTTTAGCAAACTTATTACTATTTTTCGATGAATCAACAGCTTGGATGGTCCGCACAATAGCAACAGCTTTGCCTGTTTCTTCTTTCATCTTTTTGGGAGGACAGATGTCAAAAATTGGAAGCTTGATTGGTTTTTGACCTTCCACAGGTTTGGGAAACTTATTCCCAGATTTCTCAGGCTGAGAAATGGCTTTGCCTTTGCCCTTACTGAGATGTGATTGATGCTGCCTATCAACATAATCACTGTTTCTGGTATTGAAAGACTTATTTTCATTTATTAACCAGTTTTCCACTATGATTTGAAAACTTATTTGAAACCACAGCAGATTTGCTTTCAACATGAGACTTACCCTTGTTGAAAGCAGGCTGCTTACCTTTTGACAACTTATTTTTAAAATGTTTAGCATCAAAAGGATTAACATGTCTCTTACCATCAGCTTTGGACCCAGAGCCTGTTTTATCAACAGCTTTGGTGTCCACCGCTACAGCTTGAGCATGTTTTCTTTTCATTTGCTTGTGTGAATCAGCAGAGCACTTAGCAGGCTGAATTGATGGAGAATACATTCACTCATCAGCTTTTGGGCCTTTTTCACACAAGCTGTCAGTATTTTGAGGCCTGACAAACCTGTTTGTTGAGACCAGCTTTCCATTAACTTTCTGGATGAAAGTGCTGGGAAGCTCACCAAGAGTGGATAAGTCATCTTTCAGATTATTGATCTCAACAATAGAAGCTGCTGTGTCAAGATCCCCTCCAAGATAGGCTTGGATTTGTGCAGGGATATGCTGACTTATGCAATTGCTGACTTTTTGTGCAGATTGGCACCAAGAGTCAACTATCTTTTGAAGTTTTGCATGTTTTACATCTGTTTCTCTCTTTTCTTCCAGTAAAATGGAGTTGATGTGTTTTAGTTCATCAAGCTCAGTTTCCAACTTATGGAAACTGTCCAGTTTACCAGATTTAATTTCAAGATCAGTTTTAAGCTTAGAGATTTCAGATAGTAAAACATTATGCTTCTCAACAGCAGCTTTTAAATCAACCCGCATATATTCAAACATTTTCACTTTTTCATCAGAACTGTAAGCCATAAAATTTTGTACCTAGTACATCATTGTAGGGTTCCAGTTCTCCAAGCTGCTGAAGGCTTCAGCTTCAGACAAGTCTTGTTTGAAGTTGCTAGTTGATGGGAAGTCAGTATTGGCCATCAGACAATTGTTGTCTTCTTCATCTGAGGATGAATCAGACTCCTCCCAGTCACATGTCTCTGCCATCAGTCCCTTTTGCTTGTTGGAAGCCATTGAGTTTTCCAACTTTTTCAGCTTAGCCATGGCCATAAGGTACTTAACCCTATAGCCATCGTCCCTGTTAGTCTTGTATGGTTTGGAAGACTGTCCAACAGCTTTTGACACACAGTCAGCTGCTATATGGCCAGTTTTGCCACATTTCAAGCACTCAGCTTTGGATTTATCAAATGCCTTCTTCTTGACAGCATTTGAGTTCCCCTGCAGCATATTTCTTCCAAACCTCTTCTTGTTGAACCTTTTGACAAGCATTGCTATCATCTGCTCATCATCAAGCTCAGCAAAATCTGCATTGTCTTCCACATCAGACATTTCCTATTTTTCATCATCAGCCTGTTGGTCAGGTTGTGTGAACGCATCACATACCTGTCCAATAGGTTGTCTCACATTGGCCACTAATGTAGCACCTCTCTTAGACATTTCCAAGGCATTTCTCTTATGCTTCCTTGACTGCTCATCATTTAGTAAGGATCCATATAAGTTTACAAGATCCATACCTTTGATGGTACCTGAATTTCTCAAGATGGTAGAAAAATAGTTCCACTCTTCAGGTAAGATGTCCAAGAACTTGTTCACCAGGGTCAGGTTGTCCTTTGTGATCCCAACAGCTTTGAGATCATTAACAAGAGCTAAAAACCTGGTGTAGGTTTCTGTGAGTGTCTCCTTTGGTTTTGCAAAGAAGAGTTCATACTGTCTAACAAGATTGTTAATCCTGTTGTCCAGTGTGATTGTGGGTCCATCATAGACGGTACACAAAGTATCCCACATCTTCTTTGCAGTCTTCATCTTCTCAACCTGTTTGAACACATCATCAGGCAGAGAGATAACCAGGTTATTCCTGGCTTTTGCATCCAGAGCAACCAGTCTTTTGTCTTCATCAGACCATTGAGCTTTGGCTTTCTCAAAGGTTCTGATTTCAGGAGCAGCTCCTTCAACCGCAGGAGTTATGGTAGTAACAGAAGTTGGCACATAAGGACCTTCCATTACTATCTCTGGTAGTTGTACATCCAGATTCTCTAAATAGAGCATCATTCTGCACTTCCAGCCAGAGAAGTTCTGATGATTGAACTTTGGGGGTTTGGCCATTGACCCATTGTCATAGTAAGTGGAACTTGTAGCACTGTTGTCCATGGAAACGTAGGGAGAATGAGAGATCTAGAGTTGACACACACTCTATCTGCTCTGATACCAGTTGTAGGTCCCAAAAGGTTTCCAAAGTGTATAGTTCTAAGCTGTAGAGGGGGGGTGAATACAGCTATTTAAAACTTAACAATCTTTTTCTCAATGTTTGTGTATATTATTAACAAGTGTTAATTACAAACAAGCTTGAATGCGGAAAGGTTCAAGCTGAGATGACAGATACAACAGTTGTTCAGCTAATCTAAGACACACTCAGACTAGATACAATGTCTATGCTCACTTAGATGCACTCACTGTTTTTACAAGACTCAGATGGACAGCTTACACAAGAACAGCTTAGACACACTCTACTGTTTTATATAAGCAGACTTGCATGCATGGAATAACATACTTCAATGCACGTTCAGATTTCACACTCTTGATATCTCATTATTCTTAGAAGCTTCCTTTTATACTCAAAAGGAGAATCTCAATGAAGCTTCTTCATTGGACACATGAGATAGTGGAGAGTCGTTCCAAAAGGACATAACACCTTTCTGCACGTTCTGATAAAGTATGTTTGTCTTCACATGGCAGAATCTTTGTCTTTTCCTTTTTGTCACTGTTGCATAAGGCTTTTACCAAAAGAGGAATGTCAACTTTGCATCTTTCTTCTTTTCTTAATGCCATTTTCATATAAGAAAAGGTCTGTCACCCTTTTCAGATATATGTTTGTCTTCATGTAACATAACAGCGTGGGCATACTGTGCAGTTCTGTTTTCCACTTTGTCTTCGACTTGTAAACTGATCTTGTAGCCAAAAACAATACATGAGGACTTGGAAACATATTCCATAAAGTGTTTAACCTGTTCACAAAGAATAGGTTCTATTCCCAAAGAACAGAACACTTGTAAAATGCCCAAGCTGCTCAAGAGAACAGAGCAGCGTAGACAATTTATGTCCAACCTGTTCAGCAGACAGAATAGCTTGGACAAATTGCCTTTGTTGAAACGAATGCGACATGGTAAACAGCTTTGGGCTGATATTGCAAATCACTTTCAGGTTTCAATAAGGCATATAACAGGCCTTAAAATTCAACCTTCAAGTGCATCAACAGGTTTGATTAAAAATCTCCCCCTCAGATGTAGAGCAGGTTTGACTGAGGCCTTTTTGTGCCTAACAGTTATCTTTATCATTCACTTCTTACAGACTATGTGGGCTTCATTTTTGATTAACCAATCCATTGCAAATATCACATCAAACTCACTGAACTCTATCTGGATTAAATCGAGATTGAAGACTACATCTTGAATTACCAAAGTGAAGTTTCGATATACGTGATCTACCTAGACTAAAGTGTTACTAGCAGTTTCTATGTCAAGTATAGCAGATAACTTAGACAGAGGCATAGACAGTTATTGAGCAAACACGATAGACACGAATGATCTATTGGCACACGAATCAAATAGAACTCGTGCAGGCATAAATTAACAATAAACGTACCCGTAACCACCTCCGGGTTTTCCTTATCCTCCTCTGCGGTTATTTGAAATGCACGAGCCGGTGCCCTTTGTGGCTGGTTCCGGAGGTTGACTAAACCACCACTTGATCCCCCACATGATCGAGTCGACGATGGAGTAGCAGCTGCTGGAGCATTCTTTCTACAGTTTCTACTATAATGCCCCCATACACAAAACTTATGGCAGGCATCAGCTTTCCGTGAGCACTCATTTTGGAAATGACCCAAGTCTCCACAACAGAAACAAGAACGTCCGTTACATACTTGCCAAAGTGTTCCAGATGACACTTTTTAAAATATTGAGGCTCGGTGTTGATGGAGTACGCACGAGCCCGATTAGATGATCCAGATGGTTAACGATAAGATTGTTGTGGTGAGTATTGTGAAGAACATGAATAACCAGAGTATCCTCCCTCGCGGTTGCGCTTTGGCGGTGACAGGTGTGTAGGATTAGTAGAAACGGCAGTAGACCCAACCGTGTACCCAGACATAATCAGAATCTGTTCCACATTCCTAGCAGCTTCCAGTAAGCCGGCGAATGTGGGGTAATGAACGTTACACATTACTCTTTGGATCTCCAAGTCAAGACCGGCCTCAAACCTAGTCACTTTCCTCTCTTCAGTACCCATCTGATGTGGCGCGAACAAACTTAACTTTGTGAATTCTACAGCATATTGGGACACAGACTTAATTCCCTGCATCAACGTCATTAACTTAGTTTCTAATCTTCGGCGCTCATCAGCCAGACAGTACTGCTAAGTGAATATATCAGTTAACTCAGCCCAAGTCATTACATAAATTTTCTCCAAAGTCAACGCGTTCACCATCGAGTTCCACCACATGACTGCATCTTTGGTGAAAGTAGCAGTAGCAAACCTAACCATGTCCTTTTCAGCAGAATCGCTGATTTGGAATGTTCGTTCGGTTGTTGTTATCCATTCTAGAGCAGCAACAGCATCTCCCAATCCATTGAACTCCACTGCACCATTTCCCTTAAAGTCCTTGAATCGAAATCCCTTGGGCTTATTCCAGTGTTGTCATCTTGTTCATCATTATTGCCCTCTTTTTCATTGTTCTATCTCTTATCCTCTCTTCTCTTGTCTTCGGCCTCATCTCGAGCCCGAAATTGTTCTTGTATCATTTGTTTTGCTCCGCCATCATGGCTAGCATCATCTCCCTTGTTTCTTGCGGTGTCATTCCTTCTCCAGACATGTTCTGAAAGTTGAAACATATAACTTATTTAGTGAACATATCATTTATTTAAAGACACCACCCATTGTCCCGTATGAAAGTCAATTTCCTATTATTACTAAATTATGACATATCTTAGTTTAGATCATTACTTAATATCACTACATATCATCACCTAATGTTAGAGACCAAGACCTCACGGATACTTGAATCTCAAACTACTGCTCTGATACCATACGATGTGACACCCTTGCCACAATAACCACAATCTTAACACCCAGAATAAATCACCATACAATAACCATTACATAATGATCTGATTACTTAATACAGTGCGGAAGCAATAAAATAAATAAATAAGATACAATTCTGCCATACACCCTATGGTGCTACAATGTTCCAATACTAGTCTACATACTCAATACATTGTTACATCACCCAGAATATATTACAACATTGGTCCCATAATTCATTTACCGATTGAGTAGTAGCAAATCTTCCAAGACTTCACAAAAAAAAATAACTAGAAGGTCCGACAGCGGATTTTCCTTTTCCTGTAAAAAGAGAACAACTAGGGGGTAAGCAAAGCTTAGTGAGTAGAGATTATACATTCAGCAAATATTTATGCAGCACACCAGGGTAACACCGGCAACACACGCCGTACACCCTCTTCGTACACGTAGTACGAAAAACGACCGTAGCTCCATCGTGCCATTGCACGGTATTAAACATTCAATTGAGGAAGAACTTACCATCGGGGATGCTACACCAGCTCATCAGGACCTCAGAGGGATCAGCTCCAGGTCATATAGCCTCGGTAGCATCAAATTACCAATCATGGCTCGTAAGCCAAACTGAAGATGCACAACAAAGAAACGTACATGCAACAAGCAACAATGTGCATCAACAATTACGCAAGTCAGTATATTGCCAAATGAAAGTGAAACAACATGTCAAAATGAACACAGCTAACAATAAATAAAAGCAGACATATATAATCCTAGGTACTCACAGTGGGTGTGTTTAATTAACCGACAATTTATATTATTTCTCCACGGGATTTCAACCGGAACCTTAAAGATACCCCACTGCGGGTTAAACAACACCACAAGGGACCTGTTACATTTTAATAAGATAAACATATCATCTTATATGTTCATTTGCAATTTGGATCAAATCTTACCATTAAAGTGTTAAAACATTCGGAACCGGCATCCGAAACTCGTGTTTAAAACCCCTTATTTGATGTGTTATTATTCCCAAATAACCCTTCATTATATACCTTGATATAATACAAAAGATATCCCAAAAGTGTGTTTGATTTAAGAATTTCGGGTCCTTAAAACTCCATACGAATTTCGCATGATCTGGTGTTGACTCGCCAAGTCGAGGTCCGAATTTCGGATCTCGGCCGAATTTCGCATGTATCCGAGAAACAATCCAATACTTGACCCGAGATATGACCCATCCGAATTTCGGGTCCATCCGAGTTCGGGTCTCATTCGAATTTGGGTCCCAACCGAATTCGGATCTAACACTTATGAATTCTTAAACGATTGTTCATGTGTTCTTGGCGACTCGCCGAGTCGCCCCCTGCGACTCGCCGAGTCAACATGCAGGTGTGCCTTCGAAACTTACGGGTTTTTACTAAAAATTTCCAAAAATCAATTTCTAGTAACATGCAATTAATTCCAATGTTATATAAACATTATCGGGTTGTTTCAACATCATTTTCCCTATCTAAAACACATTAATTAGTCCAGATTTAACCAAAAATGAGGATTTTTCTCAAGAACATAAGACTTCACAAAAGTTCAGATTTCTTACATTTCTGAACGATTTAAGACACGATTATTGTTTCTAATGCTTCAGGGAACTTCAATTGATGATTTCCAACTAAAATAACATACATGCAACAACATTTACTCAGATTCAAAATCCGAATTTTGAATTTATAAAGTCTCCAAATAAAAACTCAAGCTTATGAACTATTTCTTACCAGGATTCTGACTTAATTCTTGTTATTATAAGCTTTGATTTCACGTATTCACTACAAATTCTCGATTTCCAGCAGATTCCAGAGAGTAAATTGAGTGTGTGTTTTTGGAGAGTGAAGTTGAAATAAACCCATTGAAAGACTAATAGTCTTCTATTTCTTTACTTTCAGCTATTTGCACAAACAGCCCCTCACTTAACTGATTTCATTAAATAAAGATTTCCATCTTTATTTTATCATCACTATAATTTATAATCATCAAACTTAATAATTATAATTCGAAATACTTAAATTTCTTAATTTCTTAAAATACCAACCAACTTTTAAATTTCCAAAATACAAAAATGTTCATACATAATTATCCTTCATAATCCAACTTAATTACATCAAATTAAAAATTCAAGATAAATAACCTCAATTACAACATTTTAAATTCCGATGATGTTACACTTTTCTAGCTATTCATCAGCTGAAATGAACACTGAACCTGTCAAACCAATTCCTCATCCTTACAATCCTACAAAAGTTTTTCAACACAAAATAAATTTTTTAGAAAGGACTTAAGGACAGCTTGAGAGACAGTCCTTGGTTATCAAGAAGCTCTTCTCAAAAGCGAGGAAAAATTGGTAAGACAGAGTTTTGAACAAAGTGTAGAATTAACCATCAACAAAGAAAAGTTTGACACAGTTTCAGAAAGGTTAAATTCTCATTTAAAAGATTCAAAGTTTCTTCTCCTGCCAAAGTCCCACTTGCATCATCAGACAAAGGTAAAGCAAAGATTGAAGTTACGTTAATCATTTTTGAAGGTGAGTGCTCAAGATCTTCTAAAGCTGAGGTTTCAAAGAAGACTGAGAGTCAATCTAAGTCTTCCAAGAAACCCACTCACCAATGAAACTTTTCAAAGTCTAAGTCTTCCAAACGTACTCTCTCATCATTTTGTTTCTACAGATCATTTGAGAAGAGTTCCAAAAACTGCCATGCAAGATTTTTCAAGTTTTTTTCCTGAAGAAGGCTAAAATGCCAAGTGATTTTGTCTCTAAAGATAGGCTGAATGTAATCTCGGAAAACAGTGTTTGTGATGCTGCAACGGATTCTATTTCTTATTTGAAGTATTCATTTTCGGATTTGTTTACTTTATGTCCAACTAGATTTAGACTTCAAGTGCCTGAAATGAATAAATTTGCGTCTTATCCTGCAAAAAGAAAAGTAAAAAGAAAAGTAAAAACAATGTATCATTGGCCAAACAAAAACTTGATTCGTGTATTTTACCTAGGCCAACACCAAAAGCAAATGTAAAACAGGTTTCAAGAAGTCCAAAACCAAAGGCATTTTCATCACCTAAGGTTTCAAAGTCAGTTGAGTCCAAACACAAATCGATACCAAAAGGCTCTGCATTTAGACCACACAAAAGTGCAATATGGGTTCCTAAGACTGTGAATGTGCCATATACACCTGGAACACCTAACCAAAAAGGACCCGTTCCTCTGCTTCTCGGTTAATGTAAAATTTTGTGCTTAAACTGACATGTTTGGCTTTTGTGCACTCAGCTCAGGACCCGGTCTAAGCACTTCATGCTTTCTGAATGACTCGGTTCATAACACGGTTTGCATGTTAATTTCCAATGGATTTGTTTCATATGCCCAAGAATATTCATTGTATCAAATTTTCTTTACAGGCAAAATCCATCTGGTACATGGATTCGGGTTGCTCAAAGCACATGACTGGGAGGAAGGAGTTGTTTTCTAGCATTGTAGAACAGTATTGTGGGATAGTCAAGTTCGGAAACGACAATCATGCTCAAATCAAAGGATAGGGGGATTTAGTCTTAAATAATCTAGTCATCAAGGATGTTGATTGTGTTGAGGGGTTATCACATAACCCATTTAGCATAGGATAACTCTGTGACAAAAGGCTAGAGGTCACATTTAGGTCTAACAACTGTAGTGTTAAGAGTTGTGATGGAAAAGAGATTTTAACTGGTTCCCGCAACTCAAACCTGTACACCATAGACGTAGTTAAGCTTATGGTCAAGGGTAGCATCTGTCTATTAGCAAAAGTCTCGTCAAAAGACTCTTGGTTATGGCACCGAAAGTTATCCTATCTGAATTTCGATAATATGAACAAGTTGGATTCGAAACAACTGGTTAAGGGACTCCCAGAACTTCGCTATGAAAAGGACCATTTGTATGGAGCATGTGAGAAAGCAAAGATGAATAGATCATCTCACAAGCCAAAAACCGAACCATCATCAAAAAGAGTGTTGGAGTTACTACATATGGATTTATGTGGTCCCATGAGAAGGCAAAGCATAAACGGGAAGCGATATGTGTTGGTTATCGTTGACGACTATTTTACGATACACCTCGGTGAAATTATTGCGATCCAACGATTAGATAGCTCAAGAAATCATAGACTTCATCAAGAGTGTCGAAACCCAACAGCAGCTGTCCGTACAGTCAATCCAATCAGACAACGGCTTTAAATTCAAAAACTCGGTAGTAGAAAATTTTCTGCGTTCCAAGGGTATACATTATCAGTTCTCAGCTACACGAACACCTCAGCAGAATGGAACTATTGAGATGCATAATTGTACCCTTGTGGAAACAGCTCGCACGATACTAAACAACTCAAAGCTACCTCCGTTCTTGTAGGCAAAAGTCGTGTCGACAGCATGCTACATGCAAAATCGCTCTATAATCCATAAGCATTTCAATAAAACTCCATATCAACTCTTTTTAAATAAAGTTCCTTATAACAAATACTTACGAGTGTTTGGTTGCAAGTGCTATGTGCCGAGTGACAAGGACAACCTCGAGAAATTCAACGAGAAAGTGGATAAAGCGATCTTTATTGGATTCTCATCCAATTCAAGGGCATATTGCACATTCAACACTCGCACCAGGACAGTGAATGAGAGTATGCATGACACATTCGATGAGATGGCTGAACTGGCTCCGGAAGTTGACCAACCAGGACCACGCATTACTCCAATGGTGTAGACTCACCTAAATCTTCTTCTGAATTAGTTGATTAATTTGATCCTTTTTATGTATATTTTTTTGGTCCTAGTACTAATACTTCTTCTGTTTCTTCTTCTGTAATTAACACATCCTTAAATTATTCAACTGCTCAACCATCACCATCAGATCCACCAATTTACATCAATCCATACACCGTCCACTTCATCATCTTCACCTTTCACCTCATCCACAGATACACTACCAGTTGAATCTACTCCATTGATACCCTCACACATAGTTCCAAACATTATCCCTCTAGAAGACCAAACAGAACCTGAACTGGAACCAGTGGTACCTTCACTCGAAACCATCAATCATAATTTTTCATCCATCCCCACCATCACCACTGAGATTCCATCACATTCACCCCTACCACACGAGACGAAATGGACCCGAAGTCACCTAACTGAACAAATTATTAGTGATATCTCTACCAGGATCCAAACTCGGAGGCATCTGCTAATGAATGTCTCTTTGCATCATTCCTTAGTATGATAGAGCCTGCTCGTGTGGACGAAGCCTTGAAAGGCCCAGATTGGATAGTAGCAATGCAAGAAGAGCTCAAAGTTCGAACAGCTCAGAGTATGGCGGTTAGTTCTCAAACCAAAAGGTTGAACCATAATCGGGACAAAATGGATATTTAAGAACAAACGAGATGAGAACGGCATCGTCGTAAGAAACAATGAAAGACTAGTCGCTAAAGGCTACCAACAAGAGGAAGGCATTGATTATGACGAGACCTTCGCTCCAGTTGCACGGATTGAAGCTATCGGAATCTTCTTGGCGTATGCGTCACACAAAGACTTCAAGGAGTACCAAATGGACGTCAAGATAGCTTTCCTAAACGGTGAACACAACGAAGAGGTGTATGTTGAACAACCACAAGGATTTGTTGATGCACATAAACCAGACCCTGTTTATGTGCAAGATAAAGCCCTCTATGCTTTGAAACAAGCACCTCTCGCATGGTATGACAGTCTTTCAAATTTTAATATCTCTGCTGGTTTCAGTAAAGGTATGGTAGACACGACCTTGTTCAAGAAAAAGGAAGGCCCGCACATAATTCTAGTCCAAATATATGTCAATGCTATTCTATTTATACCTATTGATCCTACCCTACCCTAACAACACCTACCACATCCCACCCACCCCACACCATCCTATCCTACCCTACCCTACCCTAACTACATATACCAAACAATCTATATAACACTACCTACCTACATCAATCCATTATAACATACTCTACCGTACCTACCCACCCTACCCATCCCCAACCCAACAAGACATCGTATCTTACTCTCACTCATCCTACCTCACATATAACTACATATACATACCCACCCCATACTATCCCTTCTCACCCAACCCTACCCACCCCACCCTTACCTACCCACCTACCTTAACCCCACTAATCCTACACAAAATATACATCGTATTCTATATGGATGAGATTTTTATAACGAAAACTGGTACCAAACCGATACCAAATCGGGACCGTACCGTAACGGTACATTTGGTCTGGTATTCGGTTTATGTAATTGCTATATTTCGGGATCGGTACTACACAGTTTCGGTACCACTTAAAAACCGGTAAAGTTTGACTCAAGTCAAGTAAGTCTTCTTCATGTCTTCTTCATCACCAACAAACTTTGATAATGGTTTATTTTGTATAACTTGGTTTATTTTGAATGATAAACATAAAATTTTTTTATTGTTATGTGAGAATTGAATGAATTGTTACAACAAGTTGCTAAGTAAATTTGAAACGTTTTTTATGTTTAATTTCTTGAATTTTCGGTACCTAATTGGGTATAGTACCGATACCGAGAACGAACCGATACTGATCAATTGAATTCGGTTCGGTATTCGGTATCCCAAATCATCATAAAAATATAACTGGAACCAATCGGTACGGTATCGTTCGAGACCGCTCCGGTACCGAACTCATCCCTAGTATCCTATTCTCACTCATCGTACCTTACCCACATCTACCTATACACACTCACCCACACACTACCCCTTCACATACCAGCGCAACTTACCCACCCCACCCACCCCTCTATCTACCTACCACCCTACCCCTACCTATCGACATCTTGCCTACCTATTAATTTACCTTACCTTACTTCTTGTACACGTACCTGCTTTACCCATTTGATACATTTGCAAATAAACAAGATTTTACAAAATATATAATTCAATTTGAAATCCTCCAAACCAAACACATGACAAGATTCGATACCTGTCACATTTGAATCTTGTCATTTTTAAATTCTGTCATATTGAAATCCTGATATATCAAAATCTTGTAATCCAAACGCTACCTAAGGGTACACCCGATCTTGGTCTATGGTATCCAAAGGGAACCAATTTTGATCTTACCGCATTTTCAGATGCTAATTTTGCAGGTTGCTTTTTGCACTTCAGGCGGAATACAGTTTTTGGGTGACAGACCAGTGAGTTGGTCTTCCAAAAAGCATAACTGTGTTTCCACATCCACAGTCGAGGCTGAGTATGTAGCAGCTGCAAGCTGTTGCTCTTAAGTGTTGTGCGTGACAACACAGTTACGTGATTATGGATTTCATCTATGATTCTAGATGCGCAATTTGCATCTCTTGTAATACCGTGCATCACTCACAAACAAAAAACATAGACATCATGTATCATTTAATTAAAGATCACGTAGAAAAAGGAACAATTGAATTGTCTGTAAGGTCTACCTAACACAGATCTATCTAGACGCGGAACCGTCAACGAGTGTGGAATCCTCGTTAACGGGTAGACGGTAACAACACTCACCAGGAACACGGAGACTACCAACGAGCTGCACGAACTACACAAGAACGCACCTACTAGAAGATTCTCTCCGAAACGGCACTAACACTGATGATAAACTCGAAATCGCTTAATGCTTAATCACTCTCGAATTCTACAAAAAGTCTAATAATATTTCGAGTCTATCCCTAATTATAGAGGCTAATTCGAGTCTGTCATGGGCCAAACTCGAATTAGACCCAAAGCCCATTCGAGTTTGTCCCATCTGACACTCTCGAATCTGCCTAAGTGGGCACATTCGAATCTGCCTAAGAGACTCATTCGAATCTAACTAGATTCGAATCCTAGTCCTTAGAGATTTCGAATTTACCTTTTCACATAATTAACTAAGTATTGAAACTTATGTTTTTACCTTATGATGATTTTATCTTTGATCTTCATGTTTGAACTTCTTGTAATATGTTACGTTAAGTTCAAACATACAAACAATAATAAATATCAAACATATATGAACATATATATCAAACACTTGCTAAAACACAATGTTGGATCACTTAGACTGCTATCGTCACACAGGGTGTACCAACAGACTCCCCCTTGACGATAGCTTCTAATAATTCACACATTTGATTAAGTACTTTGTTTATTATTTATTCAAACTGCTGCCAGCATACAGACCCTTTTCAACACACACTTTAACTACATTCTCATACTTTCTAGCCTCACCATCCATATGAGTGTCACTTGAAATCTTATGAGCATGTAGAATTTGAAGGTCATCTCTAGAAAGGTTTACAAGTGAAGAGGATCATAGATTCTAAGAATCACCTTTTCTTCAAAATCTTCCATCACCGCTTCTCCCATTTCACTCTCAACATACCACCAGTTCAGATTTTTCATGACGTTCTGTGGCATAGGCTTGAGTGGTACCTTCCTCAGACATCTCACTGGTCTGTACTGTATCTTCATCCAAGGACGCCCAGTTAGAGGATCAATTCTAGAATGATCCATTACTTGTTTTCCTATCATCGGATTAAGGCGTTCAAACTTCCTCGACCTTCCCTCTTTCCTTATGATTCTGGCAATTATTTCTGCGTAAGGGTCATTGCCGATATTGATTAGTTCTTTCCAAGCTAAAGCCTTTATCTCAATCTTCGGCAGTGAATTGAAAACTTTCAGAGATCTTCTGAGGTACTAGAGCCCATCTTT
This sequence comes from Centrapalus pauciflorus, assembly GCA_020465985.1. Classification (NCBI taxonomy): domain Eukaryota; kingdom Viridiplantae; phylum Streptophyta; class Magnoliopsida; order Asterales; family Asteraceae; genus Centrapalus; species Centrapalus pauciflorus. Next base: position 160,787 of record JAANYP010006367.1, on the reverse strand, counting down.
TCTCTTGATTATGAATAGCTGCAGTTCCCGATCAAAGAACCAGCTTAATATGCTTCCTGACAGTTTTCCAGTACCCGGCACCCTCATCTTCTTCTTCGGCTCTAAGTCCTTCTGCTCTGCCCTGAACCATAGCTTTCTTTTCTCTTCATTAGTCAGCTCTCTGGCAGGCTCTTCTATTGATGACTCAACATTTAAAGCAGCATTAACTACTTCTATGTTAACCACATCATTTCCTTCTATCACATATGTATCAGTGATTGGATTTTGCTGAACTATGATCTCATTGGCTTCATCGTCTTCGTCTGCACAAACCTCATCATCTGACTTCCAATCCGTTATGTCTTAAGGAACAAATTCTCCCTCTTCTAGTTCCTCCATATCATCCTCAAAGTCAAAGACCAAGTCCATCGGGTCGTCATCGAGATCCAAAAGTGCATCAATCATCTCAATTATCTCATACTCTGTAGGTTTGGACGAACTGGCCTCTCCTTCTTTAGTTCCTGATTGACTCGGCTCCCCCTGAGACTGAGCATCCTGAGCAGCAGAAAAATCTACTGGCTCATTCTGTCTTTGAGTGCAGGGATCATTGTCGTGTCCATCTTCATTATCATCATCATCATCTCTGCGCTCTTCTACCTGATCACGGCACGATGTCTCCCCCTGAGCCTTTATATTATTCAGTAATTGCTCAATCAGGGAGCGCATCGACCTTATTTCAGCTGCTTGATCGGCGACAAAAGTTTTCAGCTCTAAATTCTCTTCCTGTACTTTGTCCACTATCTTTTTCAGATCGGCATTCTCGTTATCAAGATTTACATTGTGCTTCTGAATCTCACTGATTGCCGTCGTTAGGCCTAAGATCTGGATCTGTTGGAAGTCAACTCTATCTTTAAGCTGCAAAAACTTTTGATTGTCGGCGTAAGTGGATGAGGTGGATGGAATGGACTGTATCGGAGTTGGAATGATCGGTGATGGGATATACGGTTCAGCATGTGGTGGTGGTGGTGGAATGGTCGATTGGGTAGGCGGAGGTTGAGATACTTCAGGCTGTGCGGCTGAAGCTGAGGAAGATCCTTGCATAAACCGATGACGTTTAGCCCGTTGCCTTGTCACTAATGGTGCAACCTCTTCTTCTTCAAAATCAGAGTCATCAGACTCTCGTGATGCTCTACGCCTTGAAGCTTCTTCATTCACTACCAATCTCGACCCATAAGTTCCTATCTGAACTGTTGGTTCGGCTGTAACCGACTCTGGAGCTTCAACCTCTATTTCTTCCATATCATCAGACTCAGTTGCTGATGATGACAAGTCATTCCCTGTTTGCTCCGGTTCATATTCATCAACATCCCTCAGGACATCATCTTCTCCCTCTGGAGGCTCTAGCAATTCTCCAATTAATGCTGCAGATATTTCTTCATTGGCATGAGGACCAGCTTCCCAAATTTCATGTAGTGTTTGACACAACTGATCAGATTCAATTGGGACATTCGAAGGGCCCGCCTCTTGTACCTCTTGCTGTTGACTTGTAGAAGGCCTAGTTGCCTGAGTTTGACTCGCGGTAGCTCTTTGTCGTCTCCTTTGTTGCTGTGCACGCGCTTGTTGTCGTTGTTGTTGCGGTGGCTGTCTAAGTTGAACTTCCACTTCTCCTGCCCAGTTGGCATTTTCCGGTGCTTCAAAGTTCCTGTCTATAACTGCCCCAAACAACGGTCGTTCGACTGGAACTGCCAACCTTCCTCTATGTGCAGAATAGTCAGCAAAAATTCTTTTGTCAATCACCGCTACACTCTGAATCTCAGTTTGTGGCGGCAAATTCGGCAAGAAGTGCCTAATGAGCATCATTATGAAACGAGGATATAGGAGAAATTGTTGCTGCTCTGGAGCCGTAATTTGATGAACGAATTCCGAGAAAAACATTTCAGAAAAGCTGAAGCGGCGATTATAAACTAAAGCGATCATCCCGGATTGGATCTTCGAGACGATATAATCGAATCCAGCTTTCTTGGCCGCAAAACAGACCATAAACACATGAGCCAAAAATCTCCATTGACCTATTAGCCCACTCTTCATATACGATGTTTTAGTAACATCCAAGCTGTAACCCATCCTTAGAAAAGCTGATTGCCTAATACTTAAGGGAAAGTCAATAGGCCCATTTTCTTCCTCTTGAGAACCCAGCTGCAGAACCTGACGCAGCATATCAGCAGAAAAGACTAGTGGCTGTCCAGCTATTCTAGTCCTTAGAACTGTCAGGGTGACAGTGCAATCAACTTGTAGATGCTCGTAAAACTGCCGTACATATGGAATAACAATTTGAATGTTATGAGACAATGCAAATGCAATCCTAGACTCTACTAGGAAATCCAACATCTGATGAAAACCCTGTGCCTCAGGGATATGATGGTCGGGGGGGATGACCATATTATGCTTAGGCACGAATACTCGATCAGCCATATCTGCACAATAGATAAACTATTAGAATTATTAAAAATCAATAAACTTGCCAAAATTCAAATTTGTTTTATTTTGAACTTGTTTAGGTACAAAATCCAACACAAAAGAATTTCTACAAGTTTAATTAAATTTAACTTGAATAATTTAAATAGAATGAAAGATTCGAATAAACAGATTCGAAGAAACCCCTTTTCGAGTTTGATGTTACACTCGAATCTAATGCCCTTCTCGAGTTTACTGACAAACTCGAGAATGGTCAGGAACAGATTCGAACGCGTCGGCCAACATCATCACCAAACACTATGATTTTAACCATTTTGAACTTAGAAAATCACATACATTAGTCCAACTAGGTTCTAATCACAGATATTTGCCTTTAATTTGACTTTTTACCGGTCCAAACTTTGTAATTTTGAAAAACACGATTTCGACCATCAAACCTTCAAAAATTGGTGATTTTGACTTAAATGGTGTATAAAACTACTTGAATCTTATACAAACCAGTTGTTTATACCTAGATGTATCAGTAGAATCGAACACTCAAGCAAGAAACTCGACAAATAGTGGTTTTTAGTGAAAACGGTAGATTCGAGATCGTTGGATAGATTCGAAGGCACAGATTCGAAAACAGGTGTATTAATGACATTATTGTTAACCTATTTATACTACCTACCTTCGAGTCTATGGCCACATTCGAATCTACTGACAGATTCGAGGTTACCCCAATTCGAGTTTAACCCAAACTCGAAATTCCCCTGAAAACTTAGAAAATTTCGAAAATCTTGAAATAAATTCAACTTTTTCAACTTTTTCAATTTTATTGTGTAACATGATAAACTATGCCAAATCTTTTACCCTAAGCACAAGATTTTTCACGCAGTTTTTATTTTATCCAACTATGAAAGCACCATCAGTTATTTTTGACCTTTTTCCTAAGAAGAATAAAAAATAAAAAATAAAATAAAATAAAATAAAATAAAATAAACTAAGGTAAAAATAAAATAAAAATAAGTAAAAAAGAAGATTTTTAAAATTTTTGATGAGTATAGTCAAAGAAAGGTTCAATCAGATAGCGATGTCAGATACTTACTTTCAGTACTTAAACTTTCACGCTTAGGAATTTTTGATTCCTTTGATTGTTTGTCGTGAAATACCCATTTAGCCGATTGTTGGTATTTACCCCTTTAAACATGCTACATTTCGGAATATCCCTTGGCATTTTTATTTATCATGAAATTATCTTACGTGACTCAGACATAGACATACTTTTATGATCAAGGAATACAGACTAAGATTCTAACTTGTTGGTATTTGCAAACTTTCTTTAAAAGACAAACATCGGACACAGGTCTGTATTTTCATACAACAAAGTGTCTTAGATTGACTTAAAGTTTATTTTTAAAGCTAGCAAGACAGCGGTGACAGGTCTGTACCGACGTACAACAAAGCGACTTATCTTGCTAACCCGAATCTAAACAGAGGCAACAAGTCTGTACTTACGTACAACAGAGTTACATGTTTTTGACTCTCAATTACTGAAAAATATAAAGGCTCAGGGGGAGACATCGTGCCGTGATCAGGTAGAAGAGCGCAGAGATGATGATGATGATAATGAAGATGGCCACGGCAATGATCCCAGCACTCAAAGACAGAATGAGCCAGTAGAGTTTTCTGTGCTTTCCAATTTTAGATGTATTTGATGGTGCTATACATCCCCAGAAAGTTTGCATACCTCATTTAGACTCAAAGTTTGTATGTCTTGTACATAAAAATTAAGACCGATTGGTCATACATCTAAGTTAGCGACACGCTTGACTTTTTCTTGAATATTTTATTAGCCTTGGGATTCCCTATATGTATTATGCCTACCAACACATCAAACTAAAATAAAGTATAACACTTAGAATTTTAGGTGCATTATGTGTGAAAGTATAAACACTTAGAGTTTGTAACGACTGTGCTAATTTTCGTCACTTTGAACCTATGCTTCTAAGACTTAACTCCTTTTTCTGATATTCTCTTTTTTTGTATTTTTATGATTTTCTCTCTTTGTTCTTTTGTTTTTCAGAAGAAATAGCAATAAAAGAAGATAACCTACTAATTTACTAAAAACAGAAACAATCCTAAATTAGCAGACTTACTATAAAAAGAAATAAATACTACAGCTATAAAAGGAAATAAACTACCACTAAGGTCAAATTACTCTGGGTTGCGCATTCCATTTAGTTGAATTAAATATTCAAAACGTGACTTATCAAATGCTTTGGTAAATAAATCAGCATTATTATCGTCCGTTGCCACTTTTACCAATTTGATTAAGTTCTTTTCAGCACAATCACGAATAAAATGATGCCTTATGTCTATGTGCTTTGTTTTACTGTGCTTAACTGGATTATTAGTTATTGCGATAGTAGACTGGTTATCTATCCTAATAGGAGTTTGAGTGTAAGCCAAACCGTAATCCCGCAATTGTTGTTGTATCCACGGAACCTGTGAGCAGCAACTACCAGCAGCAACATACTCAGCCTTGCACGTTGACATGGCTACCGACGTCTGTTTCTTGCATTGCCAGGATACCAGTCTCCCTCCTAGGAATTGACAACCTCCAGTTGTTGATTTGCGCGTCAAGCTGCATCCTCCGTAGTCAGAATCCGTGAATGCCTCCAACTCTAGATCTTCCTCCGCGTGATACCAAAGTCCCAGCTTTGGTTTCGACTTGAGGTATCGTAGAATCCGCTTCACAGCTTTCATATGCATCTCCTTTGGATTCGCTTGAAACCTAGCACAAATACACACAGCAAACATGATGTCAGGTCTTGAAGCAGTTAAATACATAAGTGATCCAATCATGGCCCGATATAACGTCGGATCCACATCGGTATCACTTTCAGTACCCGGTCCGAGATTGTGATTCACTTGAATCGGCGTGCTGAAATGGGCAGTCAGTTTTGTTCCTTCCATCCCGAAGCGTTCCAATATGTCATAGACATACTTCGTCTGATGGATAAACATACCATCCTTCTTCTGGTCAACTTGTAACCCCAAAAAGAAATTTAACTCTCCCATTGCACTCATCTCGAATTTCGACTTCATCACCTTCTCGAAATCTTTGCACATTTGTTCGTCTAATGATCCAAAAATGATATCATCTACGTACACTTGTACCAAGATAAAATGTTCTCCCTTCCTCTTAACGAACAACGTACTATCTATCCTACCCCTTTCAAACCCGTTCTCTAATAAATGGTTGGATAGAGTCTCATACCATGCCCTTGGTGCCTGATGCAATCCATATAGAGCCTTATCTAAACGATATACTCTATCAGGATATTTTGGATCTGTAAATCCGGGCGGCTGTTCTACGTACACCAGCTCCTTCACTTTTCCATATAGGAAGTCACTCTTAACATCTAGTTGATATACCTTAATGCCCTTGAAGGAAGCAAAAGCCAGAAACAACCTAATGGCTTCTAGCCTAGCTACTGGCGCAAACACCTCATTGTAATCGATTCCCTCCTCTTGGTTGAAACCCTTTACAACTAGCCTAGCCTTGTTGCGAGTGACTATACCCCGATCGTCTCTTTTGCACTTAAAAACCCATTTGGTTCCTATGGCAATTTCCCCTCGAGGTAATGGAACTAACTCCCACACTTCTAGCTTCCTTAACTGCGAAAGTTCTTCCTGCATCGCTTCAACCCAGGAGTTATTCTTAAGTGCCATTTGCACATTCTTAGGCTCTACTTGCGATATGAAACAAGAATAGAGACAGGTATGATATGCCTCGGAGTCGTTTATCATCGACAACAACACAGTGTTGTTATTCAAACTACTCCTAGTCCTCACACCCTCATTAGGATTTCCTATGATGCTTTCTATAGGATGGTTCTTGTTGATCCTAGAGGTCTTTATCTCGTCAACTCTCAGATTATCTCCTAAGTTAGAACCTATTTTACCTAATGGGGGAACAGCCTCAGTTTCTACATTTTCCTCCTCATGGACATTTTCCTCAGAGTTGGAATTTGTTGTCTGAGTCTGATTCTCAGTTGAAGGTGCCTCTGGATCAGTAACTTCTGGAGATCCATCCTCAGTCGAAGTAGGCTCGGAAGTGGATTGAAATGTAGTCCTTGGAAAGGTATGACCATCGTCATTCAGATGCAACGTCGCCATCTCCTTTTCGATTGTACCTGCATTTTCATCCAAAGGATTGTTAAATGACTCAAATAATTTATCATAGTCAAATATCCATTCCGGACCTGTTTGGGGTTCATGTGTATAACATGTGACTTCAATGTTATACACAATTTCCACTGTACCATTTGTTTTATTAAAAACCCGTTTGTTTGGTGAGTTCGGCACATAACCTAGGAAGTATCCTTCGTCAGCCTTTTCACCAAACTTAGGTTGATGTTTTGTTCGCAAAAGAGTGCATGGTACCCCAAACGGTTCGAAGCCAGTTAAATTAGGTGGCCGTTTATTCAAAATTTCATAACAGGTTTTGTTCAAAGATTTGACAGTTAGGACTTGGTTTAAAATATGACATGCGGTATTCACTGCCTCCCCCCAAAACATGGTAGGAAGCTTTGAATCCGAAAGCATAGTCCTAGCTGCCTCAATCAGTGTCCTGTTTTTACGTTCTGCCACCCCATTTTGTTGAGGCTCATATGGTGCACTAAATTGATGCACTATGCCCTTTGAGAGGTAATATACACCAATTACAGTGTTTTTGAACTCAGTTCCATTATCACTACGTATCCTTTTGACCCGTGTTCCGTAGGAATTCTCGACTTGGTCTAAGAACCCGATTAGCTTGGAAGTCGTCTCGTCCTTTGTAACTAAAAAGAAAACCCAAGAAAATTGTGAGTAATCGTCAGTGATAACTAAACAATACCAACTACCTCCTATACTCCTTTTGTTGATTGGTCCGAAGAGATCCATATGCAACAAATCGAATGTAGAGGTTATGGAATTCTGAGTCTTGGACTTGTGTGTCTTCTTATGTTGTTTGCCCTTCTTGCATGGTAGACACTTGTCCTCGAACTGAAAGCTCTTCATAGGCACACCTTGCACCAACCCATTTTTCGTTATATAATTCATTTTCCTTAGGTGCAAATGTGCCATGCGTCTGTGCCACAACACTGATTCCGTCTCCGAAGCTTTGGATAACAGACAGATTGGCCCCATCAAAGTCTCCGGCTTGTTCATATCAAGCATGTACAAGTCATTCTTCCTTGGTTCCCGCATCAATATCCACTCTTTAAGAATTTTGAAACCCGGTTTTAGCACTAACGCTTCAGTGTCTGTGAACAACACTGAATTCTTCTTGTCACAGATTTGAGATACACTAATGAGATTGTGAACCAGTTTATCAACATGATAAACTTGATCCAACTTGATTGTCCCATTAGTGACCACTCCGGTACCCGTGATGTTTCCACCTTTATTTCCCGCGAATGATACAAATCCCCGATTCCCACCCTTGAAGTCTGTAAGGAGACTTCTTTCCCCTGTCATGTGCCTGGAGCATCCACTGTCGATGAACCACTTGTTGTTTGGACCTGTGGTAATCTCCTGCACATGAAAGAAAATAGGTTAGTTATCACGGGGAACCCAAGCCATAACTGACTTGGTTATACCATTCTCGTCCACATACTTAAACTCTTTCAAATACCCATCTCTCCTTTCAGGTGACTTGGGTCGTTGAACATGAGTTTGTTGTGGTGCCGAGTGATGTAAATTCACTCTTTGCCTTTGAGTAGGCATTTGTTGTGGAGCTCTAGAATAGTTCCGATTATATTGCATTTCAGATTGTGATCCCTGAGCTCTTACCGGTGTGTGATGCCTAAAAGGAGTGTGTGACCTAATCGGAGTGTATGCTCTGCTAGGTGTTGTGCTCCTATATTGTTGTTGAGGTCCAGACCTAGATTGATTTATGACTCTATTCGGTGAATTTGTCCTAACCACTTCTTTTGGTTCAACCTTTACCGGTGTTTGTTTCACAACTTGTTTTGGTGCAGCCTGCACAGTTTTCTCGGTACTCTGAGAACTACTAGTGCTCGCCACATTTGTTGAGGGCTTAACTGGTGTTGGCTTCCCTGTCTTAGGTGTAACTTCAGTTTTCCTAAGCGGACAGTTAGAAGCAACATGCCCCTTTTCATGACATCTGAAGCAGGACATCTTATCTATGGACATCTTGTGTGTGCCCTTAGACTTAGGTGTCTCACTAGTGTCTTGGTCCTTTTGAACATCTATTGCGACTGGCTCATCGTCCTGATCATTAAAATCAATTTTATGTTTTCCTGCAGGTGTTTCACTGGAGGAAGACACAAATTTGACTTTCTTAACCTTGACGGTTGTGTCAGCCACCTTAGGTGTATTTTCTACTACAGGCTCAGATATAGGTGTAGGTATGTCCTCTAAGTCTACTGATTTATCAGTTTTCTCCTGAGGTTGAGGCACGTAGTTTGCATTAAAAGGAGGAGGAATTTCATGAAATCCTAGACCTACAGGCTTTTTAGATTGGCGTTGAGCATCTAAAACTTTCCCAAGGTTCAGGCTTGAATTCCTAAACTTCTCTAGCTTACTATTCGCCTCGGCAACCTTCACCTTAGTTTCAGCTATATCTACTTCTTTTGTCTTAAGGTCTTTGGTCAAGGCCTCTACATGCTCATACATTAGTTCTAATCTAACACATTGCTCACTTAGCTTGTCGTTTAGAACTATGACATCTTGAGCATCAGCTTTAAGCTTGTCCTTAAGATCTTGCTTAATGTCATTTAGGCTAGCGTTATCAGCTTTTAGAGACTCATTTTGAGCAGTTATGGTTTTATGTGATTCTAAGACTAGATTCAACCTATCGTTAGAAGTAACACATAACATGCATAATTCATGAAAAAGAGAGTAAGTCAGACTAACATTTGTGTGGTCGGATTCCACGTTGGCCATTTGAGCGGCAAACTCCAGAAGCGTCTGATCATTCGTCTTCTCCACCCACATCGGACTGCTGTCCCTTGTGGTCTGCTCTTCCCCTTCACATCCATTCTCCGTGACTTCAGCCATAAAAGCCCGAGCATTTGATTCCGGATGTGAGCTCCAGTCGTAGGTACCATCCAGCTGTCTGTCTGATGTGACGTTCGATAATAGACCAGCTAGATTGGCTTGACCGGCAGATGAACTCGGAAGGTATCTTTGTTGAGACTGATTCAGAAACTGTCCATGATGTTGGTTCTGCCCTTGGTATGTATCTACCTTCGGTCTTTGACATTCTCTGGCGAAGTGTCCCAGACCTTGACAATTGTAGCACTTGACCTTGGACTTATCAAATCCAATTCCCTTATTGTTCATAGTCAGATTCCTCTCAGTGCGTTTGATGAATCTTTTAACCCGTTGGGTTACCATGGCCAGTTGCCATTTAAGGTCCATCTCCTCAAGATCGTCAGGGTCGACCTGATCATAGTCTTCATCCCAGAGAGCAGGATCGTTTATCTTTCCCTGAACACAGTTTCCGTATGCAGCCACAAATGAAGCAAGCAAGTTCAAATGTTCCTCGGCTGATTTTGCGCTCATGGGCATCTTAGACTAGCCCTGAGATGTTGATGCCTGTGGTACTTGAGGCTGCTGTTCTTCTGATCTTCCTAATCCTAAGAACGCTCTGTTAAGTGTGTCATCAGTCTCTGCTGGTGACGACGTTTCTCCGGTGAAAAACGCTGTAGCAGTCTTCATATCAGCTGTTGCTGAAGGTTTTGTTGATTTTCCAAAATACATCGTTGGATTTTGGACTTGTTCGTAATCCGTTTCGGCCTTCAGTAGCTCGAAATGATAAGCTCGCAACGTTCCCACAATATCTTCCAATGATTGGGTATAATACTTGTCCTCATAAAGCTTTATCATTGCCACATACATCGCCCATTTGGCTGGCAAGGCATCTAGAAGCTTATTGTTCTTCTCAGTGTCATTATACTCAATCCCGTGACTTTCAAGCTCTGTCAGCAGATGATAGAACCGGGTGATGGTATCATCCAGTTGTTCATCCTTCAAAGACTTGAAAATAGCAAACTGATGTTTCAATAACTCCATGCGCTTCCTCCAAACCCTAGGATTACCCTCACACCTCTTTTCTAGCGACTCCCAAAGTTCCTTAGATGTCTTTTGAGTCCGAAATGTGTGTAGTATATCCTGAGGCAAAGCCATTCGAATAATCGAGAAAGCTCTGTTCTCGGCTTCATACAGTTTCTTATCATCTTCCTTCATCATCTGATATGATAAGACTCTCTGACGATCTTCAACTTCAGAAATAGGTGGAATGTATCCTTCGTCAATACATACCCACATGCGCATATCGTTGAAACGCACAAAATCGGCAAACCGATCTTTCCACCAGTAATAATCTTCGAGTTTCATCAGCTTAGGCGGAGTATTTGCCTTCCCGACCTCGTGGTCCATTTCCAGAAACTTTTGAAGATTTGATATCGTTTCGAAAGTAATTGAATTTTAACTTAATTAATTTAATTCGAAACTAATTTAATTTAATTCTTTCGACTTTAGATAGATTCGAATATAATTAATTTTAAATCTGTTTGGGATTAAATTCGATTAAGTTTGATAATTCAATTAAATTCGAATATGATGACAGATTCGAAAGTCCCTAAACTCGAAGGTCAAGCAAACTCGAATACCCAGTAGTTTCGAAGCCCTATTCGACTATAGTCCAAATTCGAAGAAAACTCGAATGTCAGCAAACTCGAGTAACCAATTCGAATGTAACTCAAACTCGAATTAAACTCGAAACAGTGTTTATCAAACTCGAGAGGAGCGGATTTTGGTTAGACTCGAGACTAAGAATAACCCTAATTACTCCTAACAGATTCGAGCGCCGCAAACTCGAAAAACGGCTAATACTTTGATTTCTTAACGTTTTGCAGATTAAATCAATATTTTTACAACGAAAAATATTGACTTCGATAAAAAACGTGAAAAACACAAAGTATTTCCCGGATGACAATTTGCTAAGCTCGAAGAACACGAAAAACACGAAGATGAGAGAACAACCGTCCAAAAGCGTCAAGAAACCCAGGATATATCTAGATGAACACGAAGAACACCAAGAACACCCCGTAGGCTCTGATACCACTTGAAAGGTCTACCTAACACAGATCTATTTAGACGCGGAACCGTCAAAGAGTGCGGAATCCTCGTTAACGGGTAGACGGTAACAACACTCACCAGGAACACGGAGACTATCAACGAGCTGCACGAACTACACAAGAACGCACCTACTAGAAGATTCTCTCCGAAACGGCACTAACACTGATGATAAACTCGAAATCGCTTAATGCTTAATCACTCTCGAATTCTACAAAAAGTCTAATAATATTTCGAGTCTATCCCTAATTATAGAGGCTAATTCGAGTCTGTCATGGGCCAAACTCGAATCAGGCCCAAAGCCCATTCGAGTTTGTCCCATCTGACACTCTCGAATCTGCCTAAGTGGGCACATTCGAATCTGCCTAAGAGACTCATTCGAATCTAACTAGATTCGAATCCTAGTCTTTAGAGATTTCGAATTTACCTTTTCACATAATTAACTAAGTATTGAAACGTATGTTTTTACCTTATGATGATTTTATCTTTGATCTTCATGTTTGAACTTCTTGTAATATGTTACATTAAGTTCAAACATACAAATAATAATAAATATCAAACATATATGAACATATATATCAAACACTTGCTAAAACACAATGCTGGATCACTTAGACTGCTATCGTCACACAGGGTGTACCAACATTGTCATTTGTAGGCACGAAATTTCAACTTGCTGATATTTTTACTAAGGCTATAGACGAACCTCGTTTTCAGTTCTTAGTGTCTTAAATCGGCATGTTGAATCCACCTTCTAGTTAAATTCCAGATATTTTCTAAATAATTCTATTTCAAATAAGTCATTGTTTGAAATTCCTTTATTTATAAAATATTTGTTATTTAAATTTAAAGGTTGTGTGACAAAATTCAGTTCAGTATTTCTTTATCTATGTATATCTATAATGTTGAAACTTTATATACTTGTCCTATTTTATTTTTATTTACCACATATTTTGAAAAACACAAAAATATTTTTATTTTATGTATTTGTTTAAATTTTTGCTTAGTTAACTTTACTTGGTAGTCTATTTGAAAAAAAATCAAAAAGATCTTTATTTCATAATTGTGTCTTAGAAATTTTCTAAAAAGAAGTAGTCTATTTGAAAAAAATCAGAAAGATCTTTATTTCATAATTGTGTCTTAGAAGTTTTCAAAAAAGAAAACCCAATATTTTTTATTTTTATTTACTTAACTTTAGTTAGCCCAAATTTTTGTGTTTTGTGTCGTTTGGCCCAATGTCTGTATTTAAATGCGCTAGTCATCCTTAATCCGACCCACCTATATATATTGGCGGGATTTGTTATCTTCCTCTTTACGCTTTCTTTCATCTCTTCCGACGAAAACTCCACCGCCAGTACCGCCGATTTCAAACATTCAAGCTCATTTCTCGACCATTTTCTTCCGTTTTTTAATTTTCCAGAATTTTAATGGTCTATATATTGATTTTTTGCAATTTTAGGTTAGTAAATCTAATTTGTGTAAGTTACCTTAGTTAAATAAAATGTTCCTCATCACTTTTAGCATTAGGATCTGCATTTCTTTTGCATTTTTGTGAATATATTGAAAAGAACACATTTGCATGTGCATGAACTCATTTATTGCAAATTTGTCTAAGTGTAAATTCAGATACACCCGAAATTCGGATCCATCCTAAATTTGGGTGCCCTACGCTTGGAATAAATTTTAACTTTAAATGTTTCATATTATATGGATCCCATCCGAATTTCAGTTCACCAAAAATTCGGATCCCTTGACAAAGTACACTTAGAAAATATATTTTATTAACCCAAGTGTATGTCCTGGATCATCCGAAATTCGGGTCCAAACGAATTTCAAGCCCACCCTGAAATTTGTAACTTCATTTTTTGAATAACTTTATAGTGTAGTCATCCACCCGAATTTCGGATGGATCTGAAATTTGTGTCCCCCCACATGTTTTTCCATACTTAGGTTTTCTTTAATCTTTCACTTGTTTCATGCATCATTCCATCCGAGTTTCTATTCGACCAGAAATTTGGAACATATCATCCGATTTCGATCACACCCGAAATTCGGTTCTCATGCATCCGAAATTCGACTCATACTTAGCATATTTTCCATTTTTTTTTCATTTTTAGTCTTTTCATTTGCAATTAATCTTTTTATAAATCAAAAACAAAATAAAAATTCCATGTCCTTGCACCATTGGTTCTAGTTCAATATAAGTGTATGAGTGAACACGTCTATTCTAACATTGGTCTCTCAACGATCGACTTTGAATTTTATTCAGTAGATTTTACATTCTATTGATAAAAATCTTGATGCTCTAAACAGAATAGACGGGTTAATTTTCACACTTATTTCAGACTTAATATCAATGTATTATTTATAAACAAGTCTGTTAAACTAACTGCGTTGCATTTTATACAGGACTTATGGATTTTCAAATCTCACTCACCATTCCTCATCCATCCATCCCGAATAATAACAAACAATTGTCGGAGGAAACTCTACTCTCACCAGACAATTTTACCGAGTTTGCCCCCCCCCCCTAACAACTGGCAACTAGACCTATCAATCCTCCATGCTGAAGCCGAGGATATCACCTTTGATATCCTCAAAGGTCAACCCATTTTGTACTCCTTAACTACCGCCATATCTGTTATCATCATCTACCTCCAACAGTTTTTGCAACATCTTAAATTTGTCAATCAGGCAGTACCTCATTTCACCATCACCATAGACTTTGTACTCATTCGCCTAACCCTTCCAGCCATCCGCCACATTCTCCGCCATCCCACAAAAAACTTTTCCTCAACAAATATTCCTATGCCCCCATCCCAACCCCAGCCCAAACCCTACAAGACATGCTATCAATTGGCTATGATGGTAATCTCACAAAACCATCCGACTTCAAGACTAAGCAACTCCAGTCTCACTGGAGGGTCTTCTTTGATGTGATCAACAAGTGCTTCACGGGAAAGCACTCAGGACATGATTCAGCGTCCATTCATGTCCTCACTATGTTCGTCGCCTTTGCAGACGACAGACATTTTGATTATGCGGAGTTCATATTTGAAGAGCTTAAACGAGCAGTACAAGATAGAAGGACGAACAGGGAAAGGAAGTTCATTCCATTTCAGAGATTCCTTCAACTCTTTATTCATTACGCAATGGACAATGATATCGACATTCATGAAAGGTGGGAATCCGATGCTTACAAGACGGTGTCTTTACAATGAGTAAAAAAAATCAACAGAAACACCGAGAGTACAAGTGATGAACATTCCGCTATCACTCTTGCGAATGGCAGACCAAAGTCAGGAAAGGGTGCAGGTATATCTGATGGGAGTGTATCCGGATGATGCTCTGTCAGAACCGATGAAGCCAACCACATCCGATGGTGAGCCAATAATGAGTGAGAATGATGGAGTTGAGGCGGCAATTCAAAATATTCTGGGTACTGGGGAGTGGGAGATGTCAATAGTAGGAGATGAAGGAGAGAGGGCAGAGACCAGTGATTCCGAATGCACCATCTCTGACCCATTGAGGGATGAGGGTACAATATCTGAGGGAATCCAACCCTTACCAAGCCGGACAACCCCGCAAAAGACCACTAGTCCAGTGGTCGAACAAACCCCAACCATCCACTCAAGTTCCTCTTAAAGGGAGCCTGTTTCATTGCACGGGGCTCTAGCACATACTCCATCACCCTCTCATTCGGAGAGAGGTGATGTTGAAATAGGTCAAACGCCTGCCCCAGTGACCGAACCTCAATTGATCACAGCTGGCACCCACCCTATATCACTTTGCACGACGCCTTTGTGTCGTCCCCCCATATCCAAGATGCCTCCGTGGTGTCTCCAATAACTTCTGGATCTGCACTCCCAACTGGGGAGGCAGAAAGGATGGAAGGAAGACTTGAAGCTGCAACTCAAATGCAATCAGCTTCAAGCCATCATGGGATTACTACAAAGATGCTAACAGCAGCTCTCCGTGATGCCGGTTTTGTCTCCCGGGATGACTTGGACGCCCTTTAGAAGGCTTCAGAAGAACAACATACCTCCCTTTTCTCATTCTTGAAAAGTAAGAGTGTTGCAACTTAGGAGTTGCCACCTGGTACCCCAATAGTCCAATTAAATGTAGCCATCCAAGCACAAATTGCAGTTCTCTCTGATCAAATAGAAAGCCTAAAAAGGCTACTTATGCGAATAGAAGAACAAATGAATAATAGAATGGGTCGGCTTGAATCCGCCATTATTGATCTACAATCAACTTGCAGACCTCAGGCTGAATCCTTGAAGCGCAAGTTTGTTGACCAGGAGGACCCTGGTCATCCTGAGGGGGAGAAACGCCCCAGGATACAGCCTGAGGGGGAAATGCAAAGTGTAGGGGGAGCCGAAGCAGAATAGAGTGGGGAGGAAGTTTCAGGGGCTGCAGGTGGACCAACAGAAGAAAACTTATTCGCAATGGTAGTGTTGGAACTACCTTCTAACAATGTCAAAAACATCTTAGTGTCCGATTCAGACTCTGAGATTGATCGAGACGAACCACTGAAAACACCAAAGCCTGAGCCTGAATAACCGCAAAAATCACCATCCTCATTTGATTTCCTGAACTCCCCTACTCATGTGCCTCAAGATGAAATCATGTGAGCTTTAAAAGTAGCTACCCCTCCTCCTGCCCAACAAGCCACTTCTGAACCATCCCAAATCCCTCAAGTGAAAAATATCCCACAAGTCCAAATTCCATCTGCCCAACCTGCCGAGACATCAGGCCCAAGAACCATAGATTTTTTTGAAATGAAGTCTGATGTAACTCCTGTACATGATAGAAATGATCTAGAATAGGTTATGTGGTTTTCGAAGGGAAAAGTACATTCTCTCTCGCCCGAAGAAAGAGATGCATTAAAGCTCGACCATCGGGTTCGAGTTTATCAGATGCTTGAGATTCCGCCTGCAGAAGTGGAGGCCCCTACGGTACAAGGGCTAAAAGAATTCCTAATTAACTTAACTGCTGAAGAATTTCAACAACCATATCTCGAAGAGAGATAATAGTTTTTAGGAAGAAGCCAGACATGTACAATAGACGCATATTGGTGGTTCTCAGTGATGCATTCAGAGTTGAACAAGCTGACTACAATCAAATGATGCTGAGGGATAAGAGACCGAAATCAGAATATTGGTCTAAGTCCAAGATTACAAAGATAACATCCATCTCCTTGTATAAGCAAGCCCATTTGGTTCACTCCTTCCTTCAATATCTTAAGAGAAGACGGGTCATCGCAGCTGATCGATGAAAGTGATCTTGAATTCATGAACCCTGATGACATCGTGACAATGCATAATAAGCTGAAAAACAAAGACAAAGGGAGATTAAGTCATGTCACGGCTCTGGCAGCATTGACCAGGAGCATGGGACGACTTTCAATGATAATGTGCTTAAAAGACTTTCAAATGGCCATCGAGATCTTCTTGTCAAGGTCGGTCTCAAGGCTCCGGATCAAGACTTTTTTGGCCTAGATCATCATCCTATGTATAAAGTACTCATGGGAGGTCTACAAGGAATAATATTTTTGAATAAGAAGGGACAGAAAAGGTTCATGCGTTTTGAGGAGCTACCCTGTTACTCTGATGGCAAACTTCGTCTAGTAAAAGCAGAGTTTAACCGTAGACTCTAGGAAGATGATGCTCAGACTATTTCAGAACTCAAAAAAAAAGGCCTAAGGAGATTCAGGATCTCCTCAGCCGCAGTTGAACTTATTAATGACAGGCTGCACACTTGGCAAGTGATTAGAAGATTTGATGTCATCGTTGGCCTATGAGATTCTGCAGAGTAAGTCTGTCACCCTTCACATTGATCGAAAAGAGGGAGATTGTTACATTATATATTTCGATCATGTGGAGTCTTTTTTTGTAATAGTTAGTTTTATTTTATTTTCGTGTAATTTTATTTTTTTCCATTGTAATTTATTTACTGCATTTAGAAGTTGAGGGGTGTTGGTTGTAAACTCCTCAAAGTTACATTTAATATTTAAAGGAAACGCTCACAGGGTTTCCCACAACTTTGTCTTATTATCATTATCAAATATACGACCACCATTTTGGACTTCACATTCTCTCTCGAATTGTTCATCTTTGATTGAGTATTATATTCTCAATGTTTGATTATTGAGATCAATTATCATTGTAAGTGCTGTTATTATCATTGGGGACGATTTAACAGGTACCTTCTTGTGCGCTGCATAATAAGTGGTACCAACATGAACCTAGATTTATATATACGAATATGGTTCTAGAGAGTACCACTCAATATGCAGCGCACCAGGAGGTAACATTTTTTTCATAAACATGTTTAAGTTAACATTATGAAGATAATATGTAAATTTCACATACATTCACATTTTCTAACTCCTAAAAAATGATGTAACCGTACACTTACATAAATTTACATATATGTGAACTTGCATTTATGTGATCATTATTTCATGCACTTACAATGTGTGAATATGCGTGAAATTTATGTGTGTGTGTGTGTGTGTATATTAGGGAAAATTATACAAAAAAACCATAAAAGTATAAAAACTTTTCGCTTAAATCTCCAAACTGTTTAAACCTTTTAAATCCACCCATCAGCCTCTTATAGCAAATTAACATGCTTAAACCTATTTTGTAAGAACTATCAAAGTATAAAACCTTTTCGATTTAGTTTTCCACTAATTTTGTTGTTGCTGTTGTTGTTGTTGTTGTTGTTACCATGATCATCATTGTCATCATAATAATCATCATCATCGACATTTTTTTAATTATAATAAAATTATTTATTTACGAGTATATAATGTATCATTGTTTATTTATAATTTTATATGAAATCTTTTTATTTTCAACTTTTTGATAAAAGAAAAACCAACCATTTGATTTTTTATTTTTTCCAAACATTTCGAAACGACAATCCGTTCCAATTTCATTTTCTAATCATAAATAAATAGTTGTGGCTATTTTGGTTCGAAAAACGGACTGGATTACAGATTGTTCAGTTTGAAAAAATTGAAAATTATTGGTCATGGTTTTTTCGTTCTGAGATACTAAAAATTACGATCATCCATTCTGTTTTTCAAACGAAAATAACTACACTATTTATTTACGATCAAAAGTTAAAAGTGGATCCGGTCGGAAAAAATAAAAATCGGAATAGCTGTAGGTATTTTAGTTAACGGATCGTCGTTTTTTTGGATCGTAAATACATAGCTGTAGCAATTTTGATTTGGGAAAATGAAAAGTGTTGTACTTTTATACACTCGAGAATCTAAAATTCGAAATACATCATACTTTATCCATTCGAAATAATTAAAAGTTATTTGAAGTTTGTTTCGTTCGGAAAACTAAGAATTGAATTGGATCCGATTAAAAAACATCGGAATAGTTTTTCTTCTTTTACCGAAACTTAGAAACTCAAAATAGTTAATATTATAATCCTAAAACAAACAATGATACGTATATAATGGTTAATAAATAATTTTAATATAAAAGTAAATAAATAATCCAAATGTATATAAAATGTAATTTTAAATTTTACAAAAATTTTAAATCATAAATATATAATTTTAATGTAACTAAAAAAATTTCAATAATAATAATAGTAAGAATTTATAATAATAAAAAAATTAAAAAAATAAATGGAGGACTTATTCGAATAAGTTTTATACTTTGATAACTTTACAAAATAGATTAAACATGTTAACCTGTTTAGCAGGTTGCAAGTTATCTTTGTACTGATTCTATGAGTTTTAATTGGTTTATGTACTTATCAAGAAAAAAAATGAAAAAAAAAGTGAATTTTTTTTTATAGTTTTAAGGTTTTTTTATAATTTTCCTTATATTCTATGTAACCAACTATTTATTATAAATTAGTTACGTAACACGTAAGTTGATGAATTAATTTTTTTGTTAATGAAATAGCGCTTTAAGCTAGTTGGGTAGTTCCATAGGGTAAAAGTGACAAATGACTAGCAAACAAATGACGACAACATTTGTTTGTGTTTTTAAGAGCGGTTTCAAATATGAAAAGAGATTGTGGGCGGAGCGCACACGATAAAATCTTACAAAGGCGCCGTGGTTTTGAGGATTTCTTGTGTTTTTCCATGTGTTGCATTCCTTTCATTTAATTGCCTCGTAAAAATAAACCATTTAATACAAAATAAATGATTAAAAAATAAACGATGACAATGCCAAAGCTTTGAGTTGGTTTTTCTTTTTGCCGTTTAAAAAAAAGTTGTTTAAACCAAAAATTAGTCTGCCTTGCCTCGCCAAGTAAAAAATTTAAAGAAATGAAAATTTAATTTAGAGTAAATTACAGAAATGGTCATTGTCGTTTACATAAAACTTTGGATACGGTTCCTGTAGTTTCAATTTTGCAAAAACGGTCATTATCTTCACTGTTTACTTGCAAAATTGGTCCATCTACCGTTAACTTTAACAATCAAATGGTTAAATATTTTATAATGATCATTTTATCATTTTCTTTAATAACATTTTGGTCCTTCAAATTTATAGCTCATTTTAGTTTTGGTCCCTCAAGTAAATGTTTTTTTTAACTCTTCTATTATTATTATTAGTATTGTTATTATTTATTATTAATTTAACTTTTTACGTATTAATTTATTTGTCTATTAAGTTTTTTTATTTTAGTATATCTAATTTAAATTACAAACTTATTTATTTCTTATATTATAAACAACTAATTTGGTACCCGCGTATTACGCGAATGTTTTAATATATAATTTTTTATATTAAATACATACTACAAACTAAGAATTAAAACATAAAAATATTAATTTAATTATAAAAATATAAGAATTATATTAATATTTGACATAAATTATAATTTTTTTTAGAATTCTAAATATATGTGAATAATAATATGTTTTTTTTATCATATTTAAACTTTCTGTTATGGTGTGGTTATCAAATATTTAAATATTAATTTTGGTTTGAATTGATTTTAAATCTTATTATATTAGATGTAGATTTATGCAAATATTATTTGTTATTCTAGAATATGATATGACACGTGTAAATTGTTGGTGATGACACATGATATCATGAGAAATAAGTAAAATTATTCATTTATTATGAAAAAAATCAACATGTTATTTCTTTCCATAAAAAAAACTCAAGTTAATTTCCTTTTTGGTTTAGTGAAATTTGGATATTAGACCCCTGTTATAATTTGTGAACCAGATTTTTAAAAACTGAAAAACCGGGTTCTAATTTTCAAAATTTACTAAACCAAAAATAAAAAAATAACTTGAGAACTTTCATGTAAAAAAATAACATTGAGGGACGAAAACGCAAAAAACATGAAAAAATGTTAGTTTTTTTCATAATAAACCCTTATTATTATTTATAAATTATAAAGTATAATTAGGATTAAAACATGTAACATTTAATTTAAAGTTTGAAAATAAAAAAATTTGTTTTATAAATCAATTATATAATTATGGATAAAAACATTGTAGGTAAATTAGAGGTTAAAATAGGAAGTATTTAAATCATTAAGTATATAAGTAATCTTTTATTTTATTTAAAATCAATTAGTTTCTTTAAAATCAATTATGTAAATTAATTGTAAGAGTTATAATAGGCAAAATGAGCGGGAAAACAAAAATTAGGAGAGCTGAGAAGGTGACACGTGTCACAAATTGTTTTATTTTATTAATAGACATAGATATAGATTGTATCAAAGTAGAATCCATTTTCTTTTTTAGTTTTCCGAATGAAAAAAATACAAACGTTTTATATTGTTGTTTTCCAACGAAAAAAAAAGTTGCAAACCATTCTTGTTTTAAGTTTTTTCATTTTCCAAACCTAAAAAATATGAAAACTAATCCGTTTTTTTTTTTTGCATCAAAAAATTCAACCCTTCTCTGATTTTTTGTTTTGGGAAACGAAAAGAAATACAAACCATGATGTTATTAGTTTTTGCAAACGAAAAAACTACGGATAATTCTGATTTTCAGTTTTTCCAAATAAAAAATTCATTCTATTTTTCTAGTTTTTCGAACGAAACCATTCCCTTTTATTTTTTTCTCCGAACGAAAAAACTACGAACTATTACTTTTTTAAAGTTTTTCCTAAATACAAAATAGTGTGTAGTCTTTTTGTTGGGAAAAACTAAAAACAAGGAATGACTAGTATTTTTTACGATGGGAAAAAGTAAAAGATGCAGTGGTAAGAATAATCTAAAAAAAAATACGAATCATTCCATTATTTAGTTTTTAATGACAAACGACAAACAATTTTATTTTCTAGTTATTTCGAACAAAAAACTTCGAACCATTAATTTTTAGTTTTAGCTTTTTCATCATGTAATTAAATACAAGGCATTCCATTTTTTTTAGTTTTTCGGAACAAAAAGGCTACACACTATTTCGTATTTAGGAAAAACTTTAAAAACGTAAAAGTTCGTAGTTTTTTCGTTCGGAGAAAAAAATAAATGGAAATGGTTTCGTTCGAAAAACTAAAAAAATAGAATGATCTTTTTTTTTGTTTGGAAAAACTGAAAATCAGAATTATTCGTAGTTTTTTTTCGTTTGCAAAAACTAATAACAGAATGATTTGTATTTCTTTTCGTTTCTCAAAACAAAAAATCAGAATGGGTTGAATTTTTTGGTGCAAAGAAAATAAAAAACGGATTGGTTTTCATATTTTTTACGTTTAGAAAATTAAAAAACTTAAAACAAGAATGGTTTGTAACTTTTTTTTTTCTTTTGAAAAAACCAATTAAAGTTTAAGATTTTAAAATTTTCTTGTTAGGAAAACTACAATATAAAATGTTTGAATTTTTTCATTCGGAAAAACTAAAAAATACAATGGACTCTACTTTTAAAACAATTGCTTATAATAAAAGAAATAAATAAGTTTGTTTAATTTCAAAAATATATTTAAAAAAAAAAACTTAATAAACAAATAAGTTAATATGTAAGAAGTTAAATTAATATTAATAAATGATAATAATAATAATAGTAGTAGTAGTAATAATAATAATAATAACAATAATAATAATAATAATCATAATAATAATAGAAGAGTTAAATAAAAAAATTTATTTGAGGGACCAAAACTATAATGAACTGTAAACTTGAAGGACAAAAATGTTATTACAGAAAAGGGTAAAATGATCATTATAAAAGATTTAACCATTTGTGTGTTAAAGTTAACAGCAGAGGTACAAATTTTGCAAGTAAATAGTGAATATAATGACCGTTTATGCAAAACTGAAACTAAGGGACCGTATCCAAAGTTTTATGTAAACCATAGGGACCAATTCTGTAATTTACTCTTTTAATTTATATTACATAGATAATTTTGACCGTTTATGCAAAACTGAAACAACATAATTTTGCCTTCATACCCTGCCTTATCCACTTAACCACAAATTTCCCCAAATCTCTCTGCCCAAGAAGACCACCATTTCGATACAAAGTACGCACATTCACTAGCCTAGCTTTACTACTACCCTGACCCTCCTCCTTTCACCACCACGCTCATAGGCTCACCCATATGGACGATAACGGTATTCTTCTTGCTGTTGTCGGCGGTGTGTCTTTTTCTCTTGGCGGTGGTGGTGGTTGCGGTTTTCTTATCGGAACTATTTCGAATATTGCATTGTAACGGAAAGCTCCAAGACAATTGCGACGGTGAGAATCCAATAAATGAAGACAGTTGCGGTTTTCTTCGTCAGTTACAAGTATATTTTAAAGACGAAATCTACAATCTTTATGGGTTTGTGAAGGGAAGGATGATGAAAAGTTCTTAGACAATGGGCAGCTCCTTTTCATAAAATTCAATATTCGCTCGTACCTGGCTTGTGTCGGATCACAACTTGAGTTGCGATTGGCGACATTTGTGTATTGATTTTTGTTTGTGCTAACTTAATTAACTAAATTTCATGTCTTAATTAAACTACAATACAATTAATGTAATTAAATTTCATTATCAACTCAAAAACAGAATTAAAAAGTTTGGTTAAAAGCTAGGTTGTTACAGAATGGGCTCCACCACGCACAAACTTCGTCCTCGAAGTTAGCTATGTTCGAACAGACTTGGATATATAGTTTTCATAACATCTTTTGATTCCCAAGACTTATGTGAACCTTTGTGGTGTTTCACTGAACGAGCATCATCTGCACCTCTTTATTTCGAAGCTTTTTGGTCTTCGAGTCCAGAATACATTCTGGCTCTTCAATCACGCGAAGCTTCTCCTCAATTTGCAGATCAACATGTGGTATTTGAACTTCTCTTTCATTAGCTAATCTCTTTCGCAGATGACTAACATGGAATACATGATGTATTCCTGCTAAGTCCGCTGACAATTCAAGACGATAAGATTGATTCCCTATCTTTTCAACAATCTTGAATGGACCATTAAATCTTGGAGCTAGCTAGTTTCGCTTTATAAACCACACCACATTCTTCATTGGGGATACTTTTAGCATCACCCAATAATTGATCGCAAAACTGATAGATCTATGGCGATTGTCATAATAAGACTTCTGCCTGCTCTGAGCTTCAAGAATGTTCCTTCTAACAAGTCGAATCTTCTCATGAGTCAACTATAGAAGGGCAGGACCTGCTAATGGAGATTCACCTGTTTCGCGCCAACAGGTGGGAGTTCTGCACTTTCTTCCGTATAAAGCTTTAAAAGGAGCCATCTTGATAGTGGAACGATGACTGTTGTTGTATGAGAATTCGACCAAAGGTAAATGGTCATCCCAGTTACCACCCAAATCAAGAATGCAGGCACGAAGCATATCTTCCAGAGTTAAGATAGTGCGTTCACTTTGGCCATCTTCATTAGGGTGATAAGCAGTACTCATAGAAATTCGAGTACCCTTCCCATCTTGCAGCGCTTTCCAGAATCTTGAAGTGAAACGACTATCACAGTCAGAGACGATAGAGTTCGGCACACCATGACGAGAAATAACTTCCGTAATGTACATTTGTGCCAATCTATCAAGGGAGTATTTCTGTTTCATCTGTATGAAGTGAGATGACTTTGTTAAACGATCCATGACTACCCAGATGGAGTCGTGCTGTCTCTTGGTTTTAGGCAACTTTTAACGAAATCCATGGTCATATGCTCCCACTTCCACTCAGGAACTGGTAGTGGTTGCATATCCCCGAAAGGTTTCTGACGTTATGCCTTAACCATTTGACAGACTCTGTAGCTTTCAACATATTGCCGATGTCTTTCATCATTCCTGGCCACCAGTAATCAGCTTTAATATCGAAGTACATCTTTGAGCTGCCAGGATGAATAGATAACTTGGACTTGGGAGCTTCAGATAGAAGAGTGTTACGAATAGATACATATTTAGGAATCCAGATTCGGTTTCCCTTCAGACATTGAAGTCCCAAATGATACATAGATAGGAACCGAAGTTGCCCCTTGAGATTTTCAGAACAAAGATTCTCTTCTTTTAGAGCTTCGGCTTGAGCTGATTTGATGTCTCCAATGAGATCAGAAGAGAACACAACCGGATTTAGGGCATAGCAACACTTTTCTGGATAGACTATTCTACTCAAAGCATCCGCGACCACATTGGCTTTTTCGGGATGATATAGGATCTTGCAATCATAGTCCTTGATAAGCTCCAAGAATCTTCGTTGTTTCGTATTCAGATCCTTTTGAGTAAGTAGGTGTTTGAGGCTTTTATAGTTAGTGTAGAGTTGACACCTTGTTCCATAGAGATAGTGACGTTAGATTTTCAGTGCAAAGGTAACGCAACCTATTCAAGATCATGAGTTGGTGCACTTTTCTCGTAATCTTTCAATTGCCTTGTAGCATAGGCAATGACTTTCCCACATTGCATGAGGACACAACCTAAACCTGTACCAGATGCATCGCTATAGACCACGAAGTCATCATTACCCTCTGATAAGGCTAGGATTGGCGCTTGAATAAGATTTTGCTTCAGACTTTCAAATGCCTTTTGCTGTTTATCCGCCCATACGAAAGGTGTATTCTTTCGTGTTAGCATCGTGAGTGGCACAACAATCTTCGAGAAGTCTTTAATGAATCGACGGTAGTAACCAGCTAATCCAAGGAAACTTCTAATTTCTGAGGTATTGCGTGGTGTTTGCCACTTCTGAGCAGCCTCAACTTTGGAAAGACAGTCAACTTAACTGCCAAAATGCTAGCAAGACTGACAACTACTACAAAGAAGTTTTGAAGGCATTGCACGCTAGTACGGGATAGGCGAAGGTTTGGTAACTAACAGCTTCCCCTGTTCCCGAGAACCATTAACCAGGAAGAGATTCTAATGAAACAGTTGGAGAATTACAAATAAGAAGAAATTGAGCTCGACTGCTTCTTCTTCCTCTCGTTCTTACTCGAGCTTTTGAATATAGACCGGCTTTCACGTTCACTCTATAGGAAGGGGACTTAGATTAATCGATTCAATGGGCGAACTAGACTTATGTTTTGCTTTTTTTTTTTGCTGTAGCTTCAAAGCACGAGACGGGCTTTCGATGCGAGGCCCCAGTGATTCTGAATAAAAAAAAGCAACTGGAGGGAAGAGCAGTGGACATGGGCCTCTTTCGTTTGAGTTTCGCCTCTCTATCCAGCTTTTTTCCTTCAACGACTCTAAGAAATAATGGTCTCGAACACAGGGGGAATTCAGATGAAAGCTCCGGTCCTTGAATGAGCAGACAGAGCGAGCGAAGAACTGCTGCCATAAAAGGTGGAATCAAAAAAGATTCTCCGCTCTGCTCCTACTCCTTCTTCTCCTTTAGGATAGGGTCGTCATAGTGAGCGTACCCCAAGGCTCTCCTCTCTCCCTCTTTTTTAGCCAACACCATCAACCCCATTTTTAACCTTGAATTGGTGAGGGTCTCCCCTCATCCGGCTCTCTGCAGGGGAATCTCCACTCACTGCTTCCCCTAATATCCTCCCTTTACCACATCATGGGGGTTTACAGGAGATCCCAGAGGCTCGCTCGGAAAGGCTGTAACTGGTAGTAAATATAGTCATTCAAATCTCTCTGTTAGAAAACATCAGCGGTTTCGGCATTGGTAAGCATTCCTTTAGCAAGCCCCGTAGCTCGAAAGAAAGAAAAAAAGCTGGCATCTCCTCTCTCCCTCTTTTTTAGCCAACACCATCAACCCCATTTTTAACCTTGTAGGATCAACTGAAATACCTTCGCCAGATACAACATGGCCAAGGAATTCGATCTATATTAAAAATGACAAAACAAAATTTCAAGGTTTCAATGATATAAGGAACGCTTAGGAAATAGCTCGAGACAATATAAGGTTATACCTTTCTGAGCCAGAATTCGCACTTTGAAAATTTTGCATAGAGTGTCTTTTTTCTCAATAACTCTAGCAGTTGACGTAGATGAAGAACATGATCAGCTTCCGTTTTGAAGTATATCCGAATATTGTCAATGAACACGATAATCGACTTATCCAACATGGGTCTGCACATGCGATTTATGAGATCCATGAATGCCGCTGGTGCATTCGTTAGACTGAAAGGCATTATGAGAAATTTATAATGACCGTATCTTGTTCGGAAGGTTGTCTTTGGAATATCCTCATCTTTGACTTTAACCTGGTGATATCCAGAACGAAGATCAATTTTGGAGAAGAAACTTGCTTTCTCTAGCTTATCAAATAAATCATTGATTCTGGGAGAGGATATTTGTTCTTGATGGTGACTTTGTTCAACTCACGATAGTCAATGCACATACGGAGAGTTTCGTCTTTCTTCTTAACGAACAAGACAGGTGCACCCCACGGAGATAAACTAGGCCTGATAAATCCTTTCTCTAATAGATCTTGCAATTGCTTTGCCATTTCCTGTATTTCTGCAGGCGCAAATCTGTAAGGAGCTTTAGCAATTGGAGCCGCACCAGGAACTAAGTCAATGCCGAATTCGACTTGACGTTCTGGTGGCACTCCAGAGATATCATCTGAGAATATGTCTGGGAACTCACAGACGATCAGAATACCAGAAATGGAATTCTTGTTGGCTTCAGAGACAGATCAGACAAGACATAGCACAAATAGGATTCGTGACCGTTAGACAAGTATTTACGCGCTTTATCAACAAAAATGATGCAATGAGCGCCTTTTCGTTTGTCGCCTTTAATTTTCAACACACGACCATCTAGAGACTTGACTCTAATGATCCGGCGGTTGCAGACGATAGTAGCCTCGTTATTCATTAACCAGTCTATGCTAACAATGACATCAAATTCTTTCAACAGAATCAGAATAAGATCGAGGTTATATACGACGCTATCGACAAGTAAAGTGCACTTTTGGTACACAGAGTCAGCCATAACAAAATTGTTAATGGTCGTCTCTATAGCAAGTACTACGGGAAGCTTTGATGGAGATTTAAATAGTATTCGAGCAAAGGTAGTAGATATGTATGAACGACTTGTGCCAGAATCAAATAGTACACGAGCAGGTATAGATTTTAATAGGAACATACCAGTACCCACATCTGGGATTTCCTTTACTTCTTTCGCTGTTATTAGAAATGCACGGGTCCTTGCAGTTGGAGTTGTGGCTGAGCTTTTCATTGTAGAACCTCCAGTGGATGATTATCTTTGACTTCGGCGTCCACTCTGACACTGATACATAAAGTTTCCATGCTTCCCACATTTTGCATATCCAAGACCTCGCTGGTGACTCTCCTCACTGTTGTGGCTGATCTTACTACACACATAGCAGGTTACATAATCAGGATTGCACTGTTGATAAGCTAAAACTTTTTGTGTTTTAGAGTCATTTTATGTTCATTTTAAGCACTGATACTTCGTAACTTCCATATTATTACACCAAATTTGTGTTTCAGGGTCAAGAGGTCAAAAGAAAGCAACTTGAGAAAATTCAGAGTAAACCGAGCCGAAGGGGGCGCAGGCCTGCGCCACCCTGCACTCAAAACAGAAAGATTGAGCAGTCCAGATTAGTTCCAGTGTAGCCCATCGCACCCCTGGCCGTACCCCTGGCACATGGGGGGCGCAGGCCGGCGCTGGGTCGGCGCAAAAACGCGTCTTTCAGCCCTATAAACCCTAAAATCGACTCCTCTATAAATAGAGGTCGATGGCAGCCTTTAAGAGTGGTGCAGAACGTGTGAAAAGAGTTGGCGAAGCCCGACCGGAGTGGATTCCCGATACAAGTACGAAGACAGTGATTCACAAGTTACAATCTGTCTCCGATCTACATTGTTGAAGAGCATACGATGAGCGGCTAATCCCTTTATCCATTTGCGGAGGATCTACGGCTAACTTTACTCTACTTGAATTTTATTTGTTTTGATGTATTCGTATGATTGAGATATTTTATGTCTATGCAAATGATAAGCATTCGGTTATTATTATGATTGTATGTTTTTATTGGTAAAAGCAAGATAGTTCATAGTAGTATTATTATTTATGCGGAGTCCATTAGCTTAGGGGGTTAAGACAAGTAATGGATATTGCATGAACTATGCCAAGAGTTATTGGTTAAAACATGTATGAGTAATTTAAACGCGCAATTAATTATGTCTATGTGATTGTTGCATGAAATTCGAGTGAATAATACTTATGCCGTGGTGATTCCGTGATTGGTTATTCTTCTCTTGATTGTCAATTTACTACGTTAGTCATTTGCCATTAATTTTAGTCACAAAGTAATAGTAAGTCATTGATCTAAACAAGTCATTCAAACCAACCAATTCACTATTTAAAGTGCTTTCAATAAAACTCACAAGGCTAATTGCCTAACCCTAACTACAAATTCACTCCCTGCGGATTCGTCCCTTACTTCTCTGAGCTAAACTGTGGATATGAGGATTATTTCTGCGGGTCACAACGACGGCCCGTCAGATTTAGGCGCCGTTGCCGAGGACTGGTAACGTTAGTTAGGGCTAGAAATTAGTTCTTGGCCATAGTTTTAAGTTTTTAAGATTAAGTACCGAATTATGGTTATTTTTAGTCTTTAATTTTCTTATTATTAAAAATCACATAAAAATTAAAAATTTCAAAAAGATAATTGTAGTCCTCTACTTTACCACCAAAAATATAATTAGTTTATTTAAAGTATTTCATTTAAGTATTTTATTAGTGTATGCACACACGTCGATCGGCTAGAGTATTGCCGCTACAATTCAAACCCGAAATCGAAAAAGTAGCTAAATCGAACCGAAAGACTGTCAGGATTCAAAAACAACAATTAATCACGGAGGATTTAAACGAACAAGAGGAAGGAATTCCCAATTTACAAATCCCTGTTTTAGAAGGTCCTCCGATTTCGCCGCGAAATCGTGATCAAGAAGAACCTGAGCGTATAGCTGCTAGGATGGGTGAGCAAGCGAGGCGCACGGTTGAGTCACATTACCGCCCAAGTGATGTGCCTGACCCGTCTCGGATTCGTTACCATGAAAACGAGAACGAACCCGAAGTTCGTCCTCAATTATTTCAAATTCTTCAGATCTTCCGAGGGATGCCAAGTGAGGAACCCTACGAACATCTAGCTGAGTTCACAACTATTTGTGAGGCAAATCATGTTCGAGGTATAACCACTGACGGTTTAAAACTTCGACTATTTCCTTTCTCGTTGAAAGAGAAAGCGAAGAATTGGTTCGTATCCTTACCAACCAATAGCATTACGACATGGGATCAAATGAAGATACAATTCCTTAATGAATATTATCCCATTAGTAAAACAACTGAGAAAATAAAGGAAATCACCAGATTTAAACAAAAGCCCGGTGAACAATTCTACGAAGCTTTTGATCGTATGAATGAGTTATTGAGAGCTTGTCCACACCACGAAGTACCCAAATGGATGCTTATCAATACAATTTTTGATGGTGTGAGTCAAGAAAGTCGTAATATGATTATTGCTGCCACCGGAGGCACATTTTTAGCGAAAGAAGACGACGAGGCGTGGGAGTTGCTTAGTCAACTCGGTAAAGGTCTTAAAGTTCAAGCTGGTTCTGAAAACAGCATAGGAGTTCAAGTTATGGGCATAGATAATGCCTGGAAACGTGTGGTTAAAAGTGAAATTTCAGAATTAGGCAAGAAAATGGATCAATTGATGAAGGGTCTTTCAAACCATAATGCATTAATTAATTGTGTTACATGCGGTGATCCATCGCATCATTCCGAAGCATGTCCTCAAGTGCAATCCACTGAGGAATTCGCTAATGAAGTTTACGATTTCAGAGCTCATCGAGAGAGGGATAATCCATTCTCGGAAACCTACAATCCGGGGTAAAGAAACCATCCTAACTTCAGATGGAAGAATGATCAGCCTACCGATCATCAATCCAAACCTAGATATGAACCACCAAAAAGAGAATATCAATATGGTTCTACTTCTGCAGGCTAAGGATGAGCGATATTACAAGGCAAATCATCGTGATCAAGCTCAATTCCAAGTGGAAACAAATATGACTTCTTCGCAATTCTCGGAATTCGCAGAATTTATGAAGCAGCAATCAGCTATTAGTACTAAGACAATGGAGATGTTAAGTCGCCCGATGGGTCAGATAGTTGAGTCGCTCACTAGACGTGAGAAGGGGAAGCTTCCTAGTAATACTATTCCCAACCCTTCACATGTTCATCATAATAAAGAAAAGAAACATGAGATAAACAAAGTAAATGAAGTATCCAAGATAACCACATTGAGAAGTGGTAAAGAGGTAGACAATAAGATTGAGATGCCTAAAGAGCAAGAGGCAGAAGAAGAACCGACACTGAAGTCGTGTATGAGGAGAAAAAGGATCCAAAAAAGGAGATTCCCAAGATAGTTTCTTTTAAAGAACCAATTAAAGCATATATCCCAACTCCCAAAGTTGGGGAGTCGGATAAGAATTAGGACACTTCAGTTCCTCCTCCTTATCCTGCTGCTTTAGAAAATCCAAAATCTTCCCCTTATGGAAAAAGAGGCCCAAAACCAGAGGATCTGTGGGAGTTGTTCAATCAAGTTAAGATCAATATTCATTTGATCAAGGTTATTCAGCAGGTTCCCTCTTATGCGAAATTTCTAAAAGATATCTACACACAAAAGAGAAAGTATAAGGTCTCGCTCCCTAAGCAGATCAATTTAATTGAACAATTAAGTGCAGTAGTTTCTAGTTCTCTACCTCCTAAGCTGAAAGATTTTGGATTACCATTGATTCTAGTGACTATAGGGAATGTGCAGATTAAAAAGGTACTGCTGGATCTTGGAGCTAGTGTTAATATTTTACCTGGAAATTTATTTGATAAACATGATCTACGCCAGTTACAGACAACTGATATTATCTTACAACTGACAGATCGATCAACCATGTGCTCAAGAGGTATTTCATTTGATGTTATAGTAAAAGTTGAAGACTTTTACAATCCAGTTGATTTCCTAGTATTGTACACCGAAAGTTCAATAAGAGATAATCAACCGGCTATTATCTTAGGCAAACCTTTCTTAGCCACGATTAATGCGCAAATTAATTGTAGGACAGGAGCAGTGGATATTGCCTTTGGTTATCGAAAATTAAGATTGAATGTGTTTAATGCTTCAAATTTCTCTGCTATCGACTCAGAATGTTATCTTATAGACATGGTGGACGAACTTGCGCAACAGCATAGTTCGTTAATCAACACCAAATATACTACTGAATTATTCTTTGCTGAGAATGAATTAGCCAAATTAAATTCTACTGAGTGTGATAAGCTAGAGGTAGTCATGGAATCCACATTAGAATTGGAACAACCATTGTGGACCTGTTCTTTTCACCTCTATTATTAATACCTAACACATCTAAAGGAAAAATCAACCTTGGAGGACGCAAATCACAAGTCATGATGCTAATGGCCCTAAATTGGATTCATATGAAGTAGCTGATGTAGCCAAGCTAGGATACAGAGAATGGGTTGAGTTGACAGTTGCTCTAACTCAGTCAAAGTCTGAAACTGCAAAGATTGTTAGAGCATTTGTCAAAAAGCTGATGGTGTTGGGAAATAATCTAAGTATGTCAAGCTGTTAGTTAGATTTCTCTAGCTGTTAGTAGTATTTCTGTGTAATTACAAAGTTCAAGCTTCCAGTTCAAGAAACTCGAGCTGCTAGTTCAAAAGTTCAAGCTGCCAGAGTTAAAAGTTCAAGCTGCTCAACAGATTGATAACAGAAAGTGCTGAAATTCAGGAAGTGATATATATTTCAAGATTTGAAGATCTTCCAAGCATATCTACTACCAGAGAAATCAGAGTTCGTCAAGGAAACAAATCATAAGGCTATAAATATAGATAGACTACGTCTTTCTATTGTAAGTTTGTAATCGTGGTGCTTAAAGTTTTTCATTATTGTAATTGCATTCTGATAAGTTTCTCAAGCCTCTAAGGATGTAAAACCCTAAGAACAATCTATGTTCTTCGTCTAATCAAAACAGATTAGAGGTGATTGTAATCAGAGATTTTGGCATTATAAATGTTTTTGATATTGGCTATGTTTATTTGAATATATGTTCTTTATTATTCTGAAAGTTTTCTTAAAACAGTTATGTGTTATTCCGCAAACTTCTTAATTGGACTTTGATTCAAAACAAGGTTATTGGTTTAAACTCTGATCTATTAAAGCCAGTTAATAGGATACTGAGCAATAGGAGATTGTCATGTTGATATAGCAGGGGTTCTATGCACTGAGCTTACTAGGATAAAGTTTGAGTTGGACATGAAAACGACACATGAAGAGTTAGACGTAAAAGCAGCACGTGAAGAGATTACGAGTTAACTTGGTTATGAGACTAAGTGCTATAAATATTAAAATCTTATTATCTATTAATTAAATTGGAGTTTGGTAAGATAACATGTAGTTAATGATAACATGATCAAGGATTTGGTGTTAAACCAAGTTCAAAACGAAAACTTATAAATAATCCACCTAAGTGGCTACATGCTTCCATAACTCCTTCTCAAAACCAAAATTTGAGTGTGTGTGTGTGTGTGGGCGCGCACTTAGTGATCCCAACAACAAAAACAAGCAACAATTGTAGAATTCCGATTGTTTTGAGGCGTCGATTCCCCATCATCCTCGTCAACTGGTTGTGTGAAGTTTCAAGTAAGTTTAGTGTTGATTTATTACTTTCCAAGTGTTGAGTTATGGTCAAATTAAGTGAATTATGTTTATATGTGCTTGAGAGTTAATTATGGGACAATCCAGAAGTTACATCAAGCTACAAATCGATTTGGGGTATATGACATGGCTTCGATACAAACAGATCAGCTATTGTTGTTTGCCAGGGAGCACGGTCGCGAATCTCATGATTACGGGTTGTGATGGTTTTATGGCGATTACGGCTCGAGCTTAGGCAGCGATGGGATGGGCATGTGGCATGATGAGAGCTCTACCAAAGTTGAGGAGCCCGACTATGACTCCCCTGAGCCACCCGCGATCCGAGTACTGGGGGCTAAGGTTAGGGTTTGTAGTATTCGAGTCATGTGTTGAGAAGATCATCATGCTGATAGAGAATGTGTTATGCCACTGAGCTTATGAGCTGAATCACAGTCTGCCTAGAGATGTAGAACCTATTGAGGGTAAATTCAATAAAGAGCCTGAGACTGGGGTATACTTTGTGGACCCCCTATCAAAGAAGATGTGCATTTAGAGAGCCTAAGTGGAGAGTTGTCATTCTCACACAGCTTGCAGCCTACAATGCCAAAGACAACAAGGAACTCTTTCACCTCAAAGAGGACGTAGAATATTCTGAAGCTAGAAAAGAAACCCTGGATGGTCTTGAACAAGAGAAATTGATTAAAGTTGTTGCTGAGTTAGAAAGGCTGATGAAGGAGAAGGAAAAAGAAAAGGGTCCATATATAACTGCCTACACTAAACAGGTGTCTATACTTAAGCTAGTTGTAGATGAAGAACGAAAGCTTATTATTAGTTGATCAAGCTTACCATTAGTAGCTCCCAATAAAAACAGTCCATCAGTTGTACTTTATTTTTGTTGATGTATAGTACTTGGTTTTTAAACATTAGTTTGTGATCAATTTTCATCGTATATATGCTAATATTTTACTTTACTTTAATGTTGTAAATTCACTTTTGCTTCTGTATTGGAAAAATGTATATTGGAAACTAGTGTACTCAGTCTTAGACTGAGTATTGCAAATAGGAGAAGACTGTTAGGCACAAAAAGGTCTCGATCAAGCATGTTCTATATCTTAGGGGGACGTGTTCCATCAGACCTGTTTGATGAACTAAGGAGAGATTGTTAAGCTGTTTAATGCATCAATCAAACCTTGTGATGATTTTCAATACTAAGCTTAAGTCCTTTTTACACTATTACCTAAGTTGTATTCTAGCAGTATCTCAAAACAGTCCTCATCAGTTGAACAGGTTTTATAGTTTATGTCTAAGTTGTTGTCAGACTTTAAATCTCGATCATGTGGAATTTTATTTTTTAATAGTTAGTTTATTTTATTTCAATGTAATGTTATTTATTTCTATTGTAATTTAGTTTAGTGCCTTTAGAAGTTGAGGGGGTTGTGTGTGTTGGGAAATAGTTTAAGTATACTCAAGCTGTTAGTTTAGACTTCTCAGACTGTTAGTAGATTTTCTATGTAAATACAAAGTTCATGCTGCTAGTTGAAGAAACTCGAGCTGCCAGTGTAAAAGTTCAAGCTGCCAGAGCAAAACAACTCAAGCTGCTCAGTTCATGCTGCCAAGTCATTCAAGCTGCTCAACAGTTTCATAAACAGAATGTACTGATTTTCAGGGAAGATATCTACACGAAGATTCCAACATATCTACTATCAGAGAAGTCATAGTCCTTCAAGGAAACACGTCCATAAAGCAATATAAATAGACAGAATATTGTATAGAAGATATACGCATACAGAGAGAAGTTTTCTGAATATTTTGAGTCTGTAATTGCTTTATTGTTTAAGTTTTCTTAAGCCTCTAAGGTTGTAAAACCCTAAGAACAGTCTGTGTTCTTCGTCTAATCAAAACAGATTAGAGGTGATTGTAATCATTGAATTCAGCAATACAAACAGTCTTGATTACTTCTTATGTTTTAAGCTTAATTGTTTCTGAAAGTTTTTGTTAAAATAATTAAGTGTTATTCCGCAAACTTCTTAATTAAACTTTGATTCAAAGCAAGATTATTGATTTATACTCTGATAAATTCAAATCAGTTAATCTTGGTTATTCATAATTTTCATAATTTTTAGATCCTGACAAGTGGTATCAGAGCCAGGTTGTTCTTTGTTTTTCAAAGTCGAAAACTTTCTTCAAAATTTTTAATCTTTTACAATGGAATTTGAAAATAGCAGCGGTGGATCTGGGCAAGGACTCAAAGTGCCTATGCTCAAGCCCACTGAGTTTGAGATGTGGAAACTCAGGATTCAACAGCATATTCAATTCATTGATTATGCCATATGGGAAGCTGTTGAATTCCCTCCTGTAGTTGATCCAGAACTTGATGCTGAGGGAAAACCAGTCAAAACTCCTCCAAAAACTGAACTTGAAAGGAAGGCTAGAATGAATGAAGTGAAAGCACTCACATTATTACAAATAGCCATTCCTAATGCTTATCAACATCAGTTTAAAAAATTTTATACTGCTCACTCTCTTTGGAATGCCTTAGAGAAGAGGTTTGCTGGTAATGCAAGTACCAAGAGAAATCAAAAGGACCTCTTGAAACAGCAGTATGAAAATTTTTCTGGTGGCAAGAATGAAAACCTCACTCAAATCTTTGACAGGTTCAACAAACTGATAAGTGAACTGGAAAGTGCAAAGGTCAATCTGGATCAAGATTGAGTCAACAGAAACTTTCTCAGATCTCTTGGAGAAGAATGGACAGTCTATGTTGCACAGTGGAGAACAAAAGACACACTTGATGAGATAGAATTGGATGATCTATACAACAGTCTAAGAGTGTTTGAGACTGAAATTGATGCTAAAAAGAAATCCTTTTCTTATAATCACAACACTGCTCTTCTGTCCTCTGAAAAATCTAATAACTGTGATTCTTTTTCAGGTGGTGATGGCAATTCTGCTGAAACTCATTATGAAGCTTTTGTTGCCAATGATGGATTATTTGCTCTAAATGTTGAAGACTTGGAACAACTTCATCCAGATGATCTTGAAGAGATGGATTTAAAGTGGCAACATGCAATGCTGACCATGAGAGCCAAAAGATTTCTGAAAAGAACTGGTAGGACCAACTTTCAAGCCAAAACAGAAGGCAAACCATCTTTTGATAAATCAAAAGTGGAATGCTATAAATGCCATAAGCTTGGTCACTTTGCCAGAGAATGTAGATCTCAAGGTCAACAACCATCAAGGACTTCACAGCCCATTCAATCTTCCTCATCAACAGCACTTGTCTCTCAAGAAGACAATGTGTTTGACTGGAGTGATCAGACAGAGGAAGAATTCCAAAATCAAGCACTTATGGCAGAAACATCAAATGTCTCCTCCACTGAACTACCATCTGAGGTAAATTCTAAACTCTGCTCTCAATCATGCAAAAATATGGTTAAAAAGTACAGAGATCATAATGAGAGCATGTGCAAAACTCTAGCTAAGATGGAAGAAAGGAGATATGAATATATGCAAGCCATAGAAGATCTGGAAAAACAGATCAATGATTATAAGGATAATGAGATTCAAATGGGGTATGATAGAAACTATCATGAATGGGAGAAAAAGGAACTCAATAAGAAAATAGAATCTCTGAATAAAAAGGTAGAAGAAACTGAACAGAAGGTGTTAGAGGCTAATGAGAAACTGGAATCTGTTAACATAGATTTAGGTAACTTCAAGTTAGCAAATCAAAAGCTAGAACACCTAATGGAAGTTCAATTCAAAGATAGAGTCAAATCTCAGGTCAATCCCAAAGAAGGAATAGGATACAGAGCTACTCCACCTCCATATAATAACAAGTACATTCATCCAATGAGTGAAGTTGCTGATAGACTTGTTAATGAACCACTAGATGAGTCTATGACTATTGTAGATCCTATCCTTGATAGCAGTCCTGAACCAAAGTAAGATAAGAGTCAAAATAGAGACTGTGACACAAAGAGTGCACCCATAGAAGTCCAAGTTCCTAGTAAGAAAGGAAAAGAGAAGATGAGTGTATGCAATGCTTCTCCACAAGTTTCTGTACATTCTAACTGTAACACTGCATCTTCATCAAAAGGAACTAAAAGAGGTAAAACTGTTTCTATCTGCACATGCCAAAAGCATGGTGTTCAAAAGTTTCCTAAACAACAGCAGGTAAGAGGAAACCAGAGAAACAAGAACCAGAAATTGACAGAAAAGTCTGGTGTTCCAATTCAAACTGTCAAAAGATGCTTTCACTGTGGAAGGAAGAATCACTTAGCCAAGGATTGTTTTTACAAACCAGCTGTTGCAAAACAGACTGTGCATCACACAAAATCAAATCCTAAACAGACAAAGCACTCAAAAGTGAAACCTTCCACAGCAGCTCCAAAGAGAACAGTTGATCACAGATTCTCAAAAGTTAATAAAAAACAGTCCACACATCAAAAACAAGTTTTGGCAAAGCCTAAATCAAGTTTTAAACAAATATGGTGTGTCAAGGACAAATCTGTTGATCACACTGCTAATGCAAAAGATCAGACTGCTAAGTCAAAATCTGATGCTGGTAGTGCAAAAAGTGAAACTGTTAGCACTACAAACACAGCTCAAGCTGCTGGGCACCAAACTGGAGCTGCTAGTGAATCATCTGAGACTGTCAGAAGAAAAGATGATCAAAATAATTGGATACCTCATATTATCACTAAATACTCTCCAAAGACTCCATCAGTAGATCTCACCAAATACAAGAAGTCAAAAACAGTTTTTAGTTATGTCAATGTACAAGGCCAACCCAAAACCAATTTGGTTTGGGTTTACTCCACTACTAACTAAGCTGTTATTTGTGCAGGGCAACCACAGGTCTCCTCATAGGACAAGATGGCATCTGGACAGTGGATGCTCTAGGCACATGACAGGCAATTCTGAATGCTTGTCAAATTTCAAAGGCTTTGATGGAGGTTTTGTCGCATTTGGAGGCAACTCAAAAGGAGGTAAGGTTACAGGTAAAGGTACTGTAAATGCAGGCAACATGACATTCCATGATGTTTTGTATGTTGAACAGCTTAAGTACAATTTATTGAGTGTCTCTCAAATCTGTGACAAACAAAACATTGTTCTGTTCACAGATTCTGAGTGCATTGTTCTTTCAAAGGATTTCAAAATTCCTGAAAATCTTGTTTTACTTAGAACACCAAGAAAGGACAATGTTTACTGCCTAGACACAGCTCTTTTGACTAAATCAAATACTTTAAGCTGTTTAATATCCAAAGCATCATCAAATGAGTCTGCTCTTTGGCATAGAAGGATGTGTCACATGAACTTCAAGTCCATGAATGATTTAGTTAAAAAGAATCTGGTAAGAGGTTTACCACAAAAGGAGTTCATTTGTGATGATCATTGTGTAGCATGTCTTAAAGGTAAGCAACACAAAACTTCTCATAAGGCCAAAGAAGTAAATTCAATCTCATCTGTTCTTCAGCTGTTACATATGGATCTATTTGGTCCAACATCTGTTTTGAGTTTGAATAAAAGGGCATACTGTTTAGTCATTGTTGATGATTTCACCAGATTTACTTGGGTTTACTTTCTTAGGTCCAAAGATGAAACTGCTGAGCTTGTTAAGTCTTTTATCCTTAAGATAGAAAACCAATCCAATTCCAAAGTTAAGGTGATAAGATCAGACAATGGAACTGAATTTAAAAATCAAATTCTAAACAGTTTCTGTGAGTCCAAAGGTATTGCTAGACAATATAGTGCACCAAGAACACCACAGCAAAATGGTGTAGCTGAAAGAAAGAATAGAACATTAATTGAGGCTGCTAGAACAATGTTAGCTGATTCTAATCTGCCTATGACTTTCTGGGCAGAAGCTGTTAATACAGCCTGTTATGTTCTAAATAGGGTTCAAGTAGTTCAATCACAAGGAAAACTCCCTATGAGCTATTCCA
This sequence comes from Centrapalus pauciflorus, assembly GCA_020465985.1. Classification (NCBI taxonomy): domain Eukaryota; kingdom Viridiplantae; phylum Streptophyta; class Magnoliopsida; order Asterales; family Asteraceae; genus Centrapalus; species Centrapalus pauciflorus. The sequence goes on along the minus strand of JAANYP010006367.1, from coordinate 121,180 downwards.
CAACAGAAGTCCCCTAATAGCTTTCTTCAAGCCTTTTGGATGCCCATGTACTATTCTTCACACTAAGACTCACTTAGGGAAGTTTGAGAGTAAGGCTGAAGAAGGATTTTTTGTAGGATACTCAACTCAAAGCAAAGCCTATAGAGTATACAACAGTGTGTCTAAAACAATTGAAGAAAGTGCCAATGTTGAATTTAATTAAAATACTGCTAACATCAAAGGCACTGGTCCTGATTGGTTATTTGATTTAGATTCACTAACAAATTCTCTGAGCTTTGCTGAGTTTACTGCAGAAGCTGATGCATACAGGGTTGAAGCTGCTAACACAAATTCTCATGCTGCCAATACAATTTCTCATGCTGTTGGCACAAAGTTTCAGACTGCTGCAGATTCAACAAGTTGGGATGATTTCACCACTCTACCACTTCTGTCATGTGATCCTCCAGGGATCCTGAGCATTCAACATGATGCAAATCTAGACACTGAAGTGCCATTCCCAAGTCCTGACAGCACAGCTCAAACACAAAAGGAAACAGCTCCAGTTTCTAGGCTAGCAGTCCCAACAGCTTCTCAAGCTGTTAGCCTAGAAACTCAAGCTGTTCCACAAACTGAACCATTCACTGGTTCTGATGGAGATGACACAAACCTTGGAACGTCCTTCCAAACAGAGAGAGAGCCCACACTAAGAGTTCATAAGTATCACCCTCTCAATCAAATACTGGGTGATCCAAGCACTCCTGTTCAAACAAGGAAGATGGTTCACAATGAGACTGCTGCTGCTGAACAAGCAGTTCCAGAATTCAGCCTAGCTGCTTTTGAACATGCCTGCTTCATGTCTCAACTAGAACCTAAAAAGGCATCAGAAGCACTAAAAGATTCATCCTGGATTGAAGCTATGCAAGAAGAGCTTTTACAGTTCAAAATTCAGAATGTATGGACTCTGGTGGATCTTCCTAAAGGAAAGAGAGCAATAGGTACAAGATGGGTGTTCAGAAACAAGAAAGATGAGAGAGGGATAGTCATCAAAAATAAAGCAAGATTAGTAGCACAAGGGTACACTCAAGAAGAAGGAATAGATTATGATGATGTTTTTGCTCCAGTGGCAAGAATTGAAGCCATCAGACTATTTCTAGCATATGCAAGTTTCAAAGGCTTTAAAGTGTATCAAATGGATGCTAAGTCTGCTTTCTTGTATGGGAAAATTGAAGAAGAAGTATATGTGTGTCAACCTCCTGGTTTTGAAGACTACAAGTATCCAGACAAGGTGTACAAGCTAGACAAAGCTCTCTATGGTCTTCACCAAGCCCCCAGAGCATGGTATGACACACTGTCCTCATATCTTCTACAGAATGACTTCAAGAGAGGCACTCTGGACAAAACACTTTTCACTAAATCCATCAAGACTGAGATTCTTCTTGTCCAGATCTATGTTGATGACATCATCTTTGGCTCAACTAATGATAGGTTGTGCAAAGATTTTGAGGCCCTAATGCACAAAAAGTTTCAAATGAGTTCAATGGGGGAACTTACATTCTTTCTAGGGCTGCAGGTCAAACAGAAGCCTACTGGTCTATTCATAAGTCAATCAAAGTATGTCAAAGACATACTGGAAAAGTTTGGCTATCAAGACACAAAGGTTGCAAGCACTCCAATGGATCCTCATAAACAGCTCCATACAGACAAAGATGGCATAGATGTGGACATTCATCTATACAGATCCCTTATAGGATCACTCATGTATCTAACATCTTCTAGACCTGATATAATGTTTGCTGTCTGTGTGTGTGCCAGGTTTCAATGTTCACCAAAGGATTCTCACTTGGTTGCTGTTAAGAGAATCTTCAGATACCTTAAAGGCCAACCACATTTAGGCCTATGGTATCCCAAAGACTCTCTTTTTGAACTAACCGCCTATTCTGACAGTGACTATGGTGGTTGCAACATTGACAGAAAATCCACAACTGGTGGATGTCAATACTTAGGAGCAAGACTGGTCTCTTGGCAATGCAAGAAACAAACAACTGTCTCCACATCATCCACTGAAGCAGAATACGTAGCAGCTGCAAGCTGCTGCTCCCAGGTAATGTGGATTCAAAATCAGCTAAGAGACTATGGTATGAATTTCTTATCCACTCCTATTTATATTGACAATACAAGTGCCATTAGCATTGTGCAAAACCCAGTGAAATTCCCAAAAACCAAGCATATAGAAATCAGATTTCACTTCATCAGAGATAGTAATGAAAAGAAGTTAATCCAAGTTACCAAAATACATACAGATGATCAGCTAGCTGATCTATTTACAAAGCCTTTTGATGTAGGAAGGTTCACTTTCCTAATATCAAACATTGGTATGGTAAACATGGATTAATTGGTTTCTATTATTATCAACTCAATATGCTAATTTAAGGGGGAGACACTGTTCTATTGAAAAGTTGCACAATTTTACACTAACAGCATGAGTCTTTTTTTCATGCTGCTAGTTCATTTTCTCGGACTGCTAGTTATTTTCACTTGATCTGTCAAAGTGTGCAGGGTATTTAGGTAATTTTCCAAGTGTGTGCGCGGGACCTAACCTTTTCGAAACCTTTAAAGGTCCCAGTTTCGTTCAGTTGTAACTACCAGTTACATATTCTTCTTCCACGGCCTTCTGTTTTCTCTCTGAACGATACACACACTCTTTTCAAACCCTAAACCCCAAACCGTCGTTTCTTGATCAATGGAGTTCGTAAAAGAACACAACTGCCCCCCATACACCCTGAAACACACTGACCTTCAACCGTTCCATGAGATGATGGACTTCCTCAGGCACTCCCATATCCACTATGCCCTCAATATTAACCCCACCATATACATATCTCATATTGAGCAATTCTGGAATCGTGCCTATGTTCAAACCATCAATGGAGTGCCTACCCTGACTTCCACAATCGATGGTACTACCATCAATATCACTGAGGAGTCCATCAGAAGTCATCTGCATCTTCAAGATGCCACAGGTATAAAAGACCTATCCCTTACTGCTTTACACTTTGGTCTTCAAAATATTGGATATAGGGGTCATGCTGATTCTTTTACTTTCTTGAAAGCACATTTTTCTCCTAAATGGAAATACCTTGTGCATATTATTCAGCAATGTTTAAGCCCCAAAAGAACTGGTTGGTCAGAATTTTCTTCAAATATTGCCACTGCCTTAGTGTGCTTTTCTACTGGCCAACAGTTCAATTTTTCAAATATGATCTTTCAAGGAATGTTAAGGCATCATTCCCTGAAGCATGGGAAATTTTTGATGTATCCTCGATTTTTGGCAAAAATAATTGCACACACCTGCACTACTTCTAATTTACATAAGAGGATACATGTTTCCCATAGGCACTCACTATCTTCAATCAAAAGGCTGATAAAGCCAAGTGCCAATTTTGTCAGCATTGATGCTCCATTGCCCTCTGCAATGATGAACATCATCACAAGAAACAGAGGAGAGGGGACTGAGCAGACACAGCCTAACATTACTGCTTCAACCCCAGGACCCCAACCCACTTCTCATGATACACATATTCCCTCTGATCCTTTTGTACAGCCCAAACGCCCACTCAGATACTTATATAAAAGGAAAAGGGGACCAGGAGCTCCTTCCTCCTCCTCCCCTAGACAAGAGCCATATATCCCTGTGCAGGAGGATCCTTCTGCACAGAATATCCAAAGGGAACCAATTGAGGACACTCCCAACCTCAATCAGGAGGTGAACATCTCTTCTGAGACTGTTCATATGGGTTTTGTGGCTGACACTACTGATGTCTCTGCACAAGAGGCACAGGACAGGGCCAACATCTCTAAGACCACACCCATGGCAACAGCAAGTGTGCAAACACGAGCTGGAAGTCCCCAGTACCAAGAAAAGAGGGGCCCAGAGGTTTCTACTTCTGGTGTTAATGTCAGTGATAGACCACAAACACCCCTGGTGTTATCTGATCTTGAGACTAGTCTGCAACTGATGCTCTTAACGGATCCAAAGCTGAAACCTGTTGTAACAATGTTGGAATACCAAATGTCCATCATTGCTGCACAGGGGGCACAAATTCATGCACTCAAACAGGCAGAAGCTGCTCACAATCAGAAACTGGCTTATCTACACAAAGGATTTACTCTTTGTGGAAATAAGCTCATCAAACTAGAGCAATTGATTCAAACCCATGTGGCAAAGGTTGTAGGTCCTTCTGACCAAACCAATGCTTCCAAAAAGGGGGAGAATCAGGAAGTTCCTGAACCAGTCCAAGCAGCTCCAACACCAACAGTCCAAGCAGCATCAACAGCTCCATCTTCTAGGCTAGCAGTCCCAACAGCTTCTCAAGCTGTTAGCCTAGAAACTCAAGCTGCTTCTACAAGAGCAACTGGAGTTGTTATAAGAGAAGGTATTCAAGCTCCATCTACTTCAGTCCAACCTACATCTTCTGCTACAAAAGATAAGGGCAAGGGTATTCTGATTGAGTCTCCAAAGCACAAATTTTCTACCAGAGAAGCCCAGATTGCCTTTGATGCTGAGATTGCCAGAAAGTTAGCAGAAGAACAAGATCAGGCTTTAGACCAGCAAACCCATGCCCCAATGCAAGATGATGAAACCTTAGGAGATTACCTAAGAGGGTTTGTGGTAAAGCAAGGTGAAAGGAAGAGGAAGATGCCAACTGGGCATACCAAGGCTGAGAAGAGAAGATTCTTAATCAATTTTGCCGTTGCAGCAGATATTCCAAAGAAAATTGCTCTGTCTATGACTACTGAAAGGCTGCAGGAAATACATGACAAAGAAATGGAGAAAAGAAAGAAAACAAGAGTCTCTTCAGAAGTTCAGCCATTACCAAAAGTTCAACCGACCCAATCAGTCCAACCATCAACATTACCAGTCCAACCTGAAGCTGCCAATGCACCTGCTCCCACTGATCAACCTACTGTTTCTGTTCCATCATCTGTTAAGAAGGTGATCTTTCAGCACCATTTGCAAAAGGCTATGGAGATAGAAAAGTTGATTGATCAACATGATTTCACAAAGCCAGAAATCAACTACTGGTTTGCTAAGTCATTGGACGAAAGGAATTTAAGGGTCAAGTTTGTGATAAGGAGAGAATCTGGACCAGAAGAGGAGTTTGATACATTCTGGCAGATGGTTCATAAGCTGACCAGGGATGAACTGATAAAGATGTACCACATAGGATCTGTTTCACAAGTGAGATCTGATCTTCCACAAGTAAAACAACTTATCAGAGATCTAAGTTCAATTGCTGATCCTGAATTTGCAAGAAAAGAAGTAGAAGATGCTGAG